>LR749838.1:532673-599303 GCA_902729485.2 Mus minutoides
CTTCCATAAATATTAGAAAATGTGGTTCTCAACAATTCTCATGAGCATTTGTAGCTAATGATATACTTGAACCTAAAGAGAATCAAATGACCTCTATGATCTGTTTGAGATTGTCCTTGTCATTATTGACAATTTATTAGAGTAATCAATGATCTAGAAAATACCAACCCTAAGTACAGATACCTGGTGGATGGTAAAATCTTGCTAAGTATTTTCACTCCCCACCCCATTCCCTAAAGTGCAGGATATGGAAATCTATGGTTAAGCAATATACAGATGTTGCTTAAATTTACTATATTACAAAACATCCTAACATTAATTACAGTGATGATTTACATTGCTATAAGAAAAATGAAAACCAAATGCTTATTTTTAAAGCATAGCTATGAGGTCCTATTGACAGCATAGCATTAAGTTTTCTAATTTGCAAGAGAACTTTGAATACAATCCCACAGAATGCATAATGCAGCATCGAACCTCTGGTGAATGCAAATCGGCCTCCAAACCTTCTGTGCTTCTCCACATAGTCACTGGTGCATGCTGCGTTTCTGCCTTTTACAAGGACAATCAATCTTGGGCTTTTCAATGTGTCTCTTTCTCACATTACGGACTTCTGCAGCAATAAACTCACACTTTATATCGATATAAAATTCACTTTCACTGTAAACAAGGGCTGTTGAGAAGGAAAGCACACTAACAGGTATGTCTTCTCAGCCCAGATGGGGTGTTCATTCCACAGAGCCAGCTCCTGTCAGCACCATGTCAATTGCATTTTAGTCAGGGTTGAGGATGATCCTGTTCATTTTATTAGAGTACAATGCCATTTTTTTCTCCTATTTTTTGATGATGATTAACAATGCATTATGATAGTCTAACAATTATAGGGCAAATCCTAGAATGTGTAAATATTAATACTGTGATACATTTCAGTATATAGGCAGTGTATATCATCATTATTATATGCACACTAGAAAATTATAATTTTATATACACATTAAAAATTATGAGTAAGTTAAAAAAAACCCTTAACTTTTGTTCCACACACATCTGCACAACCGTTTTCTATATTATATTCATGAAAACCAACTAGAAACTATTTTGTTCAAGTATTGTTAATTTGTTTTTATTGAGAAGATACTGGCAGCAGTGTGTTATTTATTTAAATGAGAAAATGATTATGATGTACTTTAAAATACTTTGCTTTCTGAAGTAATAAATGTCTCATACATTTGTTTTATGGGGGAAGTTCAATTAGTATTTTGTATATTTACTTGTTTTAGTTCTCAATTAAATTTTGCTTAGAAACTAACATCAATCTCTCTTATTAACAGTTTTAATAACTGGCCATTTGTTCAATGAAAGAACTCCCACTCCTCATAAAATTATACTAATGGCTAAGATATGTACAGGCAAGAATACAGTGAAGTAATATCAAAGTGAAGCAAATACTCACATAAAGGGAGATCAAAAGCAACCCTTCGACCTCTGTGGGGACTGCATTAGCATAAACTTTGTTTTACTATTTCTCTTAGTGTTTTAAACAATAACATTATTATACAATTTCCCCTTCCTTTCCCTTCCTACAAACCGTCATTCACAATTCATATCCCTTATTCTTGCTCTCTTTCAAATTTATGGATATATATATTCTTAAAGGCCGAAGCTACTTTTTACCTATCTTCAATGCAGACTTTATATGCCCCAATACAGGGGAACGCCGGGGCCAAGGGGTGGGAGCAGGTGGGTAGGGGAGCAGGGCCGGGAGGGGGGAGGATATAGGGAACTTTCTGGATAACTCTTGAAATGTAAATGAAGAAAATATCTAATAAAAGTTGAAAAAAAAAAGAATTGAAAAAAAAAAAAAAAGATATATTTGCCACAGATACTCTTCATGAGCCTGGAAACAAATCAAGCCATAGTAACACCTCCCAAATGACACTGATCCATCTTGGCTCACTGATTCAAACACTTTTATAAAAAATCATTATCAAATAATTACGAGTGAAGCTTGTAGCCACTTATTGTTTACAGTTTGACTAGAGGCCACGTCTGGTGTTTACCACAAAGAACAAGAGTTAGGCAGCGTTGACCTGTTAATTGAACTATTTTCTCTAAATTACAGAGGTGAGTTCAATAATTTATGAATACCAGGACAGTCTTCTGAGTTAAAATAAAAGTGGTTTCAAATTTCATAATATTGAGCACTAAATAAAACCACCACCACCACCACCACCACCACTGTCATCATCATCATCTACACTATTAATATTACTTCTTTTTCTTTTTTTTTTAACACTCCAGATTTTATTCCCCTCCAGGTCTACCTTCCAACTGTTCCACATTCCATACTTCTACACTGCTCCCCTGTCTCCACAAGTATGTCCTCACTACCCACTACCCACCATCCACTCCACCAGACCTCTAAACTCCCTGGGGCCTCCAGTCTCTGAAGGATTAGGTGCATCTTTTCTTGCTGAACCCATAACCAGCAGATCTCTGTTGTACATGTGTTGGGGGCCTCATATCTGCTGGTGTATGCTACCTGGTTGGTGATTGAGTGTCTGAGAGATCTTGGGGGTCCAGGTTAATTGAAACTGCTGGTCTTCCTAGAGGGTCACCCTCCTCCTCAGCTTCTTCCAGCTTTTCCCTAATTAAAGCACAGGGGTCATCAGCTTCTGTCTATTGGTTGGGTGTAAACATCTGCATCTGACTCTTACAGCTGCTTATTGAGCCTTTCAGAGGGCAATCATGATAGGTCCCATTTTTTTTTGTGAGCGTTCCATAACCTCAATAATAGTGTCAGGCCTTGTGGCCTCCCCTTGAGCTGGATCTCACTTTGGTAAAGTTACTGGACATTCTTTTCCTCAAGCTCTTCTCCATTTTCATCTCTGCAGTTCTTTCAGACAGGAACAATTATGGGTCAGAGTTTTGACTGTGGTATAGCAACCCCATCTCTTACTTGATGCCTTGTCATTCTGCTGGAGGTGGGCTCTATAAGTTTCCTCTCCCTCCTCTCTTCCATTTCATTTAGAGTCCCTACCTTTGAGTCTTGAGAGTCTCTCACCTCCCAAGTCTCTGGTAAATTCTGGAGGGTCCCCAAACCCCCTATCTCCTAATGGTGCCTGTTTCCATTCTGTCTGCTGACCCTCCTGGCTTCAGTTCTTTTTCCCCACCCAGTATGAGATCATGTTCCCCTTCACCCCCTGTCTCCTTTCCCTCCCAGGTCTGTCCTTTCTGCCTTGTGGTTGCTTTCTTCTTCCTCCCAGGTGGGACTGAGATTTCCTCACATGGGTCCTTCAGCTTGTTGAAGGCATGGAAAAAAGCAATTATCAAATTTATCTGGAAAGGCAAAAAGCCCAGAATTGTGAAAACAATTCTTAACAATAAAAGAATGGCTGGGGGAAATCACCATCCCTGACCTCAAGCTTACTACAGAGCAATAGTGATAAGACAAACCACATGGTATTGGGACAGAGACAGAGATGTTGATCATTGAAAGAGAATTGAAGACCCAGAAATAAAACCACACATATATATGAACTTGATCTTTGACAAAGAAGCCAAAAAATACCTTGGAAAAAAGAAAGCATCTTCAATAAATGGTGCTGGTCTAATTGGGTATGTGGAAAAAAATACCCATATTTGTAACCTTGCACAAAGTTCAAGTCCAAGTGGATCAAGGACATCAATGTAAAACCAGATACACAGAATGTAATAGAAGAGAAAGTGGGAAAGAGCCTTGAACTCATTGGAGCAGGGGGAAATTTCTTAAACAGAACTCCAATGGCTTATGCTGTAATATCAAGAATGGATAAATGTGAACTCAAGAAACTAGAAAGCTTCTGTAAGGCAAAGGATTTAGTCAATAAGAGAAATCCAGAACCTACAGATTGGGAAAAAAAGTCTTCACTAATCCCATATGTGATAGAGGGCTAATATCTAAACTATATAACTCAAGAAGCTAACCCCCAAAAAAACTAACAACCCAATTAAAAAAATGGAGTATAGACCGAGGTATCTTGTATGGCTAAGAAATACCTGAAAAAAATGTTCAAAGTTCTTAGGGATCAGAGAAATGCAAATCAAAGCAACTCTGAGATTCCATTTTACACCAATCAGAATGCTTAAGATCAAAACCTCAGGTGACACACATGTTTGAGAGGATGTGGAGAAAGAGGAATGCTCCTTCATTGCTGTGGGATTGCAAACAGCTACAACCACTCTACAAATAAATCTGGAGGTTCCTCAGAAAATTGGAAATAGATCTACCTGAAGACACAGGTATATCTCTCTTGGGAATAAACCCAAAAGATTCCCCACCATGCCACAAGGGCACTTTTTCCATTATGTTCAGAGTGACCTTGTTTGTGATAGCCAGAAGCTGGAAACAACCCAGAAGTCCCACGACAGAAGAATGGATACAGAAAATGTGGTTCATTTATAGAATTCTATACTATTCAGCCATTAAGAATGAGAACATCCTGAGTTTTGCAAGCAAGTGGATGGAATTAGAAAATATCATCCTGAGTCAGGTAACTCATCTTCGAAAGGATATACATGGTATGTACTCACTAATAAGTGGATATTATTTAAAAAGTTCAGAATACCCAAAATACTATCCACAGGATTCATAAAGGTCAAAAGCAACTTTTAAAAATATTTTATTTATATTTTATATATTGTGGATCGGTGTTTGTCTTCCATGTATGTCTATGTACCATGTGTGTGCCTGCTAACTACAGAAGACAAAAGAAGGCTTTTGACCCCCTGGAACTGGGGTTACAGATGGTTATAAACTTTTATGGAAGTGCTGGGAATCAAACCCAGAATTTATGGAGAACAGCCATCTCTCCAGCCCCCACATAACCAAAATGTCATATTACATAAAGAAATATGGTTCTGCTTAGTCTCTGTGCTATCAGTAAGGGAGCAGGAACCCCATTTCCTGTATAGTGCACTCTTGGTAGGCCAGTGTGTATTCATCACAAGAAGGTTTTACTGTCCCAAGATTATAACCTCCCTCAAACATACCCAAATGCAGAAAGAAAAGGAACATTTCTTCCTAGGCATCTTGTATTCTTACCATTGGATTTTAACACAAACAAAGAGTTAAAAAAAAAATACCCTAAATATCACATTATCCTTTTAAGACTAGATCACATTGATCATTATCAATGGCTGCCAATGAATGCTAGCCATAGCATGATGTTTCTACAATTAGCTTTCAGAGGAGAGAATATCCTGTGTCTGTGCTCTCTTTTTGTGAGCATGTTTCCACATGCTAGCTGAGCCATAGTGTGGGTAGGAGCTGTGGAAGACTTGTTAGAATAGTATTTTCTGTAGCTCTGTCAGACTCCTGTCTGAATCAATCATATTTACAAGATTGAATCTCCAGTTCTTTTCTGTAATTAAACTCGATACCGAGTGTTGAGTAGTTATTGAACCCAATGCAGAGGGGTTTCAAAATGCAATTTCATGGCAGAATATTGAGTACATTTTGCTTGGGCTCTCAATCTAAATCCCATACCTTATTGTCTTCTTTTTTTAATTGTACATTCACATTTCCTTCTGTACAAAAGCAATTTTGCCTGTATGTCATAGTTTGAAGGACAATGTACTACAGACTCATGTTTTATTGTTTGGTCCCCAGTTGGTAGAATTCATTGGTACTGATGAGGAAGTGTCTAGCTTTGATGGAGGACATGTAGCACTGGGGGTGGCTTTTGGGTTTCTAATCTCCATAACCTACCACACTTTACTGGATTAGATCTCTCTCTCTCTCTCTCTCTCTCTCTCTCTCTCTCTCTCTCTCTGCTGCCTACTGCTTGTGGATTAGAAGGTATGTTCTCACCTACTATTCCAGCACCATGCCTGCCTGTGTGTTGCTACGCTATCTGCATTGTTGAGCATGGACTACAACACTCTGAAAACATGAACCCCACTTTATGTCTTCTTTTATAGTTTCCATTGTTCAGGGTAGGACTCAGTGACAACAATGTTTTAGTTGATGTGCAGTTAAATGGCAGCAATGCAGGCAATGGTTAGATCAAGTGGATTTCTCCAAGTTAACCCACAGTAACTGTGCATTAATTTGATGAAGTTCCAACAGAGATATAGTGTATAGTCTTAGGAATTTTTGTACTTTCTGTTTAATCTCTGTGTTTTTTTTTAAATAAAAGTCTGTTTTTATGGAAATGTAAATACATTCAAATATTTAAGAGTCTAGAGAAATTATAATATTCTTTTTGAATAAAATAAAATCCATCCACTAACATATTTCTAACATTTTCAATACTGAGGCTTCTGTGATTACTCTTTGCCAACTACTTGTATAATGAAAAACATGGTCTAAAAATGTTTAAATCCATTGACTCAACTTTATTGTCATGGGCTACGACTAGTTGCAAGTAAATATGTACATCTGCAGTTATTTAGTCTACCAGTCACTCGCACTGTAGAAAGTGAATCAGACAGTTGAGGCTCCAAGCCCCTATTTATATCTTCAAGTCCCTTCTAATTGCTAAATATGTAACTTATCAGGCCACTGCATAAAATTCCACCCATTCTAGGCTTGTTTTTATTGCCTTGAATATTAAATAGGAATAAAATACCTTCTTTATCTAAAAACTTAGCAGTGACACATGATTATCTATTAAACATGATTGGTGATCTATTAAATGCAAAAAAANATATATATACACAAATATATATGTATATAAAAATATATATCCATACATCTCATATAATGTCAACTCTATGCATTTTAAAACAAACTAGTGTTTTAAATTAATGATTTAATATTTAAATCATTTTATTAAACTCAACATTTTTATGTGGAATGAATAGTTGAATTCTCCCAGTCTCCATGTGCTAAAACAATCTATTTTTAATTAAAAAATAAATAAAAACAGGTTTAGAGCCTTCATTAATCAATGGAAAGAACCCAGGCCATCAATTTCAGAATTAGAACTCTAGGAGTTCTTGGACATCTTATGACACTTATTGTAGGAATCAATTAGAGACATCAGTATTATGTTCAAGTAACATGAATATATTTATCTCTATTTGTTTACAGAATCAGCAGTTCACACCTATAGAATACCATACATCGTTTAAAGTGGCTCATTTGTGACGAATGAAAGTGTGTTATATCACATGCCATGCTCTTCACCTTCTCTTCTCTCACTGCGTATTCGAGATGAGTCCACTTAAAGTGATACATTTTAACTCTATGTTAATTATCCATGCCTGGATTCATTGTCACCTAGAATTATCCATGTTCTTCTCATTTAAATATTTTTTCAAAATTATTTAAAAATATTGTTACTAACAGAATTCTTATATCACCCTGTGTGCTTATCTTAAACTATGCATAGTTTAACAATAATTTCATGTAGTGATTAACATAATTATGTCCCTATTGTGGTAGAACATGTTCTCTATTAATTCAGGGATTATCCCCACATCAACTACAGCTTTCTTGTAAAAGTTGTTATAAGCCACAGGTGGAATATTGATTATTTGTTTTGATCCAATGAAGTTCATGAAACTGTATTTTCTGTCTTATTTTATTGTTTTCTCCTCATTTTCATGTATCTGTGTGTGTGCTATGTGTATAGGTATGTGCATAGATGTGGAAGCTTAATTTTCTAGAAATCTGGGTAATTTTCCCCCTTATTTATTGAAGGAAAGTTTTCTCATTCAAACCCAGTGCTTCCCTACATGCCCAGTCTACTTATCCAGGTTGAGCTGTCTTCTTCCCTGAAGGCTAGACTTATAGAAAGAAATCTTTATCCCTCTTGTGTGTAGATAGCCAAATAAATTAATCACTGAGCTCCTACCACTTTAAAAAAAAAAAAACTATTTTAGACATATAGAATTTGTACAAAAAACTTTTTTTATTTTATTAATAGGAAAAGACACGTTCCTATGAACAAAATGTAAAAAAAATTCGTAGCGTACGACTGTGTTATTATGAATGGTTAGTTACTGCATTGGTGAAGGTATATTGTGACTGAGAGTACTAAATAAGCGAGTTAGCCTCTGACAGAAGCAGTGGCCTTGAAAGAATCCAGAATGCTAGCAATCACAGTTATGGAATGAATTGTGCTTACTTCATTTCTTAGATACATGCACTGAAGCCTATTCAGAGATTCTCCTAAAGTCTATGCATTTGTAGACAGAGCTTTCACAGAGGACATTATGTGAAACAAGGGCAGATGGGTGAGCTCAAATCCAATTATGTTCCTGTCCTTATAAGAAAGAAAATTGAACTCATGGAAAGACACCAGGGATTTACATGCATAGAGGAAAACCAGGTGGAGTGACATCAAGAATGAGGCATTTACAGGTCAAGGATAAAATAACCTTGAGTTTGAACTTGTACACTACACTGTGAGAAAAAAAATATTGCTCTTCAGTCTTACCAATTTGTGATATTTTCTTATAGAAGCCCAATAAAAATATTATGGTCTCCATATATAAGTGAAGTTTGATTATTTTTACCACTGATAGTGGTGTCTTCCTACTGAGAGGAAAAGGCATTAATGAGATTTATCAACTTTGTTAAAGTACAATGACTCATTTATTTCCATACAACATCATGTGTAGATTGACTAGAAGTAAATATATATTTTAATTTGTCAATATGATTTGTATTAATAATCCAATAATCAATAAAAGGTGATTTGACATGAATGTCAGTTTTCCTTTTATTAAAAATATAACCACTAAGCTTAAGGTAATAATAATGATTATTAATAAATCAAGAAATTTAAGTGTATTTCATAGTATCTTATTTTTTCACCTTACTTTTTGATTCTATCAAAAATAATTACTTTATCTGAAGTCATTTTCCACCACTACAGTCTTACAGTACAAATAGTTTTCATGATATTATTATAGTACTTTGAGAAAGCATGAAAGTTAGGTGTTAACAGTTTAACCATTAACCAGAGTCCCATTTTCTCCCGAGCTTCAAGCCAACGCAGATATTAACTAGAGAAGCAACCTCATGTATATTGAAGCATTACTGTTTTTAGATATTCATCTTTTACTGAAGTTTATAACTTAGGGAACTTAAAAGATAAAACTGTGTTCTGAGAAAATAAACAGGAGAATAAATTATTGCTCTTTCACTTGTCACCACAATAGTATCCCTTAGGACTCCACCTGTCTGGCTCCGACTTGAAATCTTCAATTGTGTTCCTCCTTCAGTGTCTTCTGATAAGTGTTGTAAGCATTGCACTGCCAGGGTCATTCAGTTCATATTTCTAAACAAGAAACAATCCCAGTAAAGCAAATACTGTAACACGTTGAAGACATAAGAAGAGAAAAAAAAACATGATGTATTTATATAATGTTGAATATGTACAATAAGACATTGTGCTCTGAGTGGTTTATATATAGAAAAGTCATTAATGAAACTGACAGGGTACACAGTCTTATCATTTTGATATCGAGTTAATGACTTATTGAATTTGCTTGTTAAGGCAGTCATTACAAAACAAAACCATCTGAGTGGCATGAATAATACATTTTTAACATGAAGACTTAGATACAAGGTGTATGACATCAAGTGCTGGAATGACTGCCTCAGGTTAGGTTTTTACCACTTCCGGTTTTTAGCTCTTTTGTCCTTTCTACATCACACCCAATTTCTCTCTGATTTTGTCCATAGGCTCCTCATTATGAGTTTCCTACATCTGAGAAATTGCACGGTTCTGAGAAAATGAGACCCAGGGTGCAATGGATGAGCCTCACGCTGAAAAATCACTTTTGGTTATGGTAGAGAAGACTCTGCTAGATATGGTTCTTTTGTTGTACTGTTTGTTTGTTTGTTTGTTTGTTTGAGTTATGGTATCACTGTGTAGGCCAGACTAGCCTGGACCTCACTTCATAGAACAGGCTAGTTTAGAATTTGTAGAGATTCATGTGTCTCTATATGTTGATTATTATAATTAAATTAGTGCACAACCCTGTGCTTCTTTGCAGTCCAGTTTTTTGGGTCCTCTTTTCTCTGTAAGCTTGCATGTTATTTAAATCTAAGGCTTCTAATCTCCCTACCCTGTTTTCAAACCTGGTACTTATTTACTCTAATAGACATGCATAATGATTTAAAGCTTTCTGAAATTCAAGATGTTATGTTAATTCTAGTTTACTAAGAACCTACTATGTCCTACCATTACTAAGTTCAGGTCAAGTAGTTAAGAAATCATATATGGTTAAAAATTAATAAATGCTAAATAGAAAGTGTTGGTTCAGAGAATGTAAACATTCCTTGCTTGAAACCTTTAAAAAAAGGTTTTATCTGGAAGCAATCCCACTAAAATCAGGGACTAGACAAGGCTGCCCACTTTCTCCCTACCTATTCAATATAGTACTTGAAGTCCGAGCCAGAGCAATTCGACAAAAAAAAGGAGGTCAAGGGGATACAAATTGGAAAGGAAGAACTCAAATTATCACTACTTGCATATGATATGATATTATATATAAGTGACCCCAAAAACTCCACCAGAGAAGTCCTAAACCTGATAAACAGCTTCAGTGCAGTACCTGGATATAGAATTAATTCAAACAAATCAACGGCATTTCTCTATACAAAGGATAAATGGGCTGAGAAAGAGATCAGGGAAATAACACCCTTCACAATAGTCACTAACAATACAAAATATCTTGGTGTGACTCTTACGAAGGAAGTGAAAGATTTGTATGACAAGAACTTCAAGTCTCTGAAGAAAGAAATTGAGGAAGATCTCAGAATTGGAAGGATCTCCCATGCTCATGGATTGGCAGAATCAATATAGTAAAAATGGCTATCTTGCCAAAAGCTATCTACAGATTCAATGTAATCCCCATCAAAATTCCAACTCAATTCTTCAAGGATCTAGAAAAGACAATTAGCAAGTTCATCTGGAATAACAAAAAACCTAGATTAGCAAAAACTCTTCTCAACAATAAAAGAACCTCTGGTGGAATCACCATGCCTGACCTCAAGCTGTACTACANGAATCCACACACCTATGCTCACCTGATCTTTGACAAGGGAGCTAAAACTATCCAGTGGAAAAAATACAGCCTTTTCAACAAATGGTGCTGGCACAACTGGCAGCTATCATGTAGAAGACTGGGAATTGATCCATTCTTATCTCCTTGTACTAAGGTCAAGTCTAAGTGGTTGAAGGACCTCCACATAAAACCAGAGACATTGAAACTTATAGAGGAGAAAGTGGGGAAAAGCCTCGAAGATATGGGCACTGGGGAAAAATTCCTGAATAGAACAGCAATGGCTTGTGCTGTAAGATCAAGAATTGACAAATGGGACCTCATAAAGTTGCAAAGATTTTGTAAGGCAAAAGAGAATGTCAACAAGACAAAAGGGCCACCAACAGATTGGGAAAGGATCTTTGCCAATCCTAAATCAGATAGGGGACTGATATCCAATATATATAAAGAACTCAAGAAGGTGGACACCAGAAAATCAAATATCCCCATTAAAAAGAGGGGCACAGAGTTAAACAAAGAATTCTCAACTGAGGAACACCGAATGGCTGAGAAGCACATGAAAACATGTTCAACATCCTTAATCATCAGGGAAATGCAAATCAAAACAACACTGAGATTCCACCTCACACATGTCAGAATGGGTAAGATCAAAAATTCAGGTGACAGCAGATACTGGCGTGGATGTGGAGAAAGGGGAACGCTCCTCAATTGTTGGTGGGACTGCAAGCTTGTTCAACCACTCTGGAAATCAGTCTGGCGGTTCCTCAGAAAATTGGACATAGTACTACCGGAACATTCAGCAATACCTCTCCTGGGCATATATCCCGAAGATGTACCATCAGGTAAGAAGGACACATGTTCCACTATGTTCATAGCAGCCTTATTCATAATAGCCACAATTTGGAAAGAACCCAGGTGTCCCTCAACAGAGGAATGGATAAAAAAAATTGGGTACATTTACACAATGGAGTACTACTCAGCTATTAAAAACAATGAATATATGAAATTCCTAGGCAAATGGATGGATCTGGAGGGTATCATCCTGAGTGAAGTAACCCAATCACAAAAGAACTCACATAACATATACTCACTGATAAGTGGATATTAGCCCGGAAACCTAGAATACCCAAGATACAATTTACTAAACACACGAAACTCAAGAAGAATGAAGGTCAAAATGTGGTCACTTAGTCCCTTCCTAGAATTAAGAAAAAAGCACACATTGAAGGAGTTACAGAGATCATGTGTGAAGCTGAACCAAAGGATGGACCAACCAGTGACTGCAGTAGCCGTGGATCCATCCCATAATCAGCCACCAACATAGACACGATTGCATATGCCAGCAAGATAGTGCTGAAATGCCTCGATATAGCTGTGAGAGGCCTGGCAAACATGGAAGTGGACGCTCTCAATCAGCTATTAGATAGAACTCAGGACTCACAAGGAAGGAGCTAGAGAAAGTACCCAAGGAGCTGAAGGGGTCTTCAATCCTATAAGTGGAAGAATAACAGGAACTAACTAGTACCCCCAGAGCTCATGTCTCTAGCTGCATATATAGAAGAAGATGGCCTAGTTCGCCATCATTGGGAAGAGAGGCGCCTTGGCCATGCAGAATTTATATGCCCCAGTACAGGGCAATGCCAAGGCCAAGATGTACGAGTGGGTGGGTAGGGGATCAGGGCGTGGGATGGGGGAGGGTATAGGGGACTTTTGGGATAACATTTGAAATGTAAATGAAGAAAAGATCTAATAAAAATGGGGAAAAAAGAAAAAAAATAAAGAAAAGGTTTTATTTGTGTGATTTATAACAGGAAAAGTGAGATTAAACCTAACAGACAAAAATATGAATGTAACGAGAGGAAATGTTTTGGGATTTGAGGAAAAATAAGGGTTAGATGTGGGGAAATAAGAGGGAGAAGTAGAATAAGCTGCTTAGAATGAACAATGAGCAAGAATAACTGCCCATCATGACCAATGATAGTTGAATGTTTTGGAGTTTAAGTAATAGAATAGGAAAATTCGAGGAAGTAGGTAAAGAGAAAGACTGCCAGAGCACTGTGTTTTGAGAAACCACTTACTTGTAATTTCAATTAAATTCCAATGCAACAGAATGTTGCTCTGTCCTATGAAATGGTTGCAGATCCAATATTTTTTTCTGTTTATGTTTGTTGTTAGATACTGTAGAATTTCAAAACCCATGAAACAAGTGAAAGTAAAAGGCTGGCAAGGTATGTGAGCAATAAAATAAATAAATAAAAAAAACCTTTGTTTGAATCCAGGCATAGAATGAATTAGAGAGAGAATGTGTAAGGAAGGAAAAGAGAAAGGGGGACCAGCAGAGGGGAACAAATATTTCATCTTTTCTTTGTCTTGGGAATTCAATTATGTTCTTAATGTTTTAGTCAACAACCTCGATAAATTGTTCCATCAAGTGTATATGTTTTTCTTATGTAATTAAAAAATAACATTATAAAATTTATAATTGTTTAAGGCAATTCAAAATTATGTGTGGCTTTTGTTCCAAACACTACTGATTTGGCACCTGTTCTACAATTTGTATATAGGAGATATCTGTTTGACTTAAGTAGGCAAATCAGCAACACCTGACCATTCAAATGAGCACAGTGACATTCTTCATAGCAATATTGAAAAGTTCCTCTAAAAGGGTCTGTTTTAACTAATAAAAACCTATTCAAAAATACAAACTGAGTAATTATAGTTCAAGACATTGACAAAGTCCAAACATGTAATCCTATTATGAACATTTTCTGGTTTCTTTAATAATTTGGCAGTCAACGAGAAGAATGTGTGTGTATGTGTGTGTGCTTGTGTGTGTGCATGTGTGTATATATGTGGGAGTGAATGTGTGTGAATGTGTGTGAGCATGTATGTGTTTGTGTATGTGAATGTGTGTCAAGGTGTGTTTGTGTATGTGCATGTGTGTATGTATATATGTGTGAATGTGTGTGTTTGTGTATGTGTGTGTGAATGTGTGTGCATGTGTGTATGTTTGTGGGTGAATGTATGTGTGTGTGTGTGTGTGTGTGTGTGTGTGTGTGTGTTAATCAAACTACAAGGGACTAAGTTTTGAATAGCCCTGTTCAATCATATTACTTATGAATTATGTATATCACTTTACTTTCTCCATCTTTTTATCTTCTCTTACGTTGTCTTTTTTATCCTTGTTCATCTTATGTTTCTGCAGTAGCATAGCTGTAGGAACTGAGAAATTGTTGCTATCTATTTAAAACCAAAGATAACATCATAATCATATCACATAAAACATGTTGGAATAGTTGATTACAGCAAATAAGAGCTCGGTTATTAATGAAAAGATATCAGAGACAGAAAAGGATCATTCATTCTTCATGCACATGGGCAATTTTCAGGGGAAGTCTTTCTCTTCAGTGACCACCACTGTTAATTATGGGAAAACTGATGTGTCATCTAGGCTTCTGAGGTTCTCACAATCTGGCAGTGTAGGAATGAAAGTGTCTGTTAGGTTGTTGGTACCTTGGATCTTATTCTTTCTTTCATTAATTGACCGTGGCAAGCCATTGATCTCTTCTTGATTTCAGATGAATGAAGTCATGAATGAAATATCCCTTTAATATTTTTTAAAGTTCATGACCACTCACTGGGAACTCAGACTGAGCAAGAAGAAGCTCGGAAAAAAAGCTTCATTAAATATTGACCCCTGTTCTCTGAAGTTCCTCCAACCAAAGAACTTACATTCTTAATCCTACTTCCTGGGAAAAAGTTGCTTCCTTTTCTCTCACCTCTTTCCTGTTAAATTACTTCATCAATGTATTATTAGTAAATAATAAAAAGTGCATTAGAACATGAAAAGTCCAATATTATAAAAGGTAATACTTTTGACTTTGTAAAGCATAGTTATAAAATTATTAATCATTTATGCCAGATTCTTAGCAAAATGATAGTTATGTGCAATCATTATCAAGGACAGCTAGAATTGGCCAAAATTTGCAATCGGTTGTGTGAACATGCATGAAGATCAACTCTGAGAAAGTGTTAGTATGTATTCATCTAATTATAAACATGACATACTTCCATAAAGTCTTTCTATATTAACTATGTGAAAATATCACTCATTTTTTAAGTTTCTTGATCTTCATCTTACAGTATAGGTTACATATGTATGTATATATACATACATATGCATATTTTTAAGTCTTATGCACAAAATCAAAAGATAGACAACATAAACTCACATATATATATTTGTGTGTTTCATTTTACAGTGTATTAGATTAGTTACTTTGATGCTTCTGCATGAGACCTGTACCACATCATATTTGTGGAAAATTCACAAGCTATTTTCTAATTAAGTTCTTGTATTCATAAAATTATTTAGAATACAAACCATTTAAAGTTACATGTATCTGAAAAGTATCTCTTATTTTGGAGGAGTAATTTGATGAACAGGATTTATTCTGTGACAAAATTATAGTCAGTAAAAACTTTGAGCTCCTTTTTTTTTTAGTTGGAAACCGAATGCACCTTTAGCACACAGAGATGTGTCCTGATCATTTCAAAGCTTCCTTACATTTTTCCTTCTATTACTCTACTTAAATTTTCTTCCATTAGTCTCCTTATATTTCTTCTCCTTAGTCATTAATTTTGTGATTTGTATTTGTCCATAAATTGAAATACCAAAGTATCAAAGTAAATAAAAAGCATAAAATTTATTCTCTGCACAGTGGGGCTGGGCCTTCTCGTCACTTCAGCCATCAGAATTTAACACAGCAAGATTGGAAGATCATGAATTCAAAGCCATCATGTACTATATAGTGAGAATTCACCTTAAAACAAGTAAGTATTGAATATGACTAACAAAATATCAAATAACATTAAACTCCTTGTTTCAAATTCTAGATAAGTGATAATTTATTAGTAGTAAATTTATTTTATGTCAAGCATTGTAAGGTAAGGATAAATCTATGTGATTCATAATCTTTAGAAAATGTAATTAAAATGTAAAAGAAAGTTTCAAAGCTTTTGAATGTAATGAGACTGATGTCTTTGCAACCATTTGTATTTGTTAGAATCTCCTTCCTAATCTTTTATCTGTGATGACTCAGTGCAGACATGCACCCTAGTTTCCATTTTCCTTTAACCCTCTCACGTTCACTTAGGTACCACTTGTTGTCCTTCCTACCCTGAATTTCTACCTCTGTATAGGGCATAAACCATATTATTGTAATGTTTGAGATTTAATTCTGTCTCTTATGTACTACTATTTAAAGTGTCTTTGTATTATATATCTCCCTACAATATAGGTAGCTTTCGATATATAATTTTAATTGAATTAAGTAGAAAATATTTAGCTTTATTCTGTGAGAATTAAGGCTGATTGATGACATAGGTACAGTAAAAAAGAATATTTTGATTCATGATGGCACAAGTTATAATTACTAAATCCAATAATAGAATGGACCAGTTTGGATAAAAAAGAGTACTAAATTACCATGAATATTCCATCTGTGAAGACCTATGAATCAATATATAGAAGTTCTATTCATGGGAAGAAGCACACACTGAATGGTCTCAGTATATCATTACTTTCACTGGGTCTATTTTTCATATTGCTAAAATGAATATGTAATTATATAATTATTGAAAATTAATCACTTCATACTTGTTCCATAAACAACTTAGACTAAAAATGAATTTGAATCATATTTTACAAAAGGCAGCTGAAACTAGTTGAATAAATATTCCCAAGGCTGACAAGAAGCCTATTGGTGTTGAATTAGACTGGAAAGGATGTCACTAGATTCAAAGAGAAGTATCATATCTGTTAGCTCACAGTCATTTAACTGGTGAATAGAATGAAATGGCTGTAGTCATGAGTGGATAGGTCATTTAAAGTCCTTGCTACACAGGGCAGCTCTCTTGGCAGTAGCTGTGAACACGCTGAGTTCTCACAGGGACAGATGGATTTGATGACAGCAATACTGCATAAAGGCTTTTATTAATAGCCTTTATTTTTAGCCTAGCATATGCTATTCTTGTCTAAATATTCAAACATTTCAGAAACTTACTAAGTACTTTAATACTTCTATCTTGTTGGGGAAAGTAGATAAATTATATATTGCTCTATAAAAGATAACAATGGCGCTGTGACCTCTGAGTTCCTGAGGTGACAGTGTGGTGTCTTGCGTGCCAACCAAAGTATCTGTAGTGCAACTAAGGAGAGATCGTACTTTTTACTAGAAGATATAATGTCAGTTTATCTATTATGAGCATAATGTTGATGGCAAAATCACCTGGCCATCCTTTAGAAGCATTCATAATAATGATAAGACCCTGCCAAATAAAGTTTCAGACCATGAAGATTGCAATTATGATATATGGATTAAAATACGATTAAAACAAATGAAGATAATTGATTGTTACAGACTCATATATTATCTAAGTGTTTATTTATTTTCTTTTGAATGCCTTTTCCACCAAGTGAGTTTAATTGCAGAATGACCCAGTTGTTATTTTTAAATATATCAAAAGAGAATACTATTCACTGAGCTGATTTCTAATTCTAGTTCTTCCTCTAATCATCCTACTATCTTCTGTTATTTCACATTTTTAAAAATATGATTCAGAGGTTTAACTAGATGACACTATTTTTGTTTAGATGATCTATAGTAGGAGAACCTAAATATAATTATTGTTATTAATATACAGAAGTCATATTGAAAGCACTATTACTTTTTGGGACTTTAAAACTAAAGCATGACAAACATTTGAAAATGTAAATTACAGATGGCTTAAAATTCTTTTAACTAGTTTTTGTTAAAAAATATAGTTTTTTCATGATTCTTAGTGATGTTGTCAGAAATTTAAATAGCATGTCTTATCATGTAGCATTATACATGTTGGGATAAGAAGCAGTTTCCACTGGAATCTATCCTCAAGCTATGAGTAGTCATCTATTCTACAGTAGTCTGTTGTAAGATACATATTCTGTAAAAAGATATCTCAATATAGAAGGGAAAGAGAAAATATGAATTTTTTTTTGGAGGGGGGTCTGGTAGATACTCAATATTAGAAATCCAAATAATAAATATAATTTAGAAGATGAATATTTTGTATCATGAGATCAGTTCAGTTGCTGATATTAGCATGATTTATATTTTTAAATTATATTAAATGCCACGACTTATATGTATGAAAAACCAACAACTGTAGAGGAAAGCAGAAACCACTGGAATAGGAGGAATATTTAAAACTCATTCCCTGTTGCAGTCTTGAACATTGGTCCCTAATGCAAAATAAAACATTAAAATAACTATGAATATATTCTCTATTGTCTTAAAACTACTTAAAATGTTTTATTAAAAAGTGGAGTTATTATTATTATTTACAAATTAAAATACAATAAGATCAGACAAAAAAATCACATCAAAGTTGAATACGGTAAACAAACTGAGGGAATAGAGCCCTGAGAAAAGGCACTAGAATCAGAGACCTACTCATTCATACACTAGGGAGTCCCAGAAAAAGTAATAAACTAAAAGCTATACATGTACATAATAAAGAGACATAGACAGAGACTCACTACTTTAGGTGATTATAAATGTCAATGTTAAAGTACATTTGAGATTAACTTCCATACCCTGTTTTCTTCAAATGCTCTTCAAATATCAAACATGTGTGTGTGTGTGTGTGTGTGTGTGTGTGTGTGTGTGTGTGTTCAGAGGACCTAGGGCAGACCTATGTATGACCTGATCCTTCTTTTCTAGTCTGAATTCATATCAACATTACTCTGTTGATTTTAGAGGACGTGGTTCTCCTGGTATTCTCCATCCCCCTGACTCTTACATTTTTCTACCTCCTATTTACTACTGTTCCCCAAAAGTAACAATGTTCTGTTTTTTGTTTGTTTGTTTGTTTTTTGTTTTTGTTTATTTGTTTGTTTTTAACATAAGAAACATAGCTATTAATGCAAAGTCTGACACTGGAGGAGTATTTGAAGAAAACAGGGTGTGGAGATTAATCTTAAATGCCCTTCAACATGATGAGATTTATAATTAACTCGAGTAGTAAGTCTCTGGATATATCTTTGAGGAATTTTCTTTATTAGGATAATTGATAACTGATGCGGAAAGACTGACTCGCTGTAGGTAGAGTTATCTATCCCCTTGACTAGGACCCAGGGCTATATAAAAGGAATAAAGTGAATTGAGCACAAACATCCTTTGATCTCCATCTCATGACTATGGATGAGATGAGCTGCTTCAATGGCCAGATTTCTGGATTTTCCTACTATGGTGCACTGTGTCTCAAGCTGTGAACCAATAAATAAATTCTTTCTCCCTTAAGTTCTCTTGGTCAGAATATTTTATTTAAGGTAATATGAAAGAAAACTATGACACAAAGGGAAATGTCCTACCTTTAGACTTCACAATGTTTTTTGTTTGTTTGTTTGTTTTTGTTTTTGTTCTGTTTTACTGTTTTGGTTTTTTTGTTTTTGTTTTTGTTTTTGTTTTAAACAATAGAAGATGACTAGACCTGTTTTACTGCAATGAATTAAAAATGTTCTGCATAAGAAAAGAAAGAATAAAGAAAATCCAAAGCAATCAGTAGATTAAAGATTTGCAAATGGCAAATATTAGAAGGATCTAATGCCCAAAATGCACTTGAAGGTAGCACTGCTCTGCAGCAATAAATAGGAAAACACAAATAAAAGTCGGCTAAGTTTTTGAACTTCTCTTCAAAGTATACATAAGAATCGCAATAAAATATATATAAAATTCTCAATATCACTAATCCTGAGACAAATAAAAATCAAACCAAAATGAAATATCACCTTCTGTTAGATGGCAAGAACTTAACTAAGTAAATAAGCATCGCTAATGAACCGATGAGAAGGAGAGCCTCCTAAATTGTTCCTGGACATTTAAATTAAAATAAAGATATATTGAATATTCCTTAAAGATGTAATGTAAAAATACTATCTGGCACAACAATCTTATTTAATATGTATTTAAAAAATTAAAATAAGCATTGTGGCACTAGAGAGATGGCTCAGTGCTTAAAATACTTGTTGCTCTTGTATATGAGCTGAGCTCAGTTTCCAGCACCCACGTAGGACAGCTTACATCTGTTGGTAGTTCCAGCTCCCAGGCATTCTGTGCCCCTTCTGTTTTCTGGGAGCACCCATACATATTGATACACACCCATACACGTAAATAAAAAATCAAAAGGGAAGATCTTTAGAGATATCTAGAGTCTTTCAGATGCTATAATATTAATAATAGCACATGAAATGAGCTTAAAGTTTCAAAGTAGATGAAATGAGAAGGCAAATACTTCATGTTATGCAAAAAAATACATTTGCAATGTTCTTTATGAAGTTGGTGTTATGCATAATGCATAATATGTACACCTTGAATGAAGGTTTATTAACTGGTGCTAAACATGAAATATGCTGTAGTAGTATTCATTCTTTAAAAACAGAAAAACATTCCATTTTTTAGAACATGATTGAAGCTGGAGGACCTCATTCTGAATGAATGAGCTGGACCCAAAGATCAATCACTGCATGGTTCTACTTAGAGACTGTATGTAAAATAGGGAAGAGCAGAGAAGCTAAGAGTAGCACTGTGTTCATTGGTGGCTGGGAGGAGGATGGGAGAGAATTGATGTTCAGTGGATATAGAGCTGTGATTTTGCAAAGTTGATAAGTTCTGGAAACATTTTGCACACCACAGCAGTTGCAGTGAACAGTTCTGCATTATATACTTTCAATTTTTTTAAAGGCAATCACAAATTGAGTATTCTCACAAGAACAACAATACATTTCTTTTTTATTTAAATTTTATTGGATATTTTCTTTATTTATGTTTCAAATGTTATCCCCTTTCCTAGTTTCTCTCCCTCCCAGAAACATCCTATCACATCCTCCCTCCACCTGCTTCTATGAGGATGTTTTGGATTTTGAATATTATTATACTAATTTTGTAAGTTTATTCTCTGTCATCTTTTCCTAAACATAGAATATATTTTATTCAAGGTTTCTATTTGATATTTTCCTACCTTTTAAAATAAGTATCTATAATATTGATAGATGCAGGCTAGTTACTAAATGAGCATGTACAGAATGAAAGAATAGTAACTTCAAAGAAAGTATCCAATCAGTAGGTATTCTGTAGCATGAAATTTGTTTGTTCCAGAACAGATATCTCATGACTTTGATAAATATATATATAGAGAGAGAGATAGATAGATATAGATATAGATATAGATATAGATATAGATATAGATATAGATATAGATATAGATATAGATATAGATATATGTGTGTGTGTGTGAGTGTGTGTGTGTGTGTGTGTGTGTGTGTGTGTGTGTGTGTGTAGTGAATGCAGTAGGGCACAGATTATAGAATATAAACAAAACTATCCATTGTGAACAATGTCTTTTTACAGATATTAATTTGTACTTTCCTTTGAAATGAAAACAAAACCTTTCAGATAAATGAAACAGTGATTTCCAGGACAGCGCCCCTCAAGCAAAGAACAGGGAATACTAAAAAGCAGGAAGTAAGTGAAACCCATCGCTAACTTGCTTAGTGTAGGTAGGAGATTCCCAGGCTCAGCCCTCAGATTTCTTCACTGTAGAGACAGCAATTCCAGGGCAGCAGTGGGAACTGAGTTCACAGAGAAATCCTGTGGTGAGGAGCAGATCTTCTGTCCCTAGCTTGAACTTACTGAAAACATGTGGGAAGCTGCAGCAGTCATTCTCGCTGAGGCAAGCTGGTCAGGCTTATAAATAGAACAAACAGGAAAATCCCTAAATTAGGGCAGAGTCTCTTAACACTATCTTTCCAAACAAATAACAGAAGATCGAAGGAGAAGACAGGAAGAAAATTCTGACTTGCTTTAATTCAATTTTATAAACACCACCTTGAAACATCAAAATGTACTGTCCCTCAGCAAGATTTACTAACTTCTAGCATATGTTCAGAAAACAATGACATTAAACTTTAGCACCAATGTGAGGATAGGAGAAACTCTTAGTTTAAGGGGTTGCTGTAGTATATCTAGAGTACTTCAGTTCCACATGAAGGCATATTAGAGATGTTTAGTGGCAATCCTTAAACAGCTAAATGGGATAGTTACATTGATTTGATGATTTGTTCAAAGGGTAGATATCCCAAACTGTTTCAGATTGTATCATTTAATTGTATGTCACTTATTGGATCAGTTTATATCTCAAGAGGCTTTTAAAGATGTTACATCTATTTAAAGGAAAAGAGATTTTATGTGAATGTTTATGTTACTAGTTTATTTTAACTGAAAAATTCTGGTTTTGACTATGAATAAATGGTTATGCTTAAGAATGTATCAATCACCCTGTCTTATTCCCCCCCCCCCCAAAGAATATATCAATCAGCCAGAATATAAAAACTTTTGCTTCAAATAAAATAAATTTCTGGATTATTCTGAAAGCTTTCATTTACCACTGAACTTAGAATTTCCATATATTGTGGCATTAAATAATAAAATTGTATACAATAGTTGAAATTTCCTTTCCATGGGACGGAAATGTGAATTTGGATGCAACTACAGATTCTCCTTTGCTAAATGAAATTGCACTTGTGAAGAATGGTCTCAATTATTTATTCAAATAAAGTTTGCTGTTAATTAGCAATTATTGTATAATTAATATTCATACATATTCCCATATATACTAGTAAACATGAACTGCTTCCTGCCCAGCTGCTGTGTGTATATATTTTGTGTTCCTATCTACATATCTTCAATGTTTGTATGGATGTATATTTAATTCAGTATGTATGAAAAGGGCAGCAATTGTCCAAACTGTGTCCTCCCAGGACAGCACCAACATTTTTTGGATGCTGTAATGACACATGTTCTACCAGTTGCTGGGAGAGCTGCCCACTATTGGTTTATAGCCGAGTCTGCTCACTAGAATGATACTCAGACAAATGAACCCATCTTCCCCAAGGCTATGCCACCTGAAAAACCTCACATCAAATGGCCTGTTACATCTGTTACAACCCTGGATATCTTGATTCACTTAAGTCTCCCCTTGAGGGCCATGCAGTGGCAGAATTTATGAGATTCTGTAACATTGATGGTCCAACTATATCAGAGCTAAATCTCTCCCTCTAATCGATATGTTCCCCATGTTCCAGATAGATGTTGACTGTGAGATTACTCCCCAATAAATTCTATAGAAAAAGTTTGCCTGGTCTGACAAAAAAAAAATGTTTCTCTTAAGTTTGTCTCCCTGCCCTGTTCCCCAACCCACCCACTTCTGCTTTCTGGCCCTGGCATTCCCCTGTACTTGGGCATAAAATCATTGTAAGACCAAGGGCCTCTCCTCCCATTGATGGCCAACTAGGACATCTTCTGCTACATATGCAGCTAGAGACATGAGCTCAGGGGGGGTACTGGTTAGTTCATATTGTTGTTCCTCCTATAGGATTACAGACCCCTTCAGCTCCTTGGGTACTTTCTTTAACTCCTCCATTGGGGGCCCTGTGATCCATCCTATAGATGACTGTGAGCATCCACTTCTGTATTTGCCAGGCACTGGCATAGCCTCACAAAAGACAGCTATATCAGGAATATCTTGCTGGCATATGCAATAGTGTCTGAATTTAGTGGCTTATTATTGTATGGATCCCCAAGTGGGACAGTCTCTTGATGGTCCTTCCTTCCATCTCAGCTCCAAACTTTGTCTCTGTAACTTCTTGCATGGGTATTTTGTTCCCCATTCTAATATATTAATAACTTATTGAACTTGTATACCTTTAAACAAGAAATGTTGATTCAGAATAATGATTTACATTTGATAAAGACAATGTAGACATAATGAAGACCTAATAATTATTATTTCAAGTTTTGGGGTATATGCTTTCTGAAAAGATAAATATTTTTCTTTAAAAATATTTCAGTTTGTTGAGAATTTCATGATGAGTTTGACCACATTCACCCATTATTCAACTCCTACAAGATTCATTCACTCAACTTTCTTATGTCCTTTAATGTTTTTTATCTTTATCAAGTCAAATTTATGGTTCCAATATATTAATGAATGTGTAGAGTGTACTAAATTGTGGTCTAGCTCATAATGGCAATACTGACAAAGAAAACCGAGTCTCTTTCAGCAACTACCACTTACAAATAGTTTTTTGGCTTCATGTCTACCTTCACTCTCTGTGTTGGTGTTTGCTCTGGCTTAAGTTTATACAGGGCTGTGTATGCTGCTGTGAACTCACTGTGAGTTCAGAAATGCAGCTTCCCTCTTGTAACTAGGGTTTCCTTGTATTCATCTATAGTCTGTGTCTCTTAGACTCTTTCTGCTTCATTTTCCACAATGGTCCCCGAGGAAAGGGTGCTTGGAAAGGGTGAAATACAGATCTTTCATCTGGGGATGAACATTTCATGACCTTTCACTTTTAAAATTCTTTTCCCATTTTTGGATCACTGTGTTAGTCATCATTTAGTACAAACAGGATTTTAGGAAATGCATTAATATATGTGCTTAGCTATAAATCACTAGGAATCAGTTTTATTATTTATCCATTTAGCAAAATAGTAACAGTATGTTCTTTCTGGGCCTATGATCTGAGTAGCTACAGGTTCTTACCCAATAATGGTGCCATGTATGTGTTTCAACTCGTGAAACAGAACTAATTTCACATTTTAAATGCATAAATGAAAAGAAATATTAAATTATGGCATTGATCTCAAAAGTTTGCATTTCCAGTATGTTATTATCTCTCATTGTTCTCTATATTCATAGCATAATCCATAAAATTATTGACCTAAATTTAATTTATTTAATACAATAGACTACATGGAGTTTGCAGGGTCTGAAGGTTTGATTAATCTGTGTTTGAAACCCAACCTTGTGATCAGATATGTGCATATATTCTGTTCTAACTTTGAGTTTGTTAATGTGTAAGATCTAGATGATAACAAATCACATGTAAAGGAGTTGCAGGTTTTCCAGGATAAATCAAGTAAATGTTTATTGAAGCAGGCACATGGTACATCATATCATATAATATTATAACTGCAATCTGTTTTTGCCACTTTTGTGGGTTGACACAGAAATTGTCAGGTCATATTTTTCACAGTGATAATTTTAAATTACTGTGCTTATAAATCTTATTTATAGGCATAAAAGTAACTTTTACTAGCCAGAGGTAATTGTTTTCTCAGAAGCTTACTGCTGAATAAACTCATACTTTCTATCTCCATCTAAACTCTGGCTTGCTGGCTTTACTTAGCCGTTTTGGACAAAACTTCTCTCCAAACTTACTGAATCAACTGGTTTCTCACATTTTCTGACTGAATTGCTCTACTTGGCATCAAACTAACTCTGGAAATCTGCTGTTGTAATCAGGCTTATTCTCATTCTCCAGCTCCTGATTTCACTTGCAATGTCCCTATAAACTTTTCCCAGTAAAACACTCTCTCTCTCTCTCTCTCTCTCTCTCTCTCTCTCTCTCTCTCTCTCTCTCCCTTTCCCTCTCTCTCTCTCTCTCTCCATCTGTCTCCCTCTCACTCTCTCTCTCTGTTGCATTGCTCTTTCGCATCTTTCCTCTGCTGTTCTCATGAGACCTGAATATATTTTATGTATGATTCATTATGTTAAGTATTCCTAATTTACCATTTTGTCTGCCCCTCACTTAGACATCAAGGTTTAGCATTGAAGGTGTGTACTAAAGGTGTGTCTGTATTCCATCCAGATGGATTTAAAGCTATATTTCAGCTGAATCACAGTGACCTAGAATGTCTTTGGATGTGATATTGCCAGAGATGCCATGTTGCTGGATTAAAGTTTCACTTCAACAGGATTGTAATTAGCTGTGCCCTTATACATTATCCTAACATTCTGTCCTTTAATTTCTTTCTGTGGGGAAGGGTTCATTTGGCTTTTACTTTCACATTGTAGTTCATCATTGAAGGAAGCCAGAACAACAGTATAAATGAATTATCCTTAATAATAGCGAATTAATCAAGAGGTTGTATTTCTTTACCTTATACTATTACTCAATAACCACACAGAAAAATCAGATTTATTCAAAACTGTAGCTCAATAACTGAGCAGTTAAATGATTACCCTTACCTCCTATGCCAATCTGGCTACTCCCCAGCCCCATCAGTGGATACTTGCTTATTATTATTATTATTCATGTGGCTCTTCAGAAACCTTCTTCATGGCTACAATTTCTCCATCCCACAAGCTGATTTGAGTCTTCATCTGTCCTACTGCCTCTGAGAATAGGATGACATGCCCTATTCTCTATTCTGCCTAGCCATGACAAGGCAGAGAAGAAATGGTGAGAACTGTTTACACAAACTTGAGACAGGAGACTCTTGGTATAAGTGTTACAATGCCAAGTCTGGATTGAAATAAGATTTCAGGGCAGAGAAATCAGCATTTGAATAACCCAAGGCTAAACTTTACAGTATACAAAAATATTATGCCTATAAAATAGAAACCCAAACAGGTTATGAATCTAGAGGCAGGAGCTAACACACTGACCATGGAGGAGTGCTTCCTACCATCTTGTTCCTCATGGTTTGTTCAGCCTGCTTTGTTGTAGAAGTTAAGACCACCAACCCAGATATTCCACTACTCACAATAGTCTTTCTCCTCCCACTTTGATAATGAGTTAAGAAAATGCATTGCATGCAGAGTGTATAAAGCTTCAATTGAGGTTTCTTTCTTTCAGATATCTTTACCTTGTGTCAAATTGGTGTAAAATTATTCAGGCCTACTGACACATTCTCAGTTTGACACACAAATGTATTACTTTTAAGCCACAAACTTTCCTTTCTTGTTCATCCCTCAAGTCATACATTAACATCAATATTGCAATATAAAACATTTTAGAAACTCTATGTCCCATAGTCTTCATAAATTCAAATACTTTACAATTCAGTCTGTTTTTAAAAAATCTTCAAATCACTTTTAAAAATCCAAGAAGGAACCACTCAGCTATTAAAAACTATGACTTTACTCAGCTATTAAAAACTATGAAATTTTCAGGCAAATGGTTCAAACTAGAAAATATCCTGAGTGAGATAACCCAGTCACAAATAAACACACACGGCATGTACTAACTTATAAGCTGTGAATACCAACTCACAAACCATATGAAGCTCAAGAAGAAAGAAGACCAAAGTGTGGATGCTTCAGTACTACTTAGAAGGGGGAACAAAATAAACATGGGAAGTGAGGGAGCGAGGGAAGGTCTTTGGAGGAAGAGAGGAGGGGAAGGGAAAAAGGGGGAGGACCAGGTGTGGGAGGAGACATCAGAGATGTACTGAGTCTCAAGAAATTGAACAGAGGTGTGTAGAAGTAGGGGATGGGGAACTGGAGATAGTCACCAGAAAGTTCGAGATGCCAGAAAAGCAAGAGGCTACCAGTAGCCAATGGGGATGTCATTAGCTAAAGTACCCATCAAAGCGAGTGAGAATCTATAGACACCATATCCAGAGGTTAGGCACTGCACTGCTTGAGGGATCAGAACACAAACCCATCTCAAAAATATTAACTAAATTGTTTCTGTCTAAAGAAAATACAGGGACAAAGAGTGGAACAGAGACTGATTGAAATGCCATCCAAAGACTGCCCCACCTGGGGATCCATCCCATATGCAGACACCAAACCCAGACATTATTGCTATTGCCAAGAAGTGATCGCTGACAGGAGCCTGATTTGATTGTCTCCTGAGAAGCTTTATATTAGCCTAACCAATACAGATGAGGGACCCCAAGAGAGGAGTTAGGGGAAGGACTGAAGAAGCTGAAGGGGTTACTAACCCCATGGGAAAAACAAAAATATCAACCAACCAGAAACCCAGAGCCCCCAAGCACTAAACCACCAACCAAAGAACACACATGGCTCCTGCTGCATATACAGTGGATTGCCTTATCTAGCATCAGTGGGACAAGAGGCCTTGGATCCTGTGAAAGCTCAATGCCCCAGTGTAGGAGAATGCTAGGGCAGTAAAGCAGGAATGGGTAGGTGGGTGGGGGAGCACTCTCATAGATGAATGGGGAGAAGGAATCGGATAGGGGGTTTGTGGAGGGGAAACTGGGAATGTGGATAATTTGAAATGTTAATAAATAAAATAACCAATAATTTTTAAAAAAATATGCCGTTCCTCAACTGTGGGATCTTGTAAGCTCAAAAGTAAATTAAATCCTTTCTACTTATAGAGGGACAAACCACAGCACAGTACCAATCTTAATGAAAGAAAACCAAACTCCCAACAATATAGATTACTCAATGTATAATGTCTGGGATCATTCACAATCATCTGTTGTCTTCCAGATTGCTTGAATCACTTCTAAGTTCCTGTGCTCTGCAGCACACAAAGGTTGCCTTTTAAGCTCTGGCAAGCTCCACTCCAAAGCTGCTACTGTTTTGTTTGTTTTGTTTTGTTTTGTTTTGTTTTGTTTTGCCAGAAAAAAATGGTAACTCAATCTCTGGGAACACAAACTAAAACCTAGTCTTGTAAGCCATATTAAAATCTGATTCCTTCTTGAGGATCTGCCATGATACCAGGAAACTCTACTAGCTACATCTTACCCATATGCTGTCCCTGTTCCAAAAGGACCTACCTCTCTTTCTTGCTTCCTCTCTTCTGCTGTCCAACCCGGAATTCCCATTTACTCACCAGTGATTGGCTTCTTTATTCATTACGGGACTGGTTCACAAGAAGCCACCTGAGTACATGACACATTCCTCATTACAGACAGCCTGTCCTGGTAGAGCAAGCAGCATGGAGCTATCCACAAAATTTCCCCCCTTCTGTTCTAATAAAAAAACAAAACCTTTCTCTTTATTATCATTTTGTAATTTATAAAATATAAGATAGACCTAACATCCAATCCATCAACTTTGTCATTAAGATAGAACATTGTCATCTATCCTAATAAAACAAATCATTCTTCACCTGACTCATGTCCTGTCTTTATATTGTATGCCATCTAAACACTATCTTCTCAAATCTGTTTTCTCAAAGTAAATAGCCAGGGTTAGCTATGAGACTATAAGTAGTTTTTCTACCCTGTCAGAAATTTTAGAATGATCAACATTTGCTAAAAATATATAGGAAGCCTAACACAGCTTCCAGAACTGAGACAAAATGTAGAGACAACTGCCTACCTATACAGTTCCAGTAAGTCAGAAAGATGGGGCATGTCTTCAGCCTTCTGGCCCAGAATCATCTGACATACCTAGAGAAACAGGTACTAGCATCTCTAAAATGCTGAGAATGTCTATTGCAACTGGCTTGAGCTTTCAACAATATCCTTTCATAGACTCTCTTCATGACGTTGTCTCATCTTTTTCGCATGACTCATTAATTCTTGGGCCATCAACTGAAACTGAGGCTACAGCTTCACTTATGGCCCACAGAGCCAATATTCAGATGTTCTCAATGATACCTCAGGCTTTCAAAACAAGTCCCACTTTCGTGATTCTTATACTACTAATTTCAGTTGCTAACATGGGAGACTAACTAGGCTGCCTCTGGAACACAGCTTCTATATGCTCATTGTCAGGAAGCTCTTCCCCAGAAGGTTTCACCTCCATGATTCTGGGTATCTGTTTGTTTGGTTTGTTTTGGTTTTAACACCACTAATTTCTCAGCTCTAACTGGCCAGCATCAATTGCCTCATAAAAACAAAGATGTTTTTCTTTCTTCTGTTTTCTTATCTTTGACACCTCTCCCACAGTCTCCTCTCCTTCCTTCCCTGCTAATCCCTCCACCCTTCCTCTCTTCTACATATTCACTCAACCTCCATTTTCTCTTCAAAAAAGAAGAAGTCTCCAAGAAGCAACAGTCAGACAGGATAAAGCAAGATATTAAGACAAGGCAACACAATAAGATATAATGGGTCTCAAGGGCAAATAAAAAGGTCAGTTATATACCAGTTGCCATGGTTAGAAATCTTGGAAGAACATCAACATAGCAGCCATAACATATATACAGAAGACCTTAGGCAGACCTGTGCAGACATTGGGTTCCATTCTTACCATTTCAATCTCTGTGGCTTGTGCGAGTACTTAGTTTATCCATTGGGTTGCATTCTCCTGGTGTCCGTCATCCTCTCTGACTACTTCAGTCTTTTTTTTTTTTTTTCTCACTTTTACATGATTCCATAATCTCTGATGGAAGGGACCTGATAGGGCCCTTCAATTTAGCCTCTTTCTGTATAATGTCTGGCTATGGGTTACACACTCTCATCTGTTGCTAGAGAAGGCCTCTGTGGTAATGACTGGACAAGAAACTGATCTACAAGTATAACAATATCATTAGGAATTATCTTATTGATATTTTGCCAGTTATATTTAGATTTACACTTAAATTTTCAATATGACAATTTTCACAGTTTTTTCAGGTTTCCAATTTTATGTTTGTGCATATCATCATTATTCAGGTTTTTCCCTAATCCTCTATTAAGTTTACTTTAGTCTACAGCAATTTATATAGCATATTTGATGCAGTCACATTCATTTTCTTTCTTTTTATAGTTGTAAAGATAAAACTTAATTCTACTGTGGAGCAGGCACTTGCAAGATTTTCTAATCCCATTTGCAGTATAAGAACAAGCTTTGTTACATTCTTTATGGAGTCACAGACCATCCTCAGAGTAATCAGGCTAATTGATTCCTTTAAAATATTTGTAAGTTATCTGTCACTTCATACGTTAATGTGACAGATTTATTTTCTTAATACTCCCTATTGAAAAACAATTATGTTGCATATATAAAAATTAAAGCAGCACTTGTCAGTGAAGCCATAGAGGTAGCACATATCAAACAATGACAGGGTTCGTCATGGCATTCTATGAGTGATGGGGATAATATGTTACTAATTATACCAGTAGCACAGGGGAAAGAAATTAGCTAGGCTTAGCCAAAGCAGCTGATTAATAGGCATGAATTAATAGACATGAATAATGTCTCTGGTACCCATGAGATCTAGTGGATATGATTATAAAATGATTGACAGGTTATCAGTCTTAAGCATTAATATTTTCCAAATTGTGGGTAAAGGTCGAAAAGCACCATTTAGTTTGATTCATTCTATTAACCACAGCTTTTGTGTGTTTTAAATGACTCCATCATTTACAGTATTCTTGTGAAATCTGATATGGACTTATCATACGAAGACATTCCTCAGCACATGGGATTCCTTTCCAGCTCTTATCTTTTCTGCACATGTGCTTGAGAAGATGTTAGCCAATTTTAACATTTTTTCAAAACATCACTAAGTATTAAGAAATTAAAGAAAAAGATATATATATATATTCTAATATATGTGAGTGGTTCCAGTGAAGGAGAGTGTGGAATCAGGGAATAAGCTCACACCCCTTTCATATTTTGAAGTATTTACAGAACAGAATGAATGCCACATACAATTCAGAATGTGAGAGACTGGAAATGCAGAATTAAAGAGGGACTAAAATTCCTATTTTATATGACATTTTATTATAAAAGTCTTTCTTACTATAATAAATTTATCCTTTAATTCTAATGGAAGTGAATAGTGTACACATCAATTTAGGTAATATTAATATTTTTGGCTGGGAATTATATGCTTACCAAAAGGATCATTTAAAATAAAGTCTTGGTAAGCTTTAAAAAATAAATATGCCTTGGTGATATTATACTTTCATAAAGTAGATTTTCATTGAATAAACTATTGCTGTCAAAGCAATACATTTTTTGCACAATATTCACTTTGCTCTTTAATGATGAGACATGTGGTTTTTTATTTGTTTGTTTTTTGTTTTTGTTTTTCTTTAATTCTAGAGGCCTGCCTATAACCTGATCTTATTGAGGCATTTACTTAATTGTGGCTCCCTCCTCTCCAATGACTCTTGTGTAAATTTGGCATAAAACTGGCAAGCATGCACATAGAATTAGGAGATAACATTGTTTTAGAAATGCCATCCGAGAAAATATGTTCTGTGGTGAAGAAAGCCCATGGAAAATGCTGACATCTGTGTTTACAATTACCTTTAGAAAGTGGATTCCTAAGTTTCCCCAAAAACATTCAATAGTTAAATTAGAAATTACTGAGTAAATATGTAACTATCTTTTCAAAATAAACAGAAATATTTTTTGAATTTGATTCCTATCAAGTAAAGGGAGTTTTGAAATTGAAATCTTAGACCAGAAAAGATGGTTTTAATGGCTAAGAGATTTTACTGCTCTTGAAGAGGACCAGGACTTACTTCACAGCATCCATATTATAGCTCACAATCATTTGTAAATCTAGTTCCAGGCAAACTGATGCCCTCTTCTGGCCTCAATTAGGCTGGCAGGTGGTACAGTGTGTGTGTGTGTGTGTGTGTGTGTGTGTGTGTGTGTGTGTGTGTGTGTGTATGAGTGTGTGTGTTCAAAAAAACAATAATACATAAAATTAAATAAATCTAACAATAAGAAAATGAACACCTTTTTTTGGTTTTTTTGTTTTTGTTTGTTTTTTTTCAACCAGGTGTGATTTTTTACTCCTGAATAATTACTTACTTAGGTTGAAAACTGCTAGACATTCGTAAAGAACACTCCTGAGTTTTTCTAATAGAGTTTCCAGAATAATTACCTAAGGGGGAAGAACTTTCCCAAATGTTAGAGGCATCAACCATACACTGGGATCCAGGGTGGAATTAAAGAGGAAGAAGAAATGTTTGTGCTTCACCACCCCTTAAAGCAATGCCCACATGCCATTGTATCTATTCAATATAGTACTTTAGTACTAGCTAAAGAAGTAGACAGCAAAACTAGATCATGGGGATATATATTGGTAAAGAATAATTCAGGGTATTCCTACTTGCAAACAGTATAGTAGTATAGATAAGTGCTCAAAAAAGTTCAACCAGAGAACTGCTACAGCTTATAAATACCTTCCGCAAAGTGGATGGATATGAAACTAACTCAAACAAATCAGTAGCCTTCCTTTATGCAAATGATAAATGGGTGAGAAAGGAAATAGTGAAACAACAACCTTCAAAATAGTCACAAATAATATGAAAATATCTTGGGGTTACTCTAACCAAACAAGTGAAAGATCTATATGACAATAACAAGTCTCCAAAAAAGATATTGAGGACCTCAGAAAATGTAAAGATATCCAAAGCTTTTGAATTGGTAGGATTATCCAATTCAAGTTTTGGTAGTAAAAATGTGCATACTATGGGCTGGAGAGATGGCTCAGCAGTTAAGAGCACTGACTGCTCTTCCAAAGGTCCTGAGTTCAAATCACAGCAACCACATGGTGGCTCACAACCAGTAAAAATGGCGATCCTACCAAGGGTAATCTATAGATTCAATGCAATCCCCATCAAAATCCCAACACAATTCTTTAAAGACATGGAAAGAGCAATTCTCAAATTCATCGGGAAAGGCAAATAAATAAATAAATAAACAAACAAACAAACAAATAAATAAATAAATAAATAAAACAGAATAGAGAAAACAACTCTTAAGAATAAAAGAATGGCTGGAGGAGTCACCATCACTAACCTCAAGATTTACTGCAGAGCAATAGTGTTAAAAACAGCATGGTATTGGTACAGAGACAGACAAGGCAATCAATGGAATAGAACTGAAGACCCAGGAATAAAACCATACAGTTACAGACACTTAATCTTTGGTAAAGACACCAAAAATATACAATAGAAAAAAGAAAGTATCTTTAGTAAATGGTGCTGTCTAACTGGCTTGTCTGTATGTAGAAAAGTTAAAATGGATCCATTCTTATCTCCTTGCACAAAGCTCAAGTCCAAGGGGATAAAGGACATCAACGTAAAACCAGATATGCTGAATCTAATAGAAGAGAAATTGGTGTAGAGCCTTGAACTCATTGACATAGGGGGAAAGTTCCTAATCAGAACTCCAATGACTCACACTCTAAGATAAAGAATTGATAAATGGGAACTCATGAAACTGGAAAGCTTCTGTAAGGCAAAGAACATTTTCAATGAGACAAATAGGCAAATTACAGATTGGGAAAAAAATCTTCACTAGCCCCACATCCAACAGAGGGCTAATATCCAAAATATATAAAGAATACAAGAAGCTAACCACCAAAAAACCAAACAACCCAGTCAAAAAAATGGAGTATAGAAGTAAATCAAGAATTCACCACAGAGGAATCACAGTTGGCTGCCAAGCACCTAAAGAAATGCTCAAAGTCCCTAGTGATCAGAGAAATGGAAATCAAAATGACCCTGACATTCCACCTTACACCAATCAGAATGGCTAAGATCAAGACCTCAGGTGACAACACATGTTTGAGAGGATGTGGAGAAACAGGAACACTCCTCCATTGCTGGTGGGATTGCAAACAGATACAACAACTCTGGAAATTAATCTGGAGATTCCTCAAAAAATTGGAAATAGATCTATCTTAAGACCCAGCAATACCCCTCTTAGGAATATACCCAAAAGATGTCCCATCATGTCACAGGGGAACCTGTTCCACTCTGTTTATAGTGGCCTTATTTGTGATAGTCAGAAGCTGGAAACAACCCAGATGTCCCATGACAGAAGAATGGATGAAATAGATAGGAGAAAGTAGGAAAGGGTATAACATTAGAAATAGAAATAAAGAAAATATTTAATAAAAATAAATTCTACAAGAAATAACAAATAGACAATAAAGATTATTAGTTCCTCAAAAAAGAGAGAAGAAAATGAAAAGAAAAAAGAAAAAAAGAAAAAGAGAAGAAAATGTGGTTCATTTACACAATGGAGTACTACTCAGCTATTAAGAATGATGACATTTTGAGTTTTGCAGACAAATTTATGTAACTAAAAATATCATCCTAGCTGGGCATGGTGGCACATGCCTTTAGTCCCAGCACTCGGGAGGCAGAGGCAGGTGGATTTCTGAGTTCGAGGCCAGCCTGGTCTACAAAGTGAGTTCCAGGACAGCTAGGGCTATACAGAGAAACCCTGTCTCGAAAAACCAAAAAAAAAAAAAAAAAAAAAAGAAGAAGATATCATCCTGAGTGAGGTAACTCAGACCCAAAAGGCCATGCACAGTTTGCACTCACTAATAAGTGGATATTAGCCAAAAAGAAAAGGAAAAAACAAAAAAACAAAATAAAAGAAAGAAAGAAAAGAAAAGAAAAGAAAAGAAAAGAAAAGAAAAGAAAAAGTACAGAATAATCAAGATATATTCCACAGAACTCAAAATATTTAACCAACTGAAGGGGCCAAGTGATGGCACCACAAACTACTTGAGACAGAGAAGAAAGCAATTATAAAGGGGTGGGAGGGAGGGACCTGGGAGCAAAATTTGAGGTGGGGGGACTATAATAACCAGATCTGGTATTTGGTGAGGGAAAAAGACTGAAGCCCTGAGTGTCAGCAGCAAAAATGGAAACAGGCCACCTTGGGAGGTAGGAGTTTGGGGAAACTCTCCAGAATGCACCAGAGACCTGGGAGATGAGAGACTCTCAGGACTCAAAGGAAATGACCTTAGATAAAATGTGGGACAGTAGGGAGAGGGAACTTATAGAGCTCACCTTTAGCAGGAAGATAGGGCATCAAGTGAGGGATGGGGTTGCCATCACACAGTCACATTTCTGACCCATAATTGTTCCTGTCTGACAGAACTTCAGGAATGGAATAAAGAGGAGCTTGAAGAAAAGGAGGTCAAGCAACAGGCCTGAAGTGGGATCCAGCTCAAGGGGAGGTCCCAAGGCCTGAAACTATTACTGAGGCTGTGGCACACTCATAAAAAGGGACATATCATGACTGTACTCCACAAGACCCAACAAGCAGCTGGAAGTGTCAGAGGCATATATTTGCACGAAATCAATGGAAAGAAGCTACTGATCCCTGTGGTTGAGTTATGGAAAAGCTGGAATAAGTTGATGCCTAGGGAGATCCTGTAGGAGGACCAGCAGTCTCAATTAACCTGGAACCCTGAGATCTTTCAAACCCTGAACCACCAAAGAGGCAGCATACACCAGCTGATATGTGGCCCCCAACATATATATATATATATATATATATATATATATATATATATATATATATATATATATATATCAGAGGACTTCTGGGTCTGTGTTATGTCAGAGAAGATGCCCCTAACTATCAAGAGACTGGGGGCCCCAGGGAGTTGGGGCTGGGGGACATCCTTGTTGAATCAGGTAGGTGGGAGGAGGAATGGGTTATGTAACAGTCGGAGGGGGGATGGTGGGGAGATAAAATCTAGAGTATAAAAAATAAGTAAATAAAAGCCAAAAAAAAAAAAAAAAAAAAGACAATTGTTTTTGGTCCCTTCTACATTTAGAAAGTCAACTAAGAAATGGATTTAATCTTTTGCAGTGTTGATGTACACAGGCTAGGTGAAGTGAAGCTTATATTTATAAAGTTTTCATTCATTATTGAATTATTTTTGTAGTGAATTAATTGTATGATAACTCATTAAGTGTTGGTGGAAGAATAACATGAACTAACTAGTTTCCCCTGCGCTCATGTCTCTAGCTGCATATATGGAAGAAAATGGCCTAGTTGGTCATCATTGGGAGGAGAGGCCCCTTGGTCATACAGACTCTATATGCCCCAGAACAGGGGAATGCCAAGGCCATTATGTGGGAGGGGGTTGGTAGGGGAGCAGGGCGGGGACGCGGGAGGGTAAGGGAAAATTTCTGGATAACATGTGAAATGTAAATGAAGAAAATATCTAATAAAGAGGAAAAAAAAAAAAGAATGTACTTCAGTTTCTTTGGTAAATGGACATTGTAATAAAGAAATTAACTATAGAGCTTATGTTAAACTGAAGTTTATGTTCTTAGAAAAAACTTTTGAAAGGTAATAGTATTTTCATTTATTTCTAAACAATTAGTCTCTATTGAGAGAAAAGATGTAACACTGAATGAAAAATTTATATACCAAGAATACTGTCCACCAGTGATTTGTTGATTTCTAATGGAGAATTAGTGGTTTTAAATAAGTCTATTTTTTATTTTTGTAATTATGTTTTAATTTCAACATTCATTCAATCCCTCTCCTCCATTCAAACCCTTTCAACTCTCCTGGCTCTCCTTCAACTCCTCTAACTCTCTTTCAAATGTGTGGCTTTCCTTTTACACTAATCGTTACTTTATGCATGCACGACTATATTTATACACATTGTAAGGGTCTGAGAGTCATTGAAGGATGACCTCAGACTCAGATAGTATGCAGAAACAATGAGTATGCATTTCTGGGGGTGGGAGAGCATACATTCACATGAAATGAAGATGAGCTTTCAAGCTCCTTTTAAGCACAGTTAGGTGATTTCCAGGGACAGCTAGGTAACTTCTCAGATGATTGGCTAGATAGGCATCAACCATATTAGTACATTTTTAATTGGTGGCTATATTGGTCAGGCCTTAGACAATTTTCAGGAACTAACTCAGCCCTTGGGCTTGTTATCTATCCCAGCTGGACATCAGGGCCATTGCTGTCATAGATTAATGACCCTTGTTTGAAGTTTTCCTCAGAAACCTTGCCTGCTTCTCTGGGAAAATGAAACTTTTCTAATTCTAACATTTTAGACCTCTTCTTTGCCCCTTGAGTTTGGCTCCTTCTCAAATCCTTGATTGGGCTTTAGGGGTTGATATTGAGATTTTAATACCATGAGTTGGACTGTGGACACATGTTCTTTGATAAATCTTATAGGAGTCGCGGGTGGAGTAGACTTTAGTGCCTGTAGCTGTGTTAGTAATCATCCAGCTGATATTAAATGGCTCATGGTGGTTATCATCAGCTTAAATCAGTGCTATAATAGTAAACACCAGGATTTATAAAGCCTTACCTTTAGAAGATACTGAGAGTGTCACAAGAGTTTCATCCTGCTGCCTCGGGTTGGTTTGGCACTCTTTCTCATGGAGGATGCAGTTGCTGGGTCTTCTCTAGTCCTGAGGTTTGACATGAAAGTGATGAATCAGTTTTTATTCCATTGAATTTTACAGTTGTGCTTTTCATCAGGTTCCCTGTGTGCAGACCTATCCAGCATGGTTCAAGGTTTCTTTGATTGCATCTCTTAATGCAAACGTGTCAACTAGCCGAAAGCAATGGGGATTAGGAGGAAATGCAGACTCCGATTTGAAGGATGCTTGGCTATATTTGTGTCTGCACCCTATGGAGATCCTGCATAGACTCCAGAAAATTTTAATGATCATACTATAAAAGAATTTCAGGTTGAAAGTGAGGTGATGGTCGTGGTGGTGAAGTGTGTGTGTGTGTGTGTGTGTGTGTGTGTGTGTGTGTCCCATTCTCCCATATAATAAGTCAAAGAGAGTTAAGTCTTGATTGTTGGAGTATGTCTAGCATTATATTAGGTATAAAGAAGGAAGGCCATCCAGTCAATACAGTTTCTAAATGTAATTTAATTAATGTCTCTTTTAGGTTCCAATTCATTATTTCTACCTGTCTTTAGCTCTGAGGATGGTAGACACACTGAATCTGTCCCCATAATTTTAATAAGAGACTATGTTACCTAACAGATGAAGGTCTGCCCACTGCCAGATTACATTAATGAAGGTGATCCATACCCTGGGATGATATATTCCAGTGGCTTCTTGGCTACTACAGTGACAGTTTCCTTAAGCCTGTGGATACCTTTGTCTATCTCAGGAGTCCAATTTAAGGTATCTTTCTGCCTCCTAGTGGCATCATAGAGGTGCCTAGCAATCTCAGTAAATCCTGGCACCCAGAGTCTGCAGATCCCTGCTGAGACCAAGAACTCACACATTTGATGATGAGACTCAGGAACAGAAATGTTGAGGTTCTTCTCTTTTAAGCCTAAAACACCAGATGTTGTTACCCCTTGAGTATATATACCCAAAGTAAAATACCTCCTTTCAGCAGAGCTCAGCCATTTTTTGTTTGTTGTTTGTTTGTTTGTTTGTTTGGTTGGTTTGGTTTTTTGAGACAGGGTTTCTCTGTGTAACCCTGGCTGTACTGGAACTCACATTGTAGACCAGGCTGGCCTCGAACTCAGAAATCCACCTGCCTCTGCCTCTGCTGGGATTAAAGACTTGGGCTCAGCCATTTTTAAAGACACCTGATAACTAATCCAGTCCAGTTCTCTGAAAAAATGTCCATTTCCCAAATGTCAAGTGTCTTTATCTGGGGAAGATATGAGGAGATCATCAACAAACTACAAGAGAGCTATTTGAGGGTGGGCTTGCCATTATTCACCCAGATCTTCATGGATTTCCTCGTCAAAGGTAGGGCAGTTTTTAGATCCCTGTGGCAATCCAGTCCATGTTAACAGTCCATTAAAGCCATGCTCTGGGTTGCTCCATTCGAAGGGAAATTTGGGCCAACTAAGCTGAGCTAGTAGCAAGATGAAGAAAGCATCCTTGAGGTCCAGAATTATGTAAGCATTCAGTTAGGTGGCACACAGCTCAGCAAGGCGTATGGGTTGAACACTTTAGGGTAGATATTGTCTATTTTTTTTTTTTTTTTTTTTTTTTTTTTTTTTTTTTTTTTTTTTTTTTTTTTTTTTTTTTTTTTTTAAGTCCTGCACTGGCTAGTAGTCATTGGAATATGGTTTTTTCACTGGCATGAGTAGGGTTGTTCCAGGCCAACTCACAAGGAACTAGTATTGCTTATTCCCACAGTTGGTTTTTGTATGGCATTATTCCTAATTTTGCCTCCAGGGGCATGGGGTATTGGCAGACTCTGGCTGAACTGGCTCTGGCTTTAGTTTTCTAAGTATTGTGGCTCAATGTTTGGCTAGCCCCATGGGATTTTATCCACCTATACCCATGGAATCTCTTCCCAGAACCTCTCCAGGTAGGTGTCTTTGTCAAAGTTCAGAGAGGTTGTGGCGTAGAGCTTATATTCTTCCTCTAATGCCACACTCAGGATATCATTAGAACTTCCACTCCCTCAGAGCCAAAGTGTATTTGTGCTCCCATCTTAGTCATAAGGTCTCAGCCAATGCCAACCAATAAGTTGTTGGAAAAACAAATGTCCCAAAAGACTAAAAGGAGAAAAGCCTCATATTCTAGAAACAAAGAACTAAGTGCTTGGGTCTATCAGCATTCCTGACCCTCCAGGAGTCTTGGTTAACCCAAAAGGTGAAGAAGGGGAAGCTAATAAACTTCCTTATAGACACATGAGTGCAACATTCAATCTTGAAATATTCTATGGGACCCTGCCCAAGAGAAACTGGGTGCAAGCATCCACAGGAGTTAACCAATATCAATGGAATACCTAATGAAGGATGGATTTAGGAATGGGACAGATCACCAATTCAATTATGGACACCTCATGTGATGTGTTTCAAGTTGGGACCATTATTCTTTGGCCATTTCTCCATTCCCAAATCCATCCTCTGCCCATGCATTTCTTATAGACAGAAAAATTTTTGGGTCAAAAGTTTTGTGGGTAAGATGGTGTCCCAAACACTACATGGAGGTTCCTGATTGGTCATAGGAGATCATAGCTTCTTCAAGTTCCATATCTTTAATGTTGTGTGTACTGGCTGGTTTTATTTGTCAACTTGACACAAGCGGGAGTTATAGAGAAAGGAGCTTCAGTTGAGGAAATACCTCTATGAGATCCAGCTGTAAGGTATTTCTCAATTAGTGATCAAGGGGGGAAGGGACCCTTGTGGGTGGTACCATCCCTGGGCTGGTAGTCTAGAGTTCTTTAAGAAAGTAAGCTGAGCAAGGCAGGGGAAGCAAGCCAATAAGAAATATCCCTTCATGGCCTCTGCATCAGCTGCTGATTTCTGACCTGCTTGAGTTCCAGTCCTGACTTCCTTTAGTGATGGACAGCAATGTCAAAGTGTAAGTTGAATAAACCCTTTCCATCCCAACTTGTTTCTTGGTCATGATGTTGGTGCAGAAATAGAAAACCTGCCTAACAGAAGCATAATGATTTCTGGGTGCCTCCCTTTACGCAGAGCTCTGTCTCTTCCTAGAGATGATCCCTAGATCCTTGCCTCCATCAGTTACAGATTTCCATACATTCTCTTGGCCACCTGTCCAGCTCTCCTGTCCCTCCAGACATATGTTTCAGAACTGTCAATTCCACTCTCCATCCCAACTCTCAACCAGCTCCCTCCCTCCATCTGTCTCTTATGACTATTTTATCCCCCCTTCTGAGTGAGACTCAAGCATCCTTGTTTGTGTCTTCCTTCTTGTTTAGTTTCTTTCCGTCTGTGGATTGTAGCATGTGTATACTGTGTTTTATGCTAATATTCACTTACAAATTAGTACATACCATGGATGCGCTGTTGAGGCTGGTTACCTCGCTCAAGATAATATTCTCAAGTTCCATCCATTTATATACAAAATTAATGATGTTTTGACTTTAATAGCTGAATAATATTCCATTGCACAGATGGACCACAAATCTTTCTTCATTCTTTAGTTGAAGAATATGTAGGTTTTTACCAGTTTCTGGCTATTACAAATAAAGCTGCTTTGAGCATTGTTGAGCACATATTTCTGTGGGATGGTGGAGCATCTATTGGGGATATGCCCAAGAGTAGTATAGCTAGATCTTGAGGTAGAACTATTCTCAGTTTTTTTGATAAATGGACAAATTAATTTGCAAAGTGGTTGCAGAAGTTTGCATTTCTACCAGCAATGGAGGAGTTTTCCCCTTGTTCTATTTTCTCTCTAGCATGTGATATGAGTTTCTTAGCCATTCTGGTGGTTGTAAGATGGAACCTTGAATTTTTGAACATTTCTTTAAGTGCTTCACTGCCATTTGAGAATCCTCTGTTGAGAATCTTTGTTTAGCTCTTTCAATTTTAAATTGGATTATTTGGGTTATTGGTATCTAAATTCTTGATTTCCTTATAAATTTTAGATATTATCCTCCTGTCAGATTTAGTGAAAGTGAAGATGCTTTCCCAATGTCTGCAATTTTTTTGACAGCATTTTCAACAAATAGTGCTGGCATAACTGGCAGTTATCACATAGAAGAATGTGAATTGATCCATTCTTATCTCCTTGTAATAAGGTCTAGTCTAGGTGGATCAAGAAACTCCACATAAAACCAGAGACACTGAAACTTACAGAGGAGAAAGTGGGGAAAAACCTCAAAGATGTGGGCACAGGGGAAAAATTCCTGAGCAGAACAGCAGTAGCTTGTGCTGTAATATCACGAATCAACAAACAGGACCTCATAAAATTGCAAAGTTTCTTGAAGGCAAAAGACACTGTCAATAAAACAAAAAGGCAACCAAGAGATTGGGAAAGGATCTTTACCAATCCTCAATCAGATAGGGTACTAATATCCAATATATATAAAGAACTCAAGAAGATGGACTCCAGAAAATCAAATAACCCTATTACAAATTGGGGTACAGAGCTAATCAAAGAATTCTCAACTAAGGAATACCAAATGGCTGAGAAGCACCTGAAAAAAATGTTCAACATCCTTAATCATCAGGGAAATGCCAATCAAAACAACCCTGAGATTCTACCTCACACAATTCAGAATGGCTAAGATCAAAAATTCAGGTGACAGCAGGGGCTGGCAAGGATGTGGAGAAAGAGGAACACTCCTCCATTGTTGGTGGGATTGCAAGTTGGTACAGCACTCTGGAAATCAGACTGGTGGTTCCTTAGAATATTGGACATAATACTACTGGAAGATGTAGCAATGTCTCTACTGGGCATAAACCCAGAAGATGTTCCAACTTGTAATAAAGACACATGCTCTACTATGTTAATAGAAGCCTTTTTATAATAGCCAGAAACTAGAAAGAACCAAGATGTCCCTTAACAAAGAAATGAATACAGAAAAAGTGGTACATTTACACAATTAAAATCAATGACTTGATGAAATTCTTAGGCAAATGGATGGAACTAGAAAATATCATCCTGAGTAAGGTAACCTGATCACAAAAGAACACACATGATATGCACTCACTGATAAGTGGATATTAGCCCAGAAACTTAGAATATCCAAGATGCAATTTGCAAAACACATGAAACTCAAAAAAGAAGGAAGTCCAAATTGTGGATACTTCATTCCTTCTTAGAATGGGAAACAAAATACCCATGGAAGACATTACAGAGATAAAGTTTGGAGCTGAGATAGAAGGAAGGACCACCCAGAGATTGCCCCACCCGGGGATTCATCCCACAAACAACCACCAAACCCAGACACTATTGTATATGCCAGCAAGATTTTGCTGACAGGACCCTGATATAGCTGTCTCCTATGAGGCTATGCCAGTGCCTGGCAAATACAAAAGTGGATGCTCACTTCGATGGAACACAGGGCCCCTAATGAAGGAGCTAAAGGAGCTAAAGTTGTATGCAACCCTATAGGAGGAACAACAATATGAACTAACCAGAACCCCCAGAGCTGTGTCTCTAGTTGCATATGTAGCAGAGGATGGCCTAGATGGCCATCAATGGGAGAGGCCCTTGGTCTTGAGAAGATTATATGTCCCAATACAGGAGAATGCCAAGACCAGGAAGCAGGAGTGGGTGGGTTGGGGAGCAGGGTGAGGGGAGGATATCTGGGGCTTTGGATATAGCATTTGAAATGTAAATGAAGAAAATATCTAATAAACAAAAGAAAAAAAAACAACCATTTTTTAAAAGAAAAGAAAAAATGAAATTCAAATACTGTATTGAATAGATAGGGAAAGAGTTCGCAGCCTCATCTAATCCTTAATTTTAGTGGAATTACTTTTAGTTTCTTTCCATATAGCATTTTGTTGACTATTCTTTCTATATATTGTTTTGAATATCATTATATCCTTTTATCCTTAGTCTTTTTAATACTTTTACAGAAAAGGCTTTTGATTTTTGTCAAAGTTCTTTTCATCATGTAAGGAGATGATTATGTGATTTTTTTTTTCTATCAGTTTGTTTATATGGTGGACTAAGCTGATCAATTTACATATATTGAGCCATTCTTGTATTTCTAGATGAAGCCTGCTTAATCATGTGTGTGTGTGTGTGTGTGTGTGTGTGTGTGTGTGTGTGTGTGTGTGTAACTGGATTTGTTTTGTGAGTATTTTATTGATTATTTTTTTCATCAATGTTCATGACATTTTATATCATGCATTCTAGAGCTCTTGGATACTAATAAACAGGGAGTAGAAAGATTTTAAGAATTACAAGATGAAGGTGTGAGCTCTGACATGTCTATACTGCTATCCGGTTGTTACAGAATCTGTAGTTGTCTACACTTGACCTGTACAAAACAGGACCGGCTGTCAGTCAAACATAATTTAGGCAGGGCCTCATAGGGCTTTAGTTCCTTACTAAAACGCTGGGTAGTGATAGATTATCTGGGGGAGACAGCCTTGAATTTGGTTTTATACACATGAGCAAATCACAGCTGCCATGGTTAATTCTAAACAGTGGTCACACAGAGGGCTCTGGTTACATTCGGTGAATCAGGAGAGAAAACAAATGGACTTGAACATGGAAGAAGGACTTAAAGGAAACAAAAAGAATAGATTAACAGAAATGGGAGAAAGTTAAGAAAAGATGTGAGTTAAAGTAATGGGGATATATTATACATATCTTGAAATTTGCCAAAGATGATATTTAGTACAAATTATATCTAAATAAGATTAATGTACGAATAAAGAGGCAGAGACTCTCTCCCTTGCTCTGACTCTCCTACTATAGTATAAGTTTGTAACAACAATGCTTTGTGACTTAATACTTGACCAATTAAAATGGGGCATTCTGAAGTCCAAATAAAACTTTCTACATATAAATTTCTAATAACGGAAGCTCGAGAGGAAGGAAAAGTTTAGTTTCATCCTGTGCATTTTGTATTCTCCTCGACAGTTACAGTTTGTGAGTTTACACTTCAAATAAAAATAAATAAATAAAATAATCCAACAGAGAAGTGTAACTGTGCTTTTTCAGCTCGCTTCCAATGTGAGGTGAATACTAATATTTTATTCCCTTCAAAAGTGGTGAAAAATTGGTCATTGAAAACACTGAATATGTTGGTGAGGCACTGCCTGGAACCAATGCTTCATTCATTCTAACTTTCCTTTAAATTGAATTTCAGCTCAGAGAGGGGAAAAATGGGGAAGAAAAAAAAAAAAAAAGGAAATCAGCAAAAGCAATAACAGTGTAGAGAACGTACATTCAAATCTGTCTTCTTATATTCTGCTACAAAATGTAAAAAAAAAAAAATCAGCTTAATTTTATTTATTTTTTTCAGTTAAGCACTTGTGATGTAGTTCAAGAATCAATTTGTATGTTTGTCTGAAATCCAGTGTGACATCTGGCTTAAAAAATACATGTATGAAAGATTTAGTTTTCCCTGTTCAGGAAAGGTATTGGGAATATGAAGAAATTAAATTTGTTTTATTTCTCACACTTGCAAATACTGAAAAAATAAAAGTATCATGAGTCAGTATTGAAAAGCTATTTTATTTTCCTGAAGTATAGGAAAGGATACACTGTTGCTCTGTAGTTAGAAGACCTATGCTATTTTTCTATGATCATTCAGGCTTGTTGTCTTTAGGTGTCACTACTATCTGTTTGTATATTCTCACTACGGTCACTAGAAATCTGAACCACTGTGCTCATTGAATTTACTTATTATCTTTGTCTGATGACTTCCAATTTATTTCTCCTGAGTACACTTGATTTTCATAAGTCCAACTGGTAGTAGATAATTCTCTTAATGTAATTGTATCATTGCTCTTCAAGAAAATACTAAATATATATTCTACTTTCTTAATCACTACTGTATTTTCTTCCTCTTCCTCATAATCAATAAAAAGTTATTAGTGGATATACATTCTGTTTTTTTTTTTCCTAACCACTTTTCTTTTTTATAATTCTACCACTATTAACTGAATGCTTAAGAGTCCCCAAACTGTTCTCTCTACATAGTAGGATCTCTAAAAGGATATAAGCCAGATACACAATTTCTTCATTTAAAACTCTGTGATAGGGAGTCTCTGGAGGGTAAACTGGGAAAGTGGATAACATTTGAGATGTAAATAAATAAAATATCCAATTTAAAAAAGAAAAAAAATCCACAAAAAACAAAACAAAACAAAACAAAACCAACCTCTGTGTTGCCATTCTGTTGCTTCTCTTTTGAGTTTCAAAATGAATGTCTGTCTTCTTTGCACTCTTTAAAGTCCACATTCAACCTTTTTTTTTTTAAATATAATTTCCTCTGTTAAAAAGTAATCTTCTGTTTTAGATCTAGAAACATAGAAGCATGTTTTAGATCTTTAAGCTTTAATTCTGTTTTGAAGCTTGTTGTGTGACATTAAACTCATATGTTCCCACTTTCTATGTAGCCTTTGTATCTCAAATTATGCATTGCCACTTCCTAAAGGATTATTGAATTCTTCCATATGCCCTACCTCCATTTAAAACTCTCTTTCTCATCCCTGATCGAGGGCATAGTCATATAGTGTTTATATGCCTTCTGACACTGCATAAGCTGTCACTTCACAAAGAACTAATCTCTTTTTTACTATTATACATAATTTAAATGAATCAATGTTTATTCTCCATCAAGTGTCATAATCCAGGAGGAATGTCATGAATATTTTATTAGATACTATTAACAAAATAGTCATACTTTCCTTTTTATGTTCTTTAATTTGGATATTATGATTCAGAAAGGATTAAGAATCACTTTATGATTTTTGAGATGTAGAGGGAAGTTAATATTCTTTTTTTTTAATTTTTCACGTAATAGTATTATTAATTATTTGAGCTGTCCTGTTGTTGTTTTAATACATCTTTTAGTCCAATTTGTGTTGCTATATACTCATGGGTTTGGGTTTTAAATGAAACTGGCTCTCTTTTGCTGAGAACCCATAGAATATCCATCTATACTCAGCTGAAGGTGGGAGCTTTGAACCTTTTCTCCTCCAATCTGGATGTTGGCCAGGTTGATTTTGTGCTAAACTTGTTCTGGTAAGCAGAGATTGTGAGTTTTTTCATTCATTCATCCTCTGGTCTTTAAAAGACACAATTTTCACCAATTTCTGGCTCTTACAATGTTTCTGCCATCACTTACATGCAATTTTACTTCAGGGGTACAAAGATGTGACATATACACCACATTTGTGTGTGAGAACTCCATAGATAGCTTCCCAGCACTTGACCAGCTGTGGATGTCACCAGTGACTGCTATCAATTGTACAAATAAGATATTCTGATGATTTCTGAGAGCAAAAGTAATCTTTTGTTTTAGATCTTGGAACTTACAAGAATGTTTATTCAGCACAAAATGGTTCACCATTTAGGCAGATGAGGTATCCAAGAATGGGTTCTGTGATGGCTATTCTTGGTTGTAAACTTGACTGCATCTAGAATAAACTAAACCAAGGTCTCTGTGCCTACCCCAAAGGAAGTTTTCCCAATTGAATCACTTGATAATACTCAGTTCTAATTTAGATCCTATAGATGAAAAGATATTTTTTATCATTTTTTTTTTTTTACTTTCATTTTTTTTCCATCACTTACAAGTTCATCCTTGGCATTGGAACCTACTTATTTAGGATTCTGACAAACAATGAAAATGAGCAAAGATAATATGCAGCCTTATGGACTGAACAACTACTGTATTCTTGGTCATTCTGTTGATAGACAGTCATTGGTAGACAGCCTGGATCACAGGCTGTAAGACACACAGACACACAGACACACAGAAATATATATATAACATACAAATATGTATATATATATATTTGTATGTTCGTATATATATATATATATATATATATATATATATATATGTATGTATTTTTATGTTAGTGAATATATATATATATATATATATATATATATATATATATATATATATATATGCTGGCTGGTTTTATGTGTCAACTTGACACAAGCTGGAGTTATCACAGAGAAAGGAGCTTCAGTTGGGGAAAGGCCTCCCTGAGATACAGCTGTAAGGCATTTTCTCAATCAGTGATCAAGGGGGAAAGGCCCTTGTGGGTGGGACCATCTCTGGGCTGGTAGTCTTGGTTCTATAAGAGAGACGGCTGAGCAAGCATGGGGACACAAGCCAGTAAGAACATCCCTCCAAGGCTTCTGCTTCAGCTGCTGATTTCTGACCTGCATGAGTTTCAGTCCTAACTTCCTTGATGATGAACAGCAGTATGGAAGTGTAAACTGATTAAACCCTTTCCTCCCCAACTTGCTTCTTGGTCATGATGTTTCTGCAGGAATAGAAACTCTGACTAAGAATATATATTCAAATTATATTTATTTTGTCCTTGATTTATACATGTTCTTGGCTTTAGAGTATAAGGTTGATTTTTTTATCTACTGGGGCTATCTTTAAATCTAGTGTTTAATAAGTGATTTGTTACTCTCATAACAATTGTGCAACCTTTACAATGGTGGCATATCTTACCATACTGGTCATTATTATAGCTCAAAGATAAGATAGCTGGGTAACATTGTGATTATATTGTTTTCCTTGTTGCTTACATCTTCTGGATCTATAACTCCTAGAGACAGGAAGGGAGCTTTCTATTTGCTACCAACCTTATGTCTCCATGCCTTATTTCCAAAGTATGTTTTGTATTTAGTCTAAGGGTTTTGCCATCATTTCTGTTGGGCAATCAACAGCAAGGGCTCCACATTTGCTAGATTTTCTAAGACATGCAAACCACTAGTCATTGTAAAAAATCAGATATATCTTCCAAATGTTTGATTCCTTGTTACATTGTTCATTTAATAGTGATGTAGAAATTATTGTTATCTTGAATGTTTATTTCCTAGATTTTGGATTTCTTTATAGAAGGATTAAACAATGTAACAAGAAATCAAACATTTGGGGCTGGTGAGATGGCTCAGCGGGTAAGAGCACCCGACTGCTCTTCCGAAGGTGATAAGTTCAAATCCCAGCATCCACATGGTGGCTCACAACCATCCGTAACAAGATCTGGCGCCCTCTTCTGGATTGTCTGAAGACAGCTACAGTGTACTTACATATAATAAATAAAATAAATCTTTAAAAAAAAAAAAAAAAAAAAAAAAAAAAAAAAAAAAGAAATCAAACATTTAATAACCAAACAAATATTCATAAAATCATATAGTATCTGATAAATGAGAGAGAGTATAATTACACTGAATTGCAGATGTGAGCAGACACTAATCCAAGACAAATGTAAATAGAGTTTTAAGCTAGCATGCTGTTGGTAACTGATAATTAGGTACTTATGCTCATTGTCTTGACTTTCAAAAGGATAGCAACAGCAATGACAACAACAACAACCTAGGACTTTTTACTCTGTAATTGTTCATATGCAAAACCAAATTCCATCTTCACTTCAGTTTTAATTCATCTATATGTATGATAAGTAGTCATTTTTATTTTGCAGGAATTTATATCTATTTTATTGCTCTATTGGCAATATACTTTTATTGTATGTTGGGAATACATTTAAAATAATGTGTATTAGCTTCAAAGAAAGTTCAATTTCATTTGATGTCAATATTTGGGTGATTATGGCTTATTGTAGAACTCTTTGAGGAATTCGACATCCCATACAATCTTTACTCCATGGTATCAATGGATAGTTAGTTTTCTGTGACAGAAAATCATGCAGCTGCTCAGAATAATGCAGAGAACAGAAGATGAAGAGCCTTTCTCTTGGATATAGATTTTGGTGCAAATGATTGAATGGAGAAAATATACCAAATGAGTATATAGAAATTAATTAGATTTATATAAAATTCAGGACCACAATGTCAGAAGGAAATAAGTGATTCATTGATAATAGAGTGGCAGAAGAAACAGGTCACAAGACAACAGGTGATAAGTTGATGCTTATGGGTATATTTGTTATTTTGTCTGTGGTAACCATTCAATGTGAGTTTATATAAGAAAGCCAAAATCCCACATTAAATTCCATTTTCTTTTAAAATCTCTTCTAGTTATAATTTCAAAAAATACAAAGTTTGTAGAATTGTAGAAATTAAATATGTAAATCAAATTTTTCAGTTATACTTTTAAACTACAGTAAGCTATAAAACCACAAAGGCCAACAGTACACATAAATCTTTAAAGATTTATTTATTTAATATACATATATGTGCAGACATCTATGTGACTATATCATCTGCTTGCCACAGAATTTGGAAAATGGTGGAACCATCAATTGAGAGCCACTCAATATTTGGGGTTGGGCAAGATATTTGGATATTCTGGAAGAACATAAAATTCTCTTAACCAGTATGTCATGACTCCAACTCTAAAATTGTAAATATATCTGTAGCAAAAATAGTAGCAGTAACTTATTTGCTGCTTTTCAAGATATCATAATGATTCATAAACACAAAAGGAATATCCCTGGGAGAATCAATTCAATTCATAGAAAATAAAGAGCTGAATAATGTCATATATATATATATATATATATATTATATATATATATATATATATACTTTCAGCATGGTTACATGAGCTGTAATATTAGCAACATGATGTAGTAGAAGAAACCAGTCTTCATGTCTCCTATACAAACAGGCAGTTCCTATATCTTAAAAAAAAACTTAGAATAATTTTAGTTTCTATTTAAAGATCTGTGCTATAATAGATATAAGTGCAGTTACAACAGTGAACTACAAGGAAAGAATTAATTCAGATATGAATATACTTGGTTTGATTGATAATGGCTAGGAACAAAAAGCAGGGAAACAGTCGTCATCAAAGGGAGAGTCACTGTGATTCCCAGTGTTCAGTTCTGTAGTGGACATTGACAATTTTCAGCATGTTGCATATTCTCTTCAGATGGCCTATATTCTTGAACACTTCTCACATGAGGAATCTACCATTATGATAGGATGAGACAAATGCAGCCATATTTCCATCCCTGCCAAGAACACAGTCCTGTTATTTCTAGATGTTTTTATATTCTAGGATGACTTCTATAGAGTCTCTACCATGTCCCTATTCCAGGTTATAATTATGTGGATTTGCTTTGAACTCTAGAATAGCATTATTTTTGTCATTTTCTGCATCAGTGAAATTTTGCAATTGTGTACCATCACTTCAGACCCTAATTCTACAATCTGTCTCCCTGTAGCATTCAAGTTTCTGACACAGAATCCTCTACCAAGTGATCTAGTCAACTTGTCAATCTCCAGAATTTCAGTTAGTTTTTCCTTAGCTGAATTCTGGACCATGGAGTGGTGACATCACCTTCCACATTTCATTTCCAACACCAATTCCATCACTGGTACTAGACCTGTGTCCTAGATCTTCAGTTTCTCTGATCCCAATTCACTCTGGACACTGGTTCTGTTATCATTGAATCTGGAGCTTCCATAATACTACATGCATCTGTGCTTCAGGAAGTAGTCCTGTGACCCATTGACAAGCATTTATTTTGTATGATTACAAATATTGCAGTGAAATTACAGATGACACTTTTGCCATACACCTTAGAAGAACATTCTGTCTTGTCTGTCTCTGTTTTATATTGGTTGTATAGCCAGTGCATAGCATGTCATAAAATATGATTTTACTATGATCATGTTCAAAAGCTGGACCCAGTAAAATAGGAATCCTTTTGTTCTCTACTTTGCTGATTGGAGAAAGAGAAAGGAGTTCCTACTGAAGAGATTACAAGATGCCCCAGAAACTTGACACCAAGCATTTGAGAGTCTTCACCGTTATTATAGACAAGCACAGGTGTATAAATTAAAGTGTTATATAACTTTTATTAGTGAAAATATAGATGCAAGATTTGTAGAACATGTTGGATCATCAGTGCATTCTCACAGATCTCTCAGATGGTATTTTTATAATTATTTCTAGAAAGAAATTGAAAGTACTCTGAAATGAAAATTATGCATAACATTCAAAATGAGAAGCTTTTCTTTAGAATACACAAAAATCAATAGAAGGCAATAAGAAATTAAAAAGTAAAAGAACATGTATCATCATTATAACAAGTCATTTCATTATCAACTATTCTGAATAAATGATGATACACCAATTTCTTGACAAAACAAATGAAAGTAGAATCACAAAAGTCATCAACTTGGAGGGCACAGGCATGGTGCATTAGCTAAGAGGACTTGATGCTCTTTTACAGGTTCTGAGGTTAGTTCCCAGTAAGCACATTAGTGGCTTAGAGCTTCCTGAACCTATATCCAGACATGTTGAAATTTAGCAAGTGCTACACTTACAAATAAGCAGGAACACATACAAACACATATGCATAAATAACAATGAGTAAATAAATACATTCATTAATTTTAGATGAACATATAGGAGAAATTAAGTAAAATTTTGAAAATAATACATGTTTCATGGAAAGTTTAAATGGGAGATTTAACAGAGAAAGGACTTAATAGAATTTGTAGAACTGAGTTACAGAATGAATAGAATGGAAAGTTTAATAGAAAGTGACAAAGAGAGTTGCCCAAGCATGAGACAAAATCTATGAGCTTGAAAAGGGTTAGGTCCAACTATTGAGAAAGGAGGAAAACGGAAAAAAGATGAAAATATATGAAAAAGAAAACTAAAGAATGCATGGGGCATTACCCAGAGAGCTAACCTTTACATTATACACATGGATGTAGGGAAAAGGAAAATGGAAAACTTATTTAAATATGTCATGGTTTATAAGTTCTGAATTCAGGTGCATAAGATGGCTCAGTGGATAAAGTACTTTATACTCAAAGCCTGAACCCTTGATCCGAATGTTGAAATGGAGAAAAAGGAAGTTCTCCTCTTACATCCACATTCATAGTGTGCCATGCTTACAACACATGGTGGTGTGAATGATGGTGATGGTGCTGATGGTCATGATTATGGTAATAATGATTGTGATGATGATAATAATTATTAAACAAACTTTTAAAATCCTCAAATAAACAAAGAAGCAAATTTAGAAATGTCAGGTTTTCTTTCACTCTTTAGATATCTATCCTGGGGCATTCTATAATCAACCTAATAACAATTAGAGGGAAAATGCAGAAATAAAAAAAAAATAAAAGGACATAATTAAATATAGAACAATGTTCTCCAAGTATCTAGGATGCTTTTCAGCAGAAATTTATGACAGTGAACAGTGGAATGACTTAGTCAAGTGCATAATAAGGAGGGAGGTGAAAAGGGCCCTGCTAGCCAATCATACCTGATACAAATCTGTTCCTCAGAAATAGAGAAGAAATTACAGTCTTATTCTAACAAAATGTAAGAGAGATCTTCAGTACTATACAGCTTTACAAAGAATTTATATTTTAAAGTGAAATGAGAGGACGTTAATTGGTAACAGGAAAATATACTGAAATATAAACTCTGCTAATGGTAAGCACATTGTTAAAATCTGAACATTTGAATATTCTAATAGTGATGTGCACAACATTTAAATTTTAAGTTAAAAATTAAGAAACAAAACTAGAACAATTATATGTGTGGTAGTTTGTTAAGGCATATGCAACATAAAACATTGAAATTTTGACATAAAAATGTGTGTGGGAATTAATAATATAGTATTTATTAGTAGTCAGAATGATATCATCAGAAGCACAGTACTTCCTAAGATGTTTTTATGTAAGCTTTATCGTAAGTATGAAAAAAATAGAAGTAAATCAAAGTAATATTCTACCACAGTTAAATCATTAATAAAGAAAATATAAGATGAAGAAATGAATCTCTGACTTAAAAATTAAATCAATTAATATATGTCAACAGTAGGTTCTTACCTGTGAAGAGCAAACAAATATAAATACATTAAATTCAATAATCAAATTTTATGTAGTGGGACTATGTCAGGAAAGCAATTTCAGAGAAATAATTGTACTATATAGGAAAATAATTGAGAAATTATGAATGGACTAAAAATGTGTTCCAGGAACAATAAAAGCAAAAAGATATGTCACTAGAATTCTAACATTTAGAAACAGTAAAGACTGGCAAGTTATTAGAACAAGTTAAAATATAAGATTTTCAAACTAGAAAGAAAATAACTATTCAATGTTCAAATTCAGTTGTACAGAAATGGACACAGTATAACTCAAAATTTTATTTTATTTTATATCAGGAACTAGAATTATAAGTAGTTTGCTTGTTTGTTTTAGAAATCTTACATGGATTCACAGAATTGCTTCTAATTGCTGAGCCACCTCTGTAGGCTCAGAATAATACAAACTTATAGCAATCAACTTTAAAGTGAAAATTGTAACTGTAGCTTGGGTAAGAAAAAGCTTTTCTCTGGCTTCTCACCTAAGACAGGGGCAGGTCAGAGGCAAAAGAATAGAAACTTTGAAAACTGAAGGAAAACATGAAATATAATTTAATGACAATTTTAAATGTAAACAACAACAAAAAGAGAAAATAAAAAGTCAAGGATGTTACCAAGCAAGAATCATAATTTCTTTAAAATTAAATTTAGTAGATGAATTTCCTGAAATTAAATAACTATAAGAAGTTACTATCCAGGGTTGATTTTCAGTTAGAGGTTATATTTTGACTGGGCAAAATATTCAAACTGAAGAATATAATTATAAACATTAGGATTGTTGTGTACACAGCTGTGCAAAACTAAATATTGATTAAACTAATTATTTTCAATATGAGATTGAGTTTAAAATAAATGAAATACTTGAGTTGCAATAATGTAAGAATAAAAAGAAGAGAATTAATTTATTTTGTTCCAAGTTTATGCATTATTGTTAACCAGGTAATAAATCCTTGATTATAATACCAAGAAGCCAAATTGGATATTTTATTGTACTAGCTGATAAAGTTGTGCAGTTGTGACTTTAAAATGAATGTTCCACTCACATTTTCTAAATTCTTGGGTGGTTTTGTAGTTATTTCTTTAGATTCTTCTTTCTGATCAATAATAACTATGCTTAGCTTTGATAAATTTATTCCTATTCTACTTGGGAGTTTTGCAGTTATTTCACAACTCTTTTTCCTGGATTCTGGGAAGCATAGTAACATTCTCTGAATTTTCCCATTGTCAAGAACTCAGACATCATTATCTGCATGTTTTCTTTTTTAATTTCTTAATCATTTATTCATTTATATACCAAATTCCTTCCTGATTTCTCCTCCAAAACCCCCATCCCATTCTCCTTGCCCTTTGCATCTATGAGGGTGCTCCCCAATCACTCACCTACTCCTGCCTCACCATTCTAGCATCCCTTGTGGAGGCTTGGTCCTGTGGATCTTGAAGTCTCTGCATGGTTTTTAAATGCACTAGGCATATTGTACAGAACAGAATACATCTTAATTCAGCAAAAATAATCTTTTTTTCCTTTTTCTTATGGAAGCAATATGATATAAGCCAATTCATCAATTCAACAAACAAACAAACAAACCAAAAAACCCACATTTTGGGCAAAATCAGAACACCGAGAACTGCAGATTTGAATAATTGTGTTCTGTTTAGTGGTTGTTGTTGTTGTTTTGTTTGTTTTGTTTTTCCTTTTTTTTTCCTTTGATTCAATGAAATGTGAGAAATTTGTTCTCTGTTTCTATAATATTGTGTGGTGTGTAGAATTCATTTTTGCTCTATAGAGGTCATGTTTTTTTTTAAATTTTTATTAGATATTTTCTTTATTTACATTTCAAATGTTATCTCCTTTATGTTTCCCTCCAAAACCCCCTTATTCCATCACCCCTCCCTCTGCTCACCAACCCACCCACTCCCACTTCACTGATCTGGCAATCTCCTACACTGGAGCATCAAACCTTCACAGGACCAAGGGTCTCTCCTCACATTGATGTCCAACAAGGCCATCTTCTGCTACATTCATGGCTGGAGCCATGTGTCCCTACATGTGTACTATTTGCTTGGTGGTGTAGTCCCTGGGAACTTTGGGGGTTCTGGTTGGTTCATATTGTTGTTACTCCTATGGGGCTGCAAACCCCTTCAGTTTCTTTTGTTCTTTCTCTAGCTCCTCCATCAGGGACTCGTGCTCAGTCCAATGATTGATTGTGAGCATCCACCCCTCTGTAATTTGGAGAAACCAAGATACTCCATGACAAAAACAAATTTACGTAATATCTTCCCCCCAAATCCCAGCCCTACAAAGGATAATAATGGAAAACTAAAACACAAAGAGGGAAACTAGACCCTAGAAGAAGCAAGAAATTAATCTTCTTTTAAGAATCCAAAAAGAAGATAGCCCTATAAACATTATTCTACCTCCGACAACAAAAATAACAGGAAGCAACACTCACTTTCCTTAATATCTCTTCTTATCAATGGACTCTCTTCCCCCATAAAATGTTATAGACTAACAGACTGGTTACATAAATAGGACCCAACATTTTATTGCAAACAAGAAACACACCTCAGTGACACAGACATACAACCTCCAAGTACATGGCTGGCAAACTATTTTCCAAGCAAATGGTCCTAAGAAACAAGCAGGCATATCCATTCTAATATCGAATAAAATTGACTTTCAATGTAAAGTTATCAAAAAAGATAAGGAAGTACACTTCATACACATCAAAGTAAAAATCTACCAAGATGAACTCTCAATTCTCGACATATATCTCCCAATGCAAGGGCACCCACATTCATAAAAGAAACTTTACTAAAAGTCAAAGGACAAAATGAACCTCATACAATAATAGTGGGAGACTTCAACATCCCACTCCCATTAGATCATGGAAACAGAAAATAATAGAGACACATTGAAAGTAACAGTAGTTATGACCAAATGGATTTGACAGATATCCATAGAATATTTCACCCTAACAAAAAAGAATATACCTTCTTCTCAGCACCTCATTGTACCTTCTCCAAAATTCACTATATAATCTGTCACAGAAAAGGCCTCAACAGAAACAAGAAGAATAAAATAATCCTGTGCATCCTATCAGATCACCACAGAGTAAGGCTTATCTTCAATAACAACAAAAACAATATAAAGCCCACATAAACATGGAAGCTGAACAAAACTTTACTTAATGATAACATGGTCAAGGAAGAAATAAACAAAGAAAGTAAAGACTTTTCAGAATTTAATGAAAATGAAGTCACAACTTCATTTTCGCCCAAACTTATGGGACAGAGTGAAAGCAGTTCTAAGAGGAAAATTAAGAGCTCTAAGTGCCACCCAAAAGAAACTGGAGAGAGCATACACAAGTAGCTTGACAGCACACCTAAAAGCTATAGAACAAAAAGAATCAAATACACCCAAGAGGAGTAGATGGCAGGAAATGAACAAACTCAGAGCTGAAATTAACCAACTAGAAACAAAAAGAACTATACAAAGAATCAACCAAACCAGGAGCTGGTTCTTTGAGAAAATCAACAAGATAGATAAACACTTAGACTAATCAGAGGGCACAGAGTCAGTATCCAAATTAACAAAATAAGAAATGAAAAGGGAGAGATAACAACAGAAACCAAGGAAATCCAAAAAACCATCAGAGCCTATTACAAAAGCCTATATTCAACCAAACTGGAAAATCTGGATGAAATGAACAATTTTCTAGACAGATTTTTGGTACCAAAGGTAAATCAGGATCAGATAAACCATCTAAACAGTCCCATAACCCCTAAAGAAGTAGAAATTGTCAGTAATACCCCCCCCCCCAAAAAAAAGCTCAGGACCAGATGGTTTTAATGCAGAGTTCTATCAAACTGCAGCATGCTTTCCACCCAGCCCCATTTGGGGATCTGGCTGTGGGAAGCCACTGGAACCCAGCTCAGCAGGTAGTGGACAAAGGGCAGTCTTAGGTACCAATTTCCCAGTCTCGGGCATCCCAGACACCTCTGGATACCTTGGAAGATCTGAGAACAAATTGAGGTCCTAGGGGAGGTTTGATCATCCCTAGGGCTGAAGGAAGGAGAGGGCAGCGAGAGAGGGGAGTGCTGGGGGGTTTCCATGCAGGAGAGAGTTCTTGGTCCAGTCTGTGGCTGGAGCACAGGAAAGCCTTCCAGCTGGAGGTTAGACATGGCTCCTTAGGGGAAAGCCTATCCCATTGTTCAAGCACAGAGGCCTTGGCCTTGATGAGCAAAGACAGTCTATGGTTTTAGAGCTTTATTTTAGAAAGGGAGGGGTAAAGAAAGAAGGTAGAAAGAGGGAGAGAGGCCAGCCATAGCCATGTGGAGAGAGGGAAGAAGGGAGAGGGAGAAGGAGGGCTAGAGAATAAGAAAGGTGAGAGCTTAATGACAAAGAGGAGGAGCCAAGTAGCTCCATTTTATAGTGGGCTGGGCTATTTTGCTGTTGCCAGGTAACTATGAGGAGGAGCATACCTGACTATAGTCAGGTAACTGTGGGAGTGGAGTCTAGCTAGAATGCCAGGAGCTTGGGACATTGTCTGAGTGAATGATAGTCACATACCTCTCCTGTGGGGACTGTGGGGATGGTAACTTCAACAGGAGCCAGGAGTACAGGAGAAATGATTGAACACCTTCTGTCCCATGTAGGTGGAAATCACCACCCATCAAGCCCCCGGGGTTCTAGATCTTTGCTCTATAAGAGACCAGGCTGTGTGACTGAAGCCCAGAGCCCCACAAAAAAAAAAAAAAAAAAAAAAGTTTTATTCAGCAATAAAAACCAACAAAACCCAGTTTTATTGAAGAGGCATTTGGGTTGACTAGAAATAAAACATTAAATCTTGTCAATATTCCTTCATATTTTAAGTAGGAAAGAGACACATGACAATCACCTTACTAAGACCAAATAGTTGTGGTTATGTCACTGCAGTGGTAGACGTAAGCATTTCTTGAGTCAGGCTCATTTTCTCTGGAACATAGGGAACAATTTACTTCCTTGTAATCAGAGTCTTTGACTTTATACATAATGAACATGTAAATTTTGAAAATAGGGCTTGTATAAAAATGTACATTGAGATTATCCACAATTAAAAATACTTGAACTCAGTTTACTTGTACTATTATTTAAGGACAATTCCTTAATCATAATGATGCATTTCTAACACTGTGATGTTCATCTGATGTACTACATTCATTACATTTCATGGTAATGTAGATAAATGTTGCAATTCACCGTATTATAATATATGTGCAAGTATAGACTAGTATTTTTTTTTATAAAACAATGCTTAGCAACAATATAAATTTTCAAAGTTCTGAGAGTGCAATCTGAAGGGGGAAAGACTTATACATCATTGTGACAGAAAATAAAATTGGATAAATGTTGACAAAACAAAATGTTCTGTCAGACACCTCACTATTGGATACATTGTGTAGTAGTTTTATCTGATTCTACACCACACCCATTGCACAAAGCTTTATTGCAAACTGAGAGAACAATCCATTAGCAAATAGTTGTCATATAAAAGTTTGATTTTTCTTTCCATATGTAACACTTAGAATGTTTTCACAATTGTAATTAAAAGTCTCAGTAACAAGAATTAAAAAAGAGCCTGTGACTTTGACAGAGATCCAGGTTTATAGGAGGGTTTGGAGGGAAAAAGTGAAGGAAAAGATGTACTTATACTTTAAATTCATAAATAAAATTTTAAATGAATATTAAATAATATTAATGTAAAAACATAATTATGAGTATATTATCATAAAAGAAACAGCACAAGTGTGATAAAATATACAGATAGGCCTAATAATTCAAATTAGTCAATACTCATAAAAATTTTAACTAGTTGTCTATAGTTGATATTTGCTCTCAAGTACATAAGTCATTTGGCAAATACCATTGGGAATGGTACATACTGTATACTTCATTCCCTTTTTACCAATCTAAAACACACTACAATAGCCAAGGTTAGATTCTCTAATTACAGCGGATCACTAGGAATTGGGAGATGATTGTGAGCAATGCTGAAACTCTCTTGGAGAAATGGCTGATGTGTACTGTGGGAATGTGGGAGATTATTTTTCTTTTAGTTACTTTGTGAGTTGGTGGGTGGAACATTATATTATGTTGATGTTAGTTTGTTGATACTTTTCGAAGTTATATTCAATATGCTGAATATAATCAAACATATCAACAAAATGAGTCTATATTTATTTTTATGTTTTACAAGCTATCTGAAAGACATTTGCATGTTTCTTTTTTCTCAAGTCACTTTTCTGTCCTGACCCTGCTTTGCAATATTTAGTTGGACTGGAAAACAATAACATCAGATTTTATTTCAAATATGGAAAAATTTAAAAACAACATATTTTTCTTTTTATTAGATAATTTCTACAAGTGTTATCCCATAAGTCCCCTATACCCGCCCCATCTGCCCTGCTCCCCTACCCACCAACTCCCACTACTTGGCCCTGGCATTCCCCTATATTGGAGCATGTAAACATTGCTAGGCCTAGGGACTTTCTTTGCCAATAATGGCCAACTAGGCCATATTCTAATACATATGCAGCTAGAGACATGAGCTCTGGGGGTTCTGATTAGTTCATATTGTTGTTCCATCTATAGGGTAGGATTGCAAATTTTCAGTTAGTTGTATAGTTTCTGTCTTCATCAGTGGGGCCTTGCTATCAGATTTTGGAGAGCAACTGATTCCCCTGGGACCCCTTCAGGCAAAAATCTCAGTTAGATGTAACTTAATCCCTTCCTTCTAGGCACCCTATTTATCTATATGTATTTTACTTTTCTTTTCTAAGAAAATTTGTTCCCTTTAGTTCTTTATTAGTCCCATCTGTTTGTCTATAGCTTAGCTATTATTGACTTAAGTGAAGACATGCCATATTTCTCTTTATGGTTTGAGATACCTCACCCAGGATGATTTTTTTTTCTAGTTCCATTAATTTGCCTGTAGATTTAGTGATGTTCCTTTTTCAGTTGCTGTATAGTACTCCGTTGTATAAATGTACCACATTTTTTCATCCGTTTTTAATTGAGGTACATCTACATCATTCCCAATATTAACTGTTATCAATAGAGCTGCAACGAAGATATCGAGGAGCAACAAATATGGTGTTTATTATAGAATGAAGCATCCTTGTGTATATTTCCAAGGGTTGGTTAGCTGGATCTTTGGTTCAATTGATTATTGTTTCCCCGAGGAATTATCCCACTGATTGGCACAGTGACTGCAATGACAATATTGATGGCGCACACACCAGTCATACATTGCTGTTCCTTTTCCCCACATCATCACCAACATAAGCTGTCCCCATTTTTTTTTTTTTTTAATTTTAGACATTCTGAGGTGGAAGATCAAATCTCAAAGTAATTTTGATTTGCATTTCCCTATTAGCTAAGAATGGTGAATGTTTTAAGAGATTCTCAACCATTTGAGTCTCCTGTATGTTCAGTTACCCTACCTACTTCCCTGGACAGAGTGGCGTATGGATTTCCAGAGAGTACCTGTTGGTTCTGTTTGTTACTTTTGTATTTAATTTTTTTTGAGAACTTCAACTTGAATAAGCTCTATATAATTCTCTCTTTTATCCCCTTTCAATTCTTGCCATGTCTCTCTCAGATACTCTCCTCCACAAATAGTCTCATTTTTTAGAATTATTATTGTCACATAATCATGAGCATATTTATGCATGCTTCAACATACTAAAACACATTCATTTACACACCCATGTGAGTGTGCACATGCACATGCTTATATAATCTACTTTGTGCATTAAGTATTGCTAATATGTACAAGTGTCTAGGCATAAACACTTAGGATTAGATAACCTATAAAACAAATGCTAGGAAAGCAACCAAGGCAATATGATACTCCTTTCATTTTTAATTGTTATTTAAATTTTTGTTTTGTAAATAATTATGGTAACGTTATCTATTTCACTGGGATCTTATTTACAGTTAGTCAAAATTCTAAATAAAACATTTGAAAATGACTGAGAGCTATCTTGAATTAAATAATCAGCTTTAAAACAATTTTAATTATTGACACAGAGTTACAACCATATATTTTTCAAGCCATAAGAGAACTCCTGTTGGCAATACTGGAAAATGAGAGGGTATGCGTGTTCGTAAGCTGCATTCTGAATTATAGATTCCTCAATTAGAAACTTGTCAAAAATTCAAACAAACACACAGGAAGGTAAGTGTTAACTAAAGCCACAAAGAGGGAAGAAGGAACATTTTGCTAAACATTTTTTTTTTGCTAATTCTTGGGAATATCCACATATCTATAGCATATAAAATTCCAAAAGGAGATAGTTTGTTGTTCAATCAGTCAAAGCCCTATTTATGGTTTTATATTTAGCCATTTGCCTATGTGGCTATTATCAGAGTCTGTATAAACTTTACGTGACATTTAGATGTGTGTGAAATTTCAGAGAAGTCCAATTAACAAATTTTAAAGGGATTGCCTTCTAAGCACATATTTTGGGGAAGTTAAGAAAATAACAACAGAGACAGGCAATGTTGGCCCATGCCTTTAATCCCAGCACTTGGGAAGCAGAGGCCAGCGAATTTCTGAGTTCGAAGCCAGCATGGTCTACAAAGTGAGTTACAGGACGGACAGCCAGGGCTAGACAGAGAAACCCTGTCTCGAAAACAAACAAACAAAAAACAAACAAAAAAGGCAATAATAATAAAAATGTACTTAAAAGAGCCAGGGATCCATCCCACAATCAGCCACCAAACATAGACACTATAGCATATGCCAGCAAGATAGTGCTGAAAGGGCACGGATATAGCTGTCTCGTGGAACACTATACCAATGCCTGGCAAACATGGAGCTGGAAGCTCACAGTCAGCTATTAGATGGAACACAGGGTTCCCAAGGAAGGAGCTAGAGAAAATACCCAAGGAGCTGAAGGGATCTTCAACCCTATAGGTGGAAGAATAACATGAACTAACTAGTAACCCCTGAGCTCATGTCTCTAGCTGCATATATAGAAGAGGATGGCCTAGTTGGCCATCAGTGGGAAGAGAGGCCCCTTGGTCATGCGGACTTTATATGCCCCAGTACAGGGGAATGTCTGGGCCAGGATGTGGGAGTGGGAGGGTAGGGGAGCAGGGCCGGGAGGGGGCAGGGTATAGGGAACTTTCTGGATAACACTTGAAATGTAAATGAAGAAAATATCTAATAAAAGTTGGGAAAAAAAAAAAAGAACTACTACCTTTGATAAGGGCAACAAACAAACAAACTCTGAAAAGGGCAAAAACAAAACAAACAAACAAACAAACAAACACAAGCAAAAAGAATTGCAAGCCATAAAATCATATAACCTCTGGGTTTGCAGACAGCCCATGTCTACTTCCAAACAAACACACACACACACAACACACACAGAGAGAGAGAGAGAGAGAAAAGCTATTAAGGTTCATGTGTGTGCTGAGTTGATGTAAATGGGTGGTAATAAACTGAGACTTAAAAATTACATGATTTCGGGGCTGGTGAGATGGCTCAGCGGGTAAGAGCACCCGACTGCTCTTCCGAAGGTGATAAGTTCAAATCCCAGCATCCACATGGTGGCTCACAACCATCCGTAACGAGATCTGGCGCCCTCTTCTGGAGTGTCTGAAGACAGCTACAGTGTACTTACATATAATAAATAAAATAATAAAAAAAAAAAAAAAAAAAAAAAAAAAAAAAAAAAAAAAAAAAAAAAANAAGGAGCGGAAGGGGTCTTCAACCCTCTAGGTGTAAGAACAACATGAACTAACTAGTTCCCCCTGTGCTCATGTCTCTAGCTGCATATATGGAAGAAGATGGCCTAGTTGGCCATCATTGGGAGGAGAGGCCCTTTGGTTATACAGACTCTATATGCCCCAGAACAGGGGAATGCCAGGGCCATTACGTGGGAGGGGGTTGGTAGGGGAGCAGGGCAGGGACGCGGGAGGGTAAGGGAAAATTTCTGGATAACATGTGAAATGTAAAGGAAGAAAATATCTAATAAAGAGAAAAAAATAATAAATAAAAAAAATTACATGATTTATTATAGAAGACATGAAAAAGGTTAACTCTATAAACTACTTCAGAAAACAACAAATAACATTTCACAAAGTGTAATCCTGGCCATACTCAGACACGAAGCAAATATGTACTAGGATAATAATCTGTTCACATGAAGACAAAAGGTGCCTCAAATCAAATGGTCAAAACCGAAAACATATAATGGATTTTAAAAATGTTTATCTTCTAGTTTTAAAAGTAATCATTCCATTCCTTTATATCTCAACTGAAATCCCACTTCTCACATTTGCCCTCTCGATTCTCCCCTTTGCCTTTATGAGGATGCTCACCCGCTCATCCACCCACACTTTCCCTGCCCCACAGCGCCATCATTCTCCAATGCTGGGATATGAAACCTCCACAGGACCAAGGGCCTCCCCTCCCATTCCTACCAGACAAGGCCATCCTCTGCTACATATGCGTCTGGAGTTATGGATCACTCCTTGTACACTTCTTGGTTAGTGTCCTAGTCCCTGGGAGCATTTAGGGGTCTGGACAGCTGAAATTGTTCTTCCTATGGGGTTGCAGTTCCCCTCTGTTCCTCCAGTCTTTCTGCCAGCTCCCCTTATGGGGTCCCCAAGCTCAGTCTGATGGTTGGCTCCAAGCATCCTCATCTGCATTGGTCAGTTGCTGGCAGAACCTCCCCCAAAATAGACACAATATGTTCCTGTCAGCAAGTGCCTCTTGGCAACAGCAACATTGTTTGGTTTGGTGTCTGCAGACAGGATGGATCCCCATATGGGACAGTGCCTGGATGGTTCTTCCTTCAGCCTCTGCTCCATTATTTGCCCCAGCCTTCCCTTTAAAACATTTCTGCGATAAAATCTTTAAGATGGCTGAGCGGCCCGATCCATCAGCCAGGACTATGACTATATCCTGGACATGGTATGGTCTCTACAGGTTCTCTCTCCCGTTTGGTGTGCATTTCAGCAAGAGTCATCCCAGTTGGGTCATGGGAGACTCTTGCTTCCCTGGTGACTGGGACCCACCAGTGGCTATCCCCAATTCCTCATTCTCTAGTTCTACATATTTTTATTTGATTTTCTTACTCTTTCTGCCACTCTTCCATCCTCTCTAGTACCTGATACTGCATACCCTTATTTCCTCCCCCTTCTCTCTCCCTCCCAGGTCCCCCCTTCCTCTACCTCCTGTGATCAACCTATTCTTCACTCAGTGCAGGACTGAAGCATCCACACCCTGGTCTTCGTTTGTCCTAAGCCCATTATGGTATGTGAATTGTATCATGAGCACTGTGAGCTTTAGGCTAATATCCACTTATCAGAGAGAACATGCCATGTGTGTTCTTTTGTGTCTGGGTTACCTCACTCAGGATGATATTCTTTTAGTTCCATCCATGTGCCTACTAATTTCATGAAGTGATTGGTTTTAGTAGCTAAGTAGTACTCCATTGTGTAAATTTTCTGTATTCATTCTTATGAGAGACAGTAAGTCTCTCATAAGTGTATCTGGATAGAAGAGGAGGAGGGAAGGAACTTTAAGAAGCACAGGGACAGTAAATTGTAAACCAGATATCCTGCATGAGAAAAGAATTTATTTTCAATAAAAAGAAAGAAAATTGAAAAGAAACATTTAAAAATAAAAAATAAAAACATATATATTACAAAATTAGTACATTAAATAATTACATTGCCATCCATTACATCAAAATGTACACATTGCCAGGCAGTAGTGGCACTTGCCTTTAATCCCAGCACTTGGGAAGCAAAAGCAGGCATATTTCTGAGTTTGAGGCCAGCCTGGTCTACAAAGTGAGTTCCAGGACAGCCAAGGCTATAGAGAAACCTTGTCTCAAAAAAAACCAAAAACCAAAAACCAAAAACCAAAAACCAAAAACCAAAACAAAACAAAACAAAACAAAAAAATCTCCACATAGTAGTCATCCTGGATACATATATTGAATTTAATAAATATATGATTAAATAAGTATATAAAGAACTTAAGCTCTCTTCACCATATTTTAGAAACAAAAACTATTATTACCTTAAACAAATACTATTCTCTAAAAGAGATTTTTTTTAAAGATATTTGAGATGTTAGGTTTCCTTGCCCACATTTCACAGATTATTCAATTTTTCTTTGATTTTTTGAATGCCTGCAATAAAAACTGATACACACCATCTTACAAACACATATCTTTAACCTTCAACGACAACAAAAAATGACATATGGGTTTTATGTCTACATTGCTATATGACCAGTATGTCAGCTAATAGGTACATGTGAACACATGGTTCATTATCATTGAAAGAAAAAAGTAAAAATACATGATGAGTTTACATACAAACACACACACACACACACACACACACACACATACACACACAAACACACACACACACACACACACACACACACACACACACACACACACACACACACACACACATACACACACACACACACCAGGGACAGGCAAAAGAAAACTGAGCAATTTTTTTTAAATATCAGAAGTATCTTTTATATAAAACAAATTATATTATTCCCAAGACAAAATTAATGCAAATAAAATTTAATGTAGAGGAAGGGCAGAGGTAGATGGATCAGGAGTTCAAGCCCAATCTCCAGTACATAATGAGTGTCAGAAAACTCCCACAGAAGTGGATGCTCACAGTCATCCATAAGAGGGAGCACGGGGCCCACATTGGAGAAGCTAGAGATAGAACCCCAGGAGCTGAAGGGGTCTGCAACCCTAGAAGAGGAACAACAATATGAACTAACCAGAACCCCCAGAACTCGTGTCTCTAGCATCATATGTAACAGAAGATGGCCTGGTCAGCCATCATT
>LR749838.1:599482-683962 GCA_902729485.2 Mus minutoides
GGATGCTCACAGTCATCCATAAGAGGGAGCACGGGGCCCACATTGGAGAAGCTAGAGATAGAACCCCAGGAGCTGAAGGGGTCTGCAACCCTAGAAGAGGAACAACAATATGAACTAACCAGAACCCCCAGAACTCGTGTCTCTAGCATCATATGTAACAGAAGATGGCCTGGTCAGCCATCATTTGGAGGAGAGGCCCCTTGGTACTGCAATCTTTATATGCCCCAATACAGGGGAATGCCAGGGCCAAGAATTGGGAGTGGGTGGGCAGGGGAGCAGGGAGGGGGGAGGGAGGAGGGGACTTTTGGAATAGGATTTGAAATGTAAATTAAGAAAAGATCTAATAAAAAATTTTAAAAAAATGAGTGTCAGAAGAGCCTTTAGTACTTGAGACCATGTAATTCATAAATAAAATAAAATAAAATAATTAAATAATGGATAGAAAGAATATTATAGGTTATAGAATACAGAATAAAAATAATATAAAATAAATAGAAAGAACATTAGTAGTTTAAAAGTAGAAATATAAGTAGTGATACTATTAAAATTGAAATTAGTGAATTAAATTATGTGGCTAATAGTTAAAATTACAATCTAAGAAAATATTCTAGAAACTTTAAAGAAAAGTAAAGCCAAGTGAATACACTTAAGTAAGGACTTTGAAGAAGCATTTTAGAAAATAATTTAGATTTATAAATAGTTATTCAATGTAATACATTTGAATCTAAGCATATTACTAATCAAAGCAAGAGACAAAAGATAAGTTAAAATTTCCCTTAAATTTGAGAAATGGATAGCAATGTAAGCAAACAGAAACTAGGTAGGGGAAACAAATAATGATTTTATTTAATGAATTTAAATTTTTTTGAGAATTTTACAACATTCAGCAATTGTTGGTTTTTCATATTAGGATACCAAATGTTCACTGGGAAAAGTAAACATTGATGAGTTCTTCAGAGAAAGCAGAAAAAAAATTAAAAAGGTATATAAGTATAATATAATATTAGGAAATACATTGGTATTATATAAAAATAAATCTATAGAAATGCATCTATCAGTGAAGATAAAAAATCATTAAAAACTTCTGTATCAAGTTGTGATAACTAGAATCAGAACATTTAAATTTACAGAATATTTTCTTAAAGTATGACATTAAAAAATTCCTGGAGCAACCACACTACTATCTGAAATATTACAAGATATATATGATTTCAAGTATTCATCAACATATTACTGATTGTATTAGCTGGTGCAATCAGGCAAGATAAATCAATACTTATAATATGAAATCATTCAAAATGTTTATTAACAAATTAATGGATAATGAAAATATGTTGTACCTACCATTTTCTTCAACATTATAGAAAAAAGTAAATCATGATATTCTCAAGTAAATGAACAGAATTGGAAATCATTACATGAAATCAGCTATTCTAGAGAAAGACATACATGCAAGCAAAACACTCATACGAATAAAATAGAAAAAAATAAAATTAAAATTGTAAAATGGAGAGCCACTGAGGGCATTGAATTATAGACAAACTCTCACTAATACAAGCATAAAATGTACACTCAGACGTGTATCATGACACACAGGAGTTACGTAGTGATTTAATATATTCAGGGAGACTGTCCATATATAAAGATACTGTTGCAAGTTTACTTGTAGTTACTATTCCATGTTGTATATGAATCTGAGCCTTGCATCTTTATATCCTGAGAGATCATATATCTAATTCTCTTAGGACACTGAAGGATGAGTACACATTTACCCATTATGAGTGCTGCTGGTTATCTGGTAAGTTTGCTATTTTCTCTCTGGTGACTGTCTAAGGTAGGACCAGCTAGGAGCACTTAGGCTGCAGGAGCAGCAGAGGGACAGGGTGCTTGCTGCCTCTATCTGCACCCAGGAGGTGGAGCTGTTCTGCAGCCCTCTGTGCACTGGTCTTGCCAGGAGAAAGCTGGTCTCTCAGGAATGCTGACACAGGCTTACAGGCCCACACGAGGGACAAGGTCAAGCCAGAGACAGCAAGACCAACTAACACCAGAGATAACCAGATGGTGAGAGGCAAGTGCAAGAACCTTACCAACAGAAACTAAGGCTACATGGAATCATCAGAACCAAGTTCTCCCACCACAGCAAGTCATGGATACCCCAATACACCAGAAAAGCAAGATTTGGATTTAAAATCACATCTTATGCTGCTGATAGAGGATGTTAAGGAGGACATAAATAACTCACTTAAAGAAATATAGGAGAACACAGCAAAACAGAGAGAAGACCTTAAAGAGGAAACAAAAAAATCTCTTAAAGAATTATAGGAAAACACAGCCAATTAGGTGAAGGAGTTAAACAGAACCATCCTGGATCTAAAAATGGAAGTAGAAACAATAAGGAAACCCCAAAGGGAGACAACTCTGGAAATAGAAAAGCTATGAAAGAGTGTAGCTATCCGCGGCCACACAAACTGGGTTCGTGGGAGGCCAGAGCTGTAAGGGAGGAAATGGCGAGAGAAGAAACAAGACCAAGACAGATTTCTGATGAAGACCCAATGTTTATTAAGAGTCTGTGCTTATAAAGGGGGGATGCCCATCCCCTGCCACACCAAGCTTCTTGATGCTTTGTTGCCAAGTTGTTAGAACTAGTCTGCCCGAGCTGTTAGCATTAGGTCACTAATTCCACAGATTGTCAACTATCTCAGGAATATCTCAGTAGGTAGTGGTGCACAGGTGACAGAGTAAGAGAATGTAAGACTCTACCCCAGGTGTCTCATTCACAGTGGCAACATAGGTCTGAATCAGCCTGCTTAATGCTGAGGGAAGCTACAAAAGAGGTCAGGAGTTATAGATGTAAGCACAACCAACAGAATGCAAGAGATAGAAGAGAGAATATCAGGTGCAGAAAATACCATAGAAAACATTGACAGAACAGTCAAAGAAAATGCAAAATGCAAAAAGCTCTAAACCCAAAACATGCAGGAAATCCAGGACACAATGAGAATACCAACCCTAAGGATAATAGGTATAGAAGAGAGTGAAGATTTCCAAGTTAAAGGACCAGTAAATATCTCCAACAAAATTATAGAAGAAAATTTGCCTAACCTAAAGAAAGAGATGACCATGAACATACAAGAAGCCCACAGAACTCCAAATAGTTTGTACCAGAAAAGAAATTCCTCCTGTCACATAATAGTCAAAATAACAAATGCACAAAACAAAGAAAAAAAAATACTAAAAGCAGTAAGGGAAAAAGTTCAAGTAACATATAAAGGTTATTAGAATTGCACCAGAATTCTCTCCAGAGACTATGAACACCAGAAATTCCTGAACAGATGTCATACAGACACTAAGAGAATACAAATGACAGCCTAGGTTACTAAACCCAGCAAAACTCTCAATTACCATAGATGGAGAAACCAAGGTATTCCATGACAATACCAAATTTATACAATATCTTTCCAAAAATTTAGCCCTTCAAAGGATAATAAATGGAAAATTCCAACACAAAGAGAGAAAATACACCCCCAAGAAGCAAGAAAGCAATCTTTCAACAAACCTAAAAGAAGATAGCTGTAAGAACAGAATCTCAACTCTAACAACAAAAATAACAGGAAGCAACAATTACTTTTCCTTAATATATCTTAATATCAGTTGACTCAATTCCCCAATAAAAAGACATAGACTAAAAGACTGTTTACTTAAACAGGACCCAACTTTTATGGTTGGTTTGCTGCATACAGGAAACCCACCCCAGTGACAAAGACAGACAATAACTCAGATTAAAAGGCTGGAAAGCAATTTTCCAAACAAATGGTCTGAAGAAACCAACAGGAATAGCCGTTCTAATATTGAATAAAATCGACTTCCAACATAAAGTCATCGAAAAAGATAAGGAGGGACACTTCATACTCCTCAAAGGTAAAATCTACCAAGATGAACTCTCAATTCTGAAGATCTGTGTTCCAAAAGCAAGGACAACCATATTAATAAAAGAAACATTGCTAAAGTCCAAAGTACACATTGGACCACACACAATAATAGTAGACTTCACCTCACTCTGAGCAATGGACAGATCATGGAAACAGAAAATAAACAGGTACACAGGAAACTAACAGAAGTTATGAACCCAATGGATTTAACAAATATCTACTGATCATTTTATCCTAAAACAAAAGAATATACTTTCTCAGCACCTCATGGTACCTTCTCCAAAATTGACCATATGATCAGTCATAAAACAGGCCTCAACTGAAAAAAGATTGAAATAATCCCATGCATCCTCTCAGATCACCAGGGACTAGGGCTGATCTTCAATAACAATATAAATAATAGAAAGCCCACATATATGTGGAAGCTGCACAACACCCTACACAATGATAACTTAGTCAAGGAAGAAATAAAGAAAGAAATTAAAGACTTTTTAGAGTTTAATGAAAATGAATCCAAGAACACATCAAAACGATCATTCATCATGAACAAGTAGGATTCATCCCAGAGATGCAGGGATGGTTCAGTATATGGAAATCCACCAATGTAATCCACTACATAAACAAACACAAAGGGAAAAAAAAAAACATATGATCATTTCATTAAATGCTAAGAAAACATTTGACAAAATCTAACAACTCTTTTTGATAAAAGTCTTGGAAGATCAGGAATTCAAGGACCATAATTAAACATAGTAAAAGCAGTATACAGCAAACTAGTCACCAACATAAAACTTAATGGAGAGAAACTTGAAGCAATCCCACTAAATTCAGGGACTAGACAAAGCTGTCCTCTCTCTTCCTACCTGTTCAATATCGTACTCAAAGTCCTAGGCAGACAATTAGAAAATAAATGGAGGTCAAAAGTATACAAATTGGAAAAGAAGAAGTCAAAATATCACTATTTGCAGATGATATGATATTATGCTTAAGTGACCCTAAAAATACTATCATAGAAGTGCTAAACCTTATTAAAAAAAACCCTTCAGCTAAGTGGCTGAATATAAAATTAAGTCAAACAAATCAGTTGCCTTCTTCTAGTCAAAGAATAAACAGGCTGAGAAAGAAATTAGGGAAACAACACCTTTCACAATAGTCACAAATAATATAAATTATCTTGCTGTGACTTTAACTAAGGAAGTTAAAGGTCTGTATGACAAAAACTTCAAGTTTCTGAAGAAAGAAATCAAAGACCTTAGAAGATGAAAAATCTCTGAAAACAATCTACATATAGATGCAATTCCCATCAAAATTCCAAATCAATTCTTCATAGAGTTAGATAAAGCAATTTATAAATTCATCTGGAATAACAACAACAACAACAACAACAACAACAACAACAAAAACAGGATAATGAAAACTATTCTCAACAATAAAAGAACTTCTGGGGGAATCACCTTCCCTGACCTCAACCTGTGCTACAGAGTAATTGTGATAAAAAAACTGCATGATATCGGTACACTGACAGGTAGATCAGTGGAATAGAATTGAAGACCCAAAAATGGACCCACACACCTATGGTCACTTCAATATATGGAAATCCACCAATGTAATCCACTACATAACTTTGACAAAGTAGCTAAAACCATCCAGTAGAAAAAGGACAGCATTTTCAATGGTGATGGTTGGTTCAACTGGAGGTGAGCATATAGGATACAAACCGAAAACCGATCCTTTCATTTATTTATTTATTTATTTATTTATTTATTTAATTTTTCAAGACAAGGTTTCGCTGTGTAGCTCTGGCTGTCTTGGAATTCACTCTGTAGACCAGACTGGCCTCGAATTAAGAAATCTGCCTGCCTCTGCCTCCCGAGTGCTGGGATTAAAGGCATGTGCCACCATCCATTCTTAGCTCCTAGTACAAAGCTCAAGTTCTAATAGATCAAGGACCTCCACATAAAACTAGATACACTAAAACTGATAGAAAAGAAAGCGGGAAGAGCCTCAAGCACATGAGCACAGGGGAAATTTTCCTGAGCAGAATACAAAGCTTATGCTCTAAGTTCAAGAACTGACAAATAAGACCTTGTAAAATTCAAAGCTTTTGTAAGACAAAGGACACTGTCAATAGTACGAAATGGTAACCTACAGATTGAGAAAAGTTCTTTACCAACCCTACATCTGATAGAGGACTAATATCCAATATATACAAAGAACTCAAGAAGTTAGACTCCAGAGAACCAAGTAACCCTATTTAAAAATGGGGTACAGAGCTAAACTAGGAATTCTCAACCAAGAAATTATGAATGGATAAGAAATACCTAAAGAAATGTTCAAAATCCTTAGTCATCAGGGAAATGTAAATCAAAACAACCCTGAGATTTCAATTCACAGCAGTCAGAATGGCTAAGATAAAAAACACAGGTGACAGCAGATGTTGGTAAGGATGTGAAGAAAGATGAATATTCACCCATTTCTGGTGTGATTGCAAGCTGGTACAAGCACTCTGGATATCAGTTTGGCAGTTCCTCAGAAAATTGGACATAGTACTACCTGAGGACCCAGCTAGGCATATACCCAGAAGATGTGCCAACATGTAATAAGGAGACATGCTCCACTATGTTCATAGCTTCCTTATTTATAATAACCAGAAGTTGGAAAAACACCAGATATCCTTCAACAAAGGAGTGGATACAGAAAATGTGGTACACTTGCCAAATGGAGTACTACTCAGCTATTAAAAATGATGAATTAATGAAGTTCTTAGGCAAATGGATGGAACTAGAAAATATCATCCTGAGTGTGGTAACCCAGTCACAAAAGAACACACATGATATGCACTTGCTGATAAGTGGATATTAGCCCAGAAGTCAAAATACCAAAGATACAATTCATAGACCACATGAAGCTCAAGAAGAAGGAAAAGCACAGTGTGGATACTTCAGTCCTTCTTAGAAGGGGGATCAAAATACCCATGGGAGGAAATACAGAGACAAAGTTTGAAGCAGAAACTGAAGGAAAGGCCATCCAGTGACTATCCCACCTGGGGATCCATTCCATATTTAGTTACCAAACCCAGACACCATTGTGTATGCCAACAAGTGCTTACTGACGGGAGCCTAATGTAGTTGTCTCCAGAGAGGTTCTGCCAGTGCCTGACAAATATAGAAGTAGATGCTCACAGTCATCCATTGGACTGAGCACAGGGTCCTCAGTGGAGGAGCTACAGAAGGGACAGAAGTAGCTGAAGGGGTTTACAGCACCATAGGAGGAACAACAATATGAACTAACCAGAACCCCCAGAGCTCCCAGGGACTAAACCACCAATCAAAGGGTATACACAGGGAAGGACCCATGACTCTAGCTACATATGTAGCAGAGGATGGCCTGTGGGACATCAATGAAAGGAGAGGACCTTGGTCTTGTGAAGGCTCGATGCACCAATGTAGGGGAATGCCAAGACAGGGAAGCAGGAGTGGGTGGGTTAGTGAGCAGGGGGAGGGTGCTTGGGATAGGAGTGTTTTCAGAGGGGAAATGAGGAAAGGGAATAAAATTTGCAATGTAAATAAAGAAAACATCTAAATTTAAAAAAATACAATACTGCTGATCATCTCAGCTCCACCTTGCTGATGTTGAATAACTGCTATTGAAGTTTAGTAACATTGTTCGTGTTTCTGTTTTAAATTAAAGTGAGGATTTAATATGGCTAGAATATTCCTTTTATAATACAGATACAATTACAACAAGTCTAATTAAAAATCACATTAGCTTGAGGGAAGAAAATCAGAGAGGCTTCAAAGGCCAAACATAATGGATGAATTACTTGAAAGCACAAGATTGTGAATTTACCAAAGACAAACATAATCATCAATGTACATTTTTGATATTCATGTACCATAGCATTTGTAGGTATGCATCATAAAACGAATAGGTTCTTCTCTTAGGAATTTTATAATCCCAGAGAAACGACTTCAAATAGTGGTCAGCAGCATATAAGTGATAATTAAATAGAGTAACTTTTTGGTATCATTAATATTTCCTTGTTTGTACATTCAAAATAAATTGTGTTTTCTGATCCTTGAAATCACTAGTGTATCTCTTCACATATCCTAAATATTGCCTGAATGATCATGGCTTAGGGGCCTTCTGAAGAGCATTTGCATTTTGCAAGGTACTTGAAGTACAAATGTCATGAGTCAGATTTCTGAAAGGCCATGAAGAGGCTATAAGACCTTTATAAAATTCTTGAAATCATGTTATAATCTACACCCTTATGCTTGAGTATGACTTCCCTTTGCACCTTTAGTTTAACCTGAAGCATGACTCTGCATATCAATTGCTTTATGTGCCTTCTGGAAGAGTGAACAGTTTGTGAATTTTATATTCTTTCCTATAATCACTTTAGTTCACATTTAATTCATAATGCCATGCTTTTATTATTTGTATAGATGTAATTGGAGCAAATTATAACCACATAGCTATTCTTAAAGCACATGTGTTGAAATAAGTGTCTTAAATCCTGCCCCACCATGAATGCAATAGATATAATACTTCACCTGCATGCCAATTTATTTCTTAATGAGGTTATTCCTGTGAGCTGCTCAACATTGTTTCCTCCTATTTCTCAGTGTTACGGGAATCACAGAAGACACACTATAATTAGGTTTAAAGCAAAAATGATTCTAGAAACACAAAGTAAAATACTCTCTTTTCCCTTGCACATGAATATTTGCTTCAGAAAATGTGTAACTATAGCATGTATAATCTTTCAAATTTCTAATATTTCTTACAATTAGAAAATAAATTTATTACTTTGTATAGTAGCAGAAATATTATTTACAGTTTTACTTCTGATAAGTTTGGAATCGCTTTAGGAATAATTTTCAAAACAAACAAAAAAAATTAAGGAAAATAACTGAAAATTTCCAGATGCTGATAGCAATATCTGGTATCGACTTTGAGAAGAAGGCATAATATAAACACCACACACACACACACACACTTCATTTTGATTTCTTATTAAGAGATTCTTATTGTACTATATTATTAAGAAAGTTTATTTAGGCTGGGCGGTGGTGGCGCACACATTTAATCCCAGCACTTGGGAGGCAGAGACAGGCGGATTTCTGAGTTCGAGGCCAGCCTGGTCTACAGAGTGAGTTCCAGGACAGCCAGGGATACACAGAGAAACCCTGTCTCGAAAAACATAAAATAAAAATAAAAAGAAAGTTTATTTAGGAACTAAAATTTACCTTTTGCCTTAATCCTCATTGAATGAACAGTGCTAAAATTTAAAAAGTTATATGCAATTGTAGTTGATTTTTGTTTTATAGTATGATAAGAATACTTAAATTGAGATCATCTATCCATTTAAAATTTGTATACAATATTGATAACTATAAGTACAATGTTTTGCTGAAGATATTTTAAGGTTATTAATCTTAAATAACTAAATTTACTGTCATATGTATGGGTATGTGCTTGTGTATACAAAGAAAGAGGAATAGTAATTATTTCTTTTTTGTTATTTTTGAGATTTTAAATGAATTATATTTATCTCTTTATCCTTTTCCTTTCTTCCCTCCAAATTCAACCACATACCTCTCTCTGATCTCCTTCATATTCATACCCACTTTAAAAAATAAGTTATTGCACTGTATATATATATATATATCCTATATGCATACATATACATGTTGCTCTCATTTGAAAAAGATATTCTAACATCTAGTTGATAGTTATGCAAAGGAAATATGTAATCTAAGCAATTGTTTGTTTCAAGTGACTGGGTAATTTAAATATTCATCATATCAAACTAATATATATTTTTTTGTGTTGAGAAGATTCAAATGATTCTGTAGTAGCTATGTTTCACAAATACTATTAACTACTGAAACTAGAGTTCCAATAATGTGCTGTAGAGTATTTGCAATTTCTATTCTACCAACATGACTTTGCCTTCGTTCTTTTTGGCCTTCTTTCTCTCCTTGCTAGTCTCTCATGATGTTTGTTATTCATCTCTCTACCTATAAAAGAGATCATAGATTTTATCTTCCACATATTACTAAAAACAAACAAACAAACAAACACATAGTATGTTTCTTTCAGTGGTTCACTTTGCTAAATATCCTATATGATTATCAATATTAAAGAAAATGGTTGGGTCATGAGCGACCATATTGCATTATATTTATAGGTCACGTTTTCTACATCCATTAATTGGTTGAATGTTACCTCACTTCAGTCTATTCTCTACTTTGGTTTTAGGCATAGTGCTACAATGAATATGTGACTTTAGATATGTATTTGATATCTCAATTTTCTTTCAGACATATATATATATATATATATATATATATATATATATATATATATATATACACACACACACACACACACACACACACGCACACTGTGTGATAATGGTTCCCATAGACTTATATGCTTTAATACTCAGTCCCCATTAGTGAAACTGTTTGGAATGTATTGGGCAGTGTGGTCTTTTTGGAGAAAGTATATCATGAGAAGAGGACTTTGAGGTTTTCAGAGCAATTACCTTCAAGTTATCTCTCTCTGCTTTCATGTGCACTCTCAGCTGTTCCTGGGCAGTTGTCCTCAGTTTTCAGTCATGGACTTTAATCCTTTGAAATCATAAGCCAAGATATGTGCTTTATTTTATAAGTTGCATTGGTCATGATATTGTTCACAGCAATAGAAAAATAACCAGCAAGACAGTAGTATATATACTCAGCATTGGGTTCATGTGTTACTTATAAGTTGTTTGAGGAAATTTTATGACATTTTATACAGTTACTTTACTGGCTTACATCCTATTTACAGTGTATCTGTATTCCTTTCTTGCAGGGCCCCCTTCAATATTTTCATTTTTTTGTTATAATAGATGTAATATGTTATTGCATTGCAATTTTGATTGTCATACTTTGGTATTAAATAATTTGTCATACATTCATTTGCAAATCTTCATTGGGAAATGTCTATTCAGATCACATGTTTATTTTAAAGTGCAATTATTTTTGTAAGAATTTTCGCTTTGCATGTTATTGTTGAGTTATTTGGATTCCATATTTATTATATATACTAACATTTTACAAGTCCAAGAGCTTATACATATTTTATTTTACAAACCAATCATGCATTTTCCATGCAGAATGTTATAGTTTGAAGTAAACCTAGATATTATATTTTCTTTGAGCTTAGGGATATAGTAGCATAGCCTTAGCCTGCCTGTTTTGCATGTATGATATACTTTGATTACTAAGGTATATGATAAATAATAAACAAATAATAAAATATATAAATGAATAAATAAATATAATTAGAGCTTAAGCAATTTTGCATTTCACCAAGCAGTCATTTCTTTCAAATGTTAAAATGTCTATAAAATATACCAGCTTTTGCTTTCTTTTAAATATTTTTTTCCGAAGTTTTTTTTGTTTGTTTGTTTGTTTTGTTTTGTTTTGTTTTTGTAGGATGTATTTTGATTGTATTCTTTCCCTCTTCTAAAACCTTGCAGATATTCTTACCCTCCTATCTACTAACTCTGTCTCTCTCTTCCTTTCTTTATCTGTCTGTCTATGTCTCTCTTTGTGTGTCTCTACCTCTTCCAACCTCCCTCTCTGTCTCTCTGTCTTTCTCTATTGCTTCTTAACTCTCTCAATATCTTGCACTACCTCAAGAAAAACGACCAGAAGTCAAGTGAAAATTTGAAAGTCATAAAAAAGGATACCATGTCTATGTAAATTAAAAGAGTAACCATGAACAAGCTGAGTGATAAAGTAAAATCAGACTTTCCAGATCCAAGTCTATATAAGTGGCTCAAAGTGCTCTCTCCAATTCACAAAAGACATGAGTTAGAAATCAATTACTGAAGTTCTTTGAAAAGGTGTGATTAAATCCAGAATGATGATGATATTCCTAATGAAAATACAAATAAACCTTCAAAATTATTTCCAGAATTAATTTTATTTGAATGTAGATTGAATTAAATTTGACAAATTAATCTCTATGGTACCTCAAATGAATATTTTACAATTGTGAAAGAGTGAAAAGACCACAGAAAATTTAGAAATTGTTTATGTTTCTTCTATAGTGTATCGTATGCTATAGTCTAGAGAGAACATGATTAATAAAACATTGTTCTTGCCCTTAAACACCACAGCATTTGAAGGACGCATGAAGAGGGAAAGTGAAACAGAATATGTTAAGCTACAAAATGAAATATTAACATAATACTGTATTATCATATATAGGAAAATTTTTTCCAGTATTTACCTGAGTTCATGTAGAATTTTGTAAGCTAGAGAACTTGAACTTTTCATATTAAGTGGCCACTTCAAAGAGAAAAGCAGTTGAATCTAAGTAAAACCTATAGCCTTTCCTGGTGTTGATAACATACTGTGTATTATATCATAGAAAAAGTAGCATCTGGTTTTAAATAACAGAATGCATGAGTTTCCCTCTTTTCAAGTAAATTTTTTAAAATCTCTTTTTAATATATAGTAAGTAAAATAAATAGTAGATATATTGGTTTCAGTATAAATTAGAAATTATTTGAGTAATTTCATCTTCTTTTTGAGCCATGCACTTATTCTGTATTGATTATTTTCTTGTATTAATTTTTCATTTAAAATATGTCATACTGTAGGAAGCTACCTCTCTTACAACTATATTCTTACCAATAAAATATATTAGATTCTAACATAAAAATAATGGAATCATTAAAAGGGAAGATTCTTTAATTTATATGAAAAGATATCATTCCTCAATAGCCCAATTCTAAAAGCTCACCAGAGCACAGTCAACTAGAACAATAAACTTCTTTTACATAAAACTTAGTTCTCAGAGAATTTTAGACAATGAATATTTGAAATAATTTGTGTGAAGAAATTGCTATGTCAGGCTAATTGCTCACGTAAATTTCCATTTTTTTTTTTTTTGTTCACTAGCAGCCTACTCAGGTAGGTGTGTGTGTGTGTGTGTGTGTGTGTGTGTGTGTGTGTGTGTGTGTGTGTGTTGGTGCATTCAACAATATGTGTACATTAAGCACATGAATAGGTACACAAGAATTGGTGGACAGGAAGAGGTATTGGCCATCTTTGTCCATCACTATTCTTATTATCCCCTTGAGACAGGGATTCTCTGAAACTGGAGCTCTTCCCCTCACCTAGAATAACCGGTAAGCCCCAGAGATCCTTTTATTTTTCGCAGTACATCGTTGCCCCTCTAGGTCTATATAACCCTATACAACTATTTAAGTGAATTCTGGGTATGTTCTAAGTACTTTTCCCTAGTAGACATTTCCCTGTCTCTCCCAAACTATCTTTTTTTTTTTTTTTTCTTGAAAATGTTCTATATTCCTTGTACTATTTAAAAAGCTTAAGGATTCATTACTTCATTGCCTAAAACAGAACTTTAATCTATCCTGATCGTTTCTAGCATTAAAGCCACATCTCTCTGGACCATCTCTTTGAATAATGCATATCTTTGGTTTGATATAATATCATAATATTTGGCTATACCTACCTGGAGTATGTTCATTCTACTAATGAGGTAAATTTTTACCCACAGAAATATTTAGATGATGCAGGCTGTCATAACTTTCAACATGCCTTTCTCACTACATTTAATAATTTCTAGACATTTATACAAAATATAGGCGGGTGGTTTTCTTTTCTCTTTAACATATGAGAGGGCCTGGTAGTTTTATGAAACAGTCTATTTACAGTATCATTTTATCTCAGTCAATAAGGAAATTTCAATAGGAGACATAGAAATGTCTAGTCAGATGTATGAGTAGAACATGCTCATTTACTGACTAAATTCACCTTATGTGGTCATTATAACTCATCTAGTTATAATAAGATAATCTTTAAATATTATGATTACTAGGCATGACACAGAGACACAACATAAGACATGCTGTTAGCAGAATGGTGCCGATAGACTTACTTTATGCAAGATTGGCAGAAACTTTCCACTTAAAACGACTATGTCTATAAAGTTCAATAAAGTAAAGCCTAACAAAATGAGGTATGCTTATAATTGTATCTGCTGTTGCTATCCCTTTATGAGACTGTCAGCATAATAGTTCTGTTTACACCAATTTCATCACAGACATATGAGAAGTGCCTTATGATAAGATATTATGACAGCTACACTCTAACAGGTAATGGAAGTTTAAAATTTCCTGTAACCTTAAAAGCCTACTTTTTTGTATACAGTCTATCAATGGCCAAGTATGGCTGCATTTGTATGGAACTATTTCTAGATTTTTCCTTCTGTTCCTTTCATTTTGGAGGTTATATTTTTCTGTTAATGTGATTACTTGATATTGAAAGATTATATGTGTTATCCTTTCTAATACACTGTCTTGGGAACCAAACTGTATAGTATAAGTCTTAAAGTTTGCCTTGTAAAATTTACAATTGCCATTATATTTTTTAATTAATTAATTTATCTATTTATTTATTTTATTTATTTACTTTTCATGTCGCTCACTACCCACTCCTGGTCACCTCCACCCACAATCTTTCTCCCATCTCCCTGTACCTTCTCCTCTGAATGGATATGGGCCCTTGGTGTCCCCCAACCATGACAAGTCTCTGCGAGGCTAGACCATTAACACTATATTAACTTTAAGATTTCTAAAATATATCATAGGTAATATCTTTGAAATTCTTGCTGGAAATTTTATAAGCAAAGCATGTAATATTTTCTTAAAATTCATATGATGATACTTTAGCAGTATTAGTTCTTTTCCAAGCATATATCCAATAACACAGAAAATCTTTAATCCAACCATATTTGCATTTTATATTTTTAAATATAAATATTTCATGTGCTTATTAGAATAATAAGGGCATTAAATTGGGTGTATCTTTTCAAGTGTCACTCATTTTTATCTTCACCACTAAAGTAAATATGTGAAAGAAAGAAAAGTATTTGTGTGAATAAACATGTTAATAATTTCCAAAATATTTTTGGAAATCTATTGGAAAAATGTCTACATAGATACAAATATTTATTTTGCATAAAGACAAATATTCTTCCTATTTGATATGTTTAATTTTGTCTTCTCTTATTGCATTAGCTAAGACTTCCTTTTCGTATGCAATGGAAGATTTGTTTTCTTCCTCCTAATATTTAGATGTTTTAGATTAATGTGTGATTTTGGAAACACTTAATCTCTCACTATTTACTCAAACACTGATTTGGAAGTTATTATGAAGTTGTTGTGTGAATATGATTAATGTTAAAACAAATTGACTTTATGCAAAAGAGGTTCATTTTAATTATCTCACTGGACTAGATGCATATTTGGAAGGCTTTCAGAAAACTATTGACATTTCCTATAGGAAGAATACATTCTATCTGTAAGCTCTAGAATAAACCCAAGCAACAACTTCTTTAATTTGCACTTTCCTACAGCTTGCTCAATCAAAGCATACATTCATAACTAGTCTCTTTAACTCTATAATGTATGCCATGATACGTATGTATGAATCCAACTTCTAATCTAAAAGCATTCTAATATTTTCTTTTCTCTTTTTGGCGCCTGATTGATGCCACATGTGTAGTATCTTCTTTAGTGAATTATGTCATTAACACTGAGTTGCAAAGAGTGCTCAACTTTCACCATTTACTAGGTATTTTCGACCAGCTTTAAACTATGCTTGGTTTTATAAATTTTGAGTTATTTGATTTTATAATGTGTTAAGTTCCATACTAATCAGGTTAAATTTTTTTCAGCCTTGAGCTACTGTTTCCTCCATGTGCAAGTCAAGATAAAGTCACATATTTGAAATACAGTACTGAATCATGAATCATTTAGTGGCATATCCCACTAAATGTCTGGCTTAAGAAGAATGCAATCTGAGCCATATTCAACGCCAGTTTTCACCAAAGAGATGGTGGCTGCCATTATCCAGGCAGGCATGTAGCAAATACATAAATAAACCAATATAAATAATAATAAAACACATAATTATAATCAAATAACATATTATTTAAATCTCTGACATATGCTAAGTCTTTTACATTAAAATATACAGTGATACTTTACAAAGTGTTTAAGCAACTGTCAAGATAATCCATCCACAGAAAATACACAAATTTAACTAAAAGCAGGAATATTTGCCTATGGCTTGTTTATTGACATAATTTTTAATTGAAATATTTAATTTATTACCATATATACTTTATGCTATGCAAAATTTTTTCTCTCAGTGTTTCAATTTATAAGTTAGAATTAAAGGCTAATAAATGATATTCTTCTGATTTATATTTACTAAATTGTTCATTCATAGGAAAATGACAAAAAAAACCCTGTTACACAAATAAGAACAGAGCTGATTGTCTGTTTTGTTATTCTTACATTTTAAATTGAAATTCGTGACTCTATTATACTTATTGAATTTTTACTTCAAAATAACAATATTTTAAAACTACTTACCCATTTTCAAGGATCACACATATTATAGACAAGTTCAATTTATAAGTATTACCAGAAATATTTCAGATGTAAGCTATGTCAAAGATACATAAGTATTCTGAAGAAAAGTGTTGATCTTCTAATTATTTTTGTTTCTTTTCTTGAGAGAGGGTCACTTTTTGTAACACTGAATATCCTGAAGACAAGGCTGGATTGGAACTCTGAAACTCAGAGATCTGTTTGACTCTGGCTCTTTAGTGCTGGAAGTAAAGTTGTATGCATCTAACTTAAATTTTAAAATTTAAAAGGTGTTTTTTTTTTTTTTTTTTTTTTTTTTAGTGTTCTACTATACTAAACACTAAAACTATAATTTTCCTCCTTTGAAATAGTTTATCAGGTTTGACAAACATATCATTTTTTTACCTAATTATTATTTTGAGTAATTTTATTTTGTTTAATGTGTATGCACATTATGGGCTCCTGATTAAATCATAAGAGATTCTATGTAGTATAAAATTAGTCAGGCCAATTGTCCTCTTTATTTAGCATTCTATCACTGAGCATCATGGCATGAAAATTATGAGCGTTTCTTCTTTTGTAACTTTAAAGCCTCTCACATTTGCTACTAGAAAATTCACGTTAGTTTCAAAATATCTAACTTAAATAAAGACAATATCATTTCATAAAGCATTGTGTATAAAGAAATATTCAGTTCTGTAATTTTTGTAAAGAAAATAATATTCAGTTCCTCAATTTATTGACTCATTTCCATTTGAATGATGCTCTAACCTACCTCGGACAGTTTAATCTAACCTTCTTTAGACTACAAATCATATGCATGCCTATTTACCACAGTAACTCTGTTCCTGTTGTTTGTTCTTCTTTTGATCATTATTGGAGGCTTTTATTCTTCTGTCCATAAGATTTACCACTTTACATGTACAGAAGCCTGCATACATCTTGTTTATTACATCTGTTTATTGTATCGTTTTCTCTAGTGACTGTTCTAATCCCACACTGCTTAGTTTATCATGGTCTCTAAGCTTACAAAATCCACTTACTAATGACACTAGTAATCATCCACATTGAGTGGTTGATCTGGAAAGGAAATTAAAAATGATTAAGCATGGAGAATACAGGAAATAATGATGTTTTTACTCACTGCTCCCACAGGCCTCCTTCATTCCTATCTTCGCTCTGATAGAAAAGATAGTAAAAAAAAAAAAATGCTATAAACTATTAAAGGGTACACATTCTGGAAGGCAGTGAAAGGAAGAGGAACTAAAAAGAAGTCCGTACCATCTATTAGGAACTCCATATTGACTTAGGTTGGAGACTAGGCACCCAGGATTATTTTTCAAAGAAGCATAATAAATTTAGCCCAAGTCTGTTTGGGGATGATGTTGAAATAAAATTTTGGACTCTTGTGTATCTCTATGAGGTTTATATTACTGTTTCCTTCTCTCTCTCTTCCCTCCTTCATTCTTTGATTCCTTCTTTTCTTATTTCTTTCTTTCTTTTCTATCTTGCCTACCTGCATATTTGCTCTCTCTGTCTCTGTCTCTGTCTCTCTCTCTGTACACTTCTTTTATTTGGTTTGCATCTCTGTTTATTTTCTAAAGAGGGAGAGAATAGAAGCCGAGAATTCTATGGCTGAGAAGGATCGGGGGGGGGGGAGTTGTACGAGGGAAATCTTGGTTTAAATATATTCTAGGAAAAAATTGTTTTCCACAATAAAACAAACTCTGAAGTTAATTGTGATTGATAATACTCCTAGATTTCCTCCTCTTGTTTTTTCCATTAGTTATCTAATTAATGAATTTAGTTAAGTATGAATGTGAGTCAGTATATCCCATTGTGCACAAGAGATCAGACCACTTTCAGGAGTCAGATTTCCTTTCAAATATATGAGTTATTACACATTGTGTTTATAAATAACACCATTTGGTTTCATAAATCCATGAAAATAAGTGTGTCAATTCATGTACTTTCACTTTTAAAATTATTCTTTGAGAATTTTATACATCATGTTTTGATTATATTCATTCCCTCCTAACCCCTCCAAGAGCAGAGATCTTTTTTCTACTAAGCCAACTTTGTATTCTCTTTTTCACAACTAAAATCCACTTCCTGCTGACCATCTGTGCTTAGACATGTAGCTTTACACCGGTGCACAACAGACCTATAAGGGGTCACACTCTTAAGGAAATTGATAGTCTGTCTGCCAGGAGCAATCAATTGGGAGAGCTCCTTTGCAAGAGATGAGACTTTGTGCCCATCTTCCCATGTCAGGAAGGTATACTTAAGGCTTGGACCTGAATAGGTCTTATGAATGATGTCATAGCATTGTGAATCAATAGGTATAAATGCCATCCTGTGTCTGGAAACACTGAATTTCAGTAATAATCCAGCTTGTCTGACTCTTAAGCAATTTCTACTTCTTTTAGAATAATCCCTGAGCTCTAGGAAGAAGAAATGTGATGTGGTGTCTCACTTAGGGTCTCACCTTCAGCCTCTGGGCAGCTCTTAGTCTCTTGTATTCTTCATGTGATGCAGACAAAAGATCCTCTGATGAAAGTAAAACAGTATCTTCCAATTTTGTAAGCAGCCTCTTCACACGTGATGTTTTATTTTTAAACTGTCTAAAATCTTGACTATATCTCCATAGAATTTAATAATTATTCTCATCATAAAACAAACTGATTGGAGCATGGAATGCTATTATTACAAGGCATCATTTTCATTTTTCTCAATGTTATACTTAAAATGCTATGAAAATAAATTTTGTGAGTAGTCATGGGCACCTTAATTGTAAAAATAATACTTTCCCTAAAAAAACCAAACAAACAGGATTTAAATATAAAACACTCAATTTAATAAAATCATGGTAAGTTTTGGTTTATAGAAAACAAGGGATTAGTGTAACAACTCAAAACTGTGTTTTCAAAGACTTTCTCCATTTTCTTTGCAGCAGTATGCCATCTTCCCTGAAGCACGATGCCTGCACAAGTGTTAACCATCAAAGTGAATCTCCATTGCATCATAGAACACACAGATCTGCCAGTGTGGAAGCTCAAGAGGTCAACAGTGTACACAAATATCTCAATTTTTAATACTGACAATCCCAGTTGGGCCTGAGATAGCAGACAAAGTGTTAGGGACATCCCAGTGCAGAGCTTGGCAGTTCCAAAAACCTACAAGCGCTCATGAGACACAAGAGTTTCAAAAGGAACTCATTCTCCTGGGTAGTCATTCTCACAACCAGTCTCTGCATTTAGTCTGGCGTATGGATCCATGTATTCATTTAGTAGGAATTTTTATATTAAGCATAGAATGAAACCTGACATAAGCTAAGACTTCCAGCGTTCCAATGGTCTTAGAGAATTCTTGATTTTCTGTGGGAATTCAGAAAACAATCTAGAGACAGGGAAACTATTTAGCATTACATAGGAAGAAGCCAAAGCTGCTCAGAATTGGTTTGCAGAATGTTTGCTAGGGACAATAGCTTTAAGGAATAGATAGATTTCCCACTGAGAAAGGAATCTTCATTACAGCCAGGTAGAAACAGACTACTTTGCAGATTAAAAGCAAGCTGGTAATCTCCTTCTTTAGAATCTACCTGAACCTAGAAAACCGGGTGTTGTGGTAATACATTATTCATGAGAAGGCCCACTAGTGCGGAATCCCATGATGCTAGTTCTCACAAGGCTCAAAGGAAAGGCACAAATTGTGACTAGGGTGTGAAATCTTTGTCAGTAGCTGATCCTAAACAGAGCTGTCTTACTAATTACTGTAAATATACCTGGTTCCTGTAAGTCCTTTTGAAGTCATTGTTTTGTGTCATTGTAACTTGATGGATGTACCTCCTGGTTTCTCATTTCCCTGCTGTATCAAGGTTTGATGCTCGAATTCACAATTACACTCAGATTATACACACCCTCTCTTGTGGTCTGTTTGTCACCCACTGTCGCCGAATCCTCGCCCACTTGGCTTCAGAGAACTCGACCCACGCAGACAAAGGGACCCAGAGCATCTGTGGCAACAAAGTATTAGAACTGCCCAGTTTTTTAGCTAATTATGTTATTTCAAAATAAGTTAATTTTTATGTGTTTTTTTCCCCATATTGAAGACTAGTGGGAAGGCACAGAGGGCCAGCACAAAGAATGGAGACATACAAACTCAATGTCAGGAGATAAGAGGTTGGGGGGACCATCCAGAATGCATCAGAGACCTGGGAGATGAGAGATTCTCAGGACTCAAAGGAGGGATCTTAGATGAAATGCCCTATATTGGGGAGAGGGAACTTGTAGACCCCACCTCCAGCATGAAGATAGGGAATCAAGTGAGGGATAGAGTTGCCATCCTACAGTCAAAATTCTGACCCCTAATTGTTCCTGTCTGGAATAACTGCAGGCATGGAAATAGAGAGAATCCTGAGGAAAAGGAGGTCTAGCATCAGGTCAAAAGTGGGATCTAGCTCAAGGAGAGGTCTCAAGGCCTGACACTAGTACTGAGGCTATGGAGCACTCATAAAAATGTGTGTGTATCAACACATAGTATTCAATATAAACACACATATAATGTTGTGGGCTATAGTCACATATTGTATTGTTTCATTATTATTCAAGAATTTCTAGATATAGTCACTGAAAAAATTTCAGTTGAAATGAAAAAATTTCAGTGGCTCTTTGACATACCTAATTTAGTGTGTGTCTGTTTGTGTGTTTGTGTGTGTGTGTGTGTGTGTGTGTGTGTTAGAAAGCGGTTGGGAAGGAGCAATACAGTGAAAAGCAGAGGAAGAGAGTGAGAGCGGAAAGAGAGAGTGAGAAGAGGAGAAAGTGAAGGAGAATATTAGGTACTTAGTACTTTCTTCCTTATTCTAACTATAGCTTTTCCTCTATGGTCTTAACCAAAAGCAACATCATTTATGAGCTGTTTCTTTAAGGAATACTTTCTCATTTTGTCTAGAGCCACATCTGAAGGGGAAGTGATTTTGTATTTGTACTTATAATATTGTAAGTCTAGGTTTCCTTCCACGGTATGCCAATGAACAATACCACACACACACACACACACACACACACACACACATACACACACACACACATCTTTTCTTCCAGTTTATTACTCCTTACAGCTTGTTGAATAACATGGGATATTACTACTACTACTTGTTGAGTATTTAATTGCAATTATTCTTCGCTAACATGAAAGTTTCTTGAAACAAATATTTTGTCAACTTCGATTCAAGAAATAAAATCTCTCTTGTAAAACATAGGTAAAATAGCATAGAATCTAAAACACTCTTTTAGAAAATATAATGTATTTTATTAAATTTGAAAGAAATCATCAAATTTTGGATGCATCTCTGAGGATAGAGTTGCCTAGCATGAAAGTCTTTAGCTTAATTCACAGTACTACACACATACACACAGAGAGAGAGAGAGAGAGAGAGAGAGAGAGAGAGAGAGAGAGAGAGACAGAGAGAGAGAGAGAGACAGAGACAGAGACAGAGAGAGAGAGAGAGAGAGAGAGAGAGAGAGAGAGAGAGAGACAGAGAAAACCACATAACAAAATCAGGATGGCAAGGAGATGGTACTAGGAACTTGGTATGATAAAACAATAAAACAAGTCAAGTTGCATCTAATTTATATTGACATAAGATGTAATATTTATTGAGAGACACAATTTTAATTGAATTCCAGGAGAAATTTGAGAACTAATTCAAATATTTAAATGGATGTTTTAAGTGGTTAGAGCATTCAAATCTCTAGTTGAGTTAGCTGAATTTACTACAAAATCATTTATGGAAATAAAGTAGTACACAGATCAATAGTTTCTCAAGGGGAAAATACATCCTGCTTGAAATAATGTAAATACCTAATGGGATTTTCTATACTGAAAATTTTTCGTCATCTAGATTACAGTTGATTTGTTCTCTTTGTTCTGTAGATCCAAAAGATGTATTGAGGAATTGTCACATCTATCTTGTGAGTAATTGGTAGCAATTGGAAGCACAAATGTCCACATACATAATTTAAACTGATACATCCTATATACTTGTAAGTTAAATGAGTGAGAAGAAAAATCAATTTATCAATACTTACATTTGTACAAAGACCTCTTAAATTAAAATTGACATAACTTTTAAAGAGAAGGTGATGTTAGCTTTATGAAAGCTGGATATATTGTCTTGCAACCTTCAGGAACTGCCATGTTTTGATTGTGAGCTTAGCTTATAACAGATGAGCCAGGGTCCAATAAGAATTCCTAATGAAACCAGAGTTTTCCCAAAGGTATAGGTTTCTCTCTACAAAATGATATCATTGCCCTATTGCTGAAGACAATTATAAAATTAATTAAACTAGTAGAAATATAGAAGGCTACAGAGAGCTTTCACCCCTATGTGTTCGGGTCTTTAGTATAAGGAGGTACTCTGCATGCTACAAATAGAAGCATAAATACTAAGCCAACATCAAATTCTTTGATCTACAATAATATCTTGCCTATAAGATATTGTAGGACAATGATGAATCAAAGTTTGTAGAGGTAGCCAACTGATATTTGATATGACTGAAAGCCCACTTCATGATATGGGCCTCATACCGAATATTGCTCAGATAAGCAGGAACCCGAGACTATACAGCCTAAGGACCTAGGTCCTGCAGAGGAGCCTCACTTGGGTCCTCGATCCACGGGCAAAACTCGGGTTTGGTTACAAGTGGGCAAAGAGTCGGCGAAAGTGGGATGACAAACAGACACAACACAAAGGAGTGTGGATCTGAGTGTAATTTGTCAAATTGAGCATCAGACTTTTTATACAGAAGAAAATAGGAAAGTTAAGTGACACAATGGCAAGATACAAAGAGGTTACTCCAGTTTACTGGATTCTTACACAAAACAGAGGAATGCAAACATGGAAGGACTGGCAGGAACCAACTGGGATAAGATTCTATGTTAACAACTAGGATCAAAAACAGCTCCACCTAAGGTCCCACTTAATCTTAGAAGCCATAGTTCCTATTGTAGACTATTGTATAGTCCACCTTCCCCCTAGGCCGTTGTAAATACTTGTATCTGGGTGTAACTCAGCTAGCAATAGTTCTAAGTATCTAGTCTGGTTCCTCCTCAGGTCACAAACTTACTTATTCCTAGATAGTGGTAAATTCCTGTGTAGGGCGGTGACTGGCTATCCAGGTCCAGGTCCAAGGACTGCCTAGAATCTAATTCAGATATATGTCAAAAATTCAATCCTTAGAAGCACTTATAATGAAGCAATATTAAGGGAAAGCACACAGATTCGTTTACCAACTAAAGCAAGGACATTGGAACATTCTTTATACAGGATGTCATGATTCCAGAAGTCTATGTTTCAATGAACTTTTCGCCTCGGGACTGCGCCCAGACTTTCCAGCCTGTCAGGCAGGTCACTACTGGAGTGGGTGTAGGAGTTCCCCCTGTTTTTTATTTTTTAGATGAAGTTCCAGAATGTCCTGCCTCATTGTAGCTACAGATCTCAGAAGTGCTCTAAAGATGAGTGGAAACACAATGATTACTAACAAAAGAATGCCAGTAATAATAGCAATCAAGACTATATATTGAACCCAATCCAAGGGACTCAATGCACTTAGGTTATTCTTTAATTCTCTGGCCAATTCACCAATGTTCCAAGTATCTAAATGGCTTCTGCTAATATCTGAGATTTCTGCTAACCTAGCCTTAATATTTGCTATATCCTATCTCAATCTATTGCTAAAACTACCTGTTTTAAAGCATTAACCTTTGCCTCCAGTTTCTTATCTATAATATGTAGCTCTGACAATTCTACAGAAAATATTCCTATGCAGATCATTAACAAAATGAGAGGTATGTAGCTGCTGAACTAAAGCTGTGCTAGATACTGCAAAAGAAGTGAAAATGGCAATTAAGGCAGTAATAAACCAAGGATCATTTCCTAAGTCTACTGGCAACAAAACATAAGCAGGTCTTTTTAACAATATCATAACAGCAGATTCCTTATCTAAGTTAGGATCTATACAATTTGTTAATTGACAAGGATTAAATAATATGAAAAGATTTGCCAAGATTGGTGATCTTAACTCTGTTAAAATTACCCAACAATATAGCATACGGGTAAGGCACACAAGCTTTCACAGCTATAGGGGAGTTGGCCTAAATGGCCAAAATGTGTCTCTGATGAAATCTTGTCCAAACTTTGTAGCAGTCCCTCTGCCTCACGAGTCAGCTTTTTTAGTGGTCCCCAAGTCGACACCAGGTCAGGGTAAAACCAAATACTCTTGTTCTAAGAGAAAGCAGCAGCAGCAAGTAGCAAAAATATAGCTCCTAATAGCGTTATGTTATGCTCATAGATCAAAATGACTTTCTCAACCATCATTAGAATAGCTTCTTCATGTAGCAGATTGGAACAAAGCCAAAGATACACAAACAGACATTATGAACAGAATGAAAAACCTTGAAACACTCTTCATGAAATGGGATGTAACCTTCAAATCCGTACACGCAGGACTCAGAAAACCTGCTGAAAGGACACCAGAAAGGCTATAAGAGCCTGAGCAGATAGAAGACCACAGAAAAAAAGACCTTCTGAAAAAAACAGAATTGATGCACATACAAACTCACAGAGACTGGTGCAGCATGCAAGGGACCTACTGGGACTCCTCCAGATGGTGTCCTAGAGCTCAAAGAAGTAGACACACACACACACACACACACACACACACACACACACAAACACACAAACACACACATCTATAAACTGGAAGCTATCTTATAATGTTCACTCACAAATTAAAATTTAATTTTCTCCAAAAAATGTCACTGGGGAAACAAAGTACTCTTAAGCATAGTCTATTTGCCAAGCAATGGATGACCAACATGAAATGCTCAACAGCATCACTCAATGTTCCATGTTTCATAATGTCATTTCAGGGTATTTTTAAAAATGTATCTTAGGTTTTTTTTATTTATCTCTCTCTATAGCTCTCTGTCTCTGTCTCTCTCTGCCTCTCTCTCCCTCTCTCTCCCTGTTTCTCTCTCTCTCTAACTTATAAATCTTTTGGTATTTATTTTGACTTCTAGTTTAGTGATTTTATGGGTTTCCTGAGTTTCTCAGGGCCCCTCTCATTATATCTATAACACGCCTCTTCTCTTAGGAGCTTCATTCTGTTTTGTCCTATTCCAAAGCATCAGTTCTCTGCTATCATATTATATTTTATTCTTATGCCTAGGATGTCTATTTGTTCTCTAATGAGAGACAGAAAGAGAGGATGGAATGGGTGGTGGAAGGAGAGTAAGGGAAAAGTTTAGTTGGGATTTATTGTGTGAGAAAAGAAAAAAATATACCCTAATTCATTTTATTTATAACCTTTATTTATCCACTTTATATCCTACCAACTGCCCTCCTCCAGTCACTCCTTCCAATAACTCTTTCCCCCTTCCCCCTTCCCTCTTCCCCCTTCCCTTTTCTTCTAAAAGGTAGAGGTCCTTCTTGGGTATCTCCTCATCTTCATATACTCATCCTGGTATATGAAGTTCTTTCCTACTGAGGCCCCAAAAGACAGCTCAGCTAGAAGAATATATCTCATATACAGGCAACACCTTTTGGGATAGCCCCTGCTCCAGTTGTTCAGATCCCACATGAAGACCAAGCTGCACATCTGCAATGTATGTACAGGGTGGGGAGTGGTTGGTCNGATTTTTAAGGTCAGGAAAAATATCCTTACATTATGGATTTCTGTGCTTTCAAGCTGCATCTGGCCAGTAAACACAAATCTGATGTGCTTATGCAATTAGGTCAGGGCTGAGTGTATCATCTTTCTTCCTTAATGTCATCTGTGACATATAATATGCTATGATTATGGGAGTAAAATCCCTATGACTGGGATTAGGGAGAGCATATGCAATGAGGGCATTGACCTTGAAGGTTCTCTGAGAATTTGTTCTTAATTCTGAGTAATGAAACCTGTTGCAAATATTTAATGTTGAAAGTGAATAAGCCACCCAGCACACTGAGGCAAGAGGACAGTGAGTTTAAGGTCACTCCATATGCGCACTGAACTGGTTTGCTTGTCCCAGGTTGGGGGTGGTGACAGGATGTCGGCGCCATCTTGGAATGGCGGCAGAACCAGCTCAGGCGTGGCTCTCTACAGTAGAACAGTGTCTGTCCCATATCATACCTTCATTTTAATTCACAGGACAACCAGAATATTAGTATGTCACAGTATTTAATCATTAATTACACATGCTATCTAGAACTGCCTTCCTATCAACATCCCACTTTCTTTAGGGCACAAGTTCTTAAACATTTTATACTGTTATTCTTTTTTAGTGGATATCCTTTGCATAATCCTTCAAGTATAAATATATAAATTAAATGCAAGAATTAAGCACTAACAAACAATAACTATACATATAGTTATTGTAAAGTAATTAAGGCAAAGGTAATACACATTTATTAATAAATGAATAAAAGAATATCACATATTAATGAGATGAATTATTTTTATATGAAGAACTGAACTTTGCATAAATATTTAGTACATCAGGGCTTTGAGACTCTCAGTGTTTTCTGTTTGCTACTTTGATTTTAAAATTGTCATTGCTAAAATAGCACATCATATATTTTTATAGTTCATATATATTATGAACATATATATTTATAGTTCAAGACACTTCAGAATTCTGGGGAATCCTGTTCTAGTCAGAAGATAGAATCCAATTCATGATTCTATTTATCAAACAAAACCCAATAACTCAAATAAAATTTTAAATGTCAAACATGCTAAAGAATAAAATCCAGAGACCCACTAATTTGATATATACTTAATAAGGAATGATGATAGAAAAATACTAATAATTTTGTTTTCCATAGTTAAGCTACTATGTTTCTGGAGGAGCAGAAAACTTCATATGTATAGGGAAGAAACCATAATTCCGAATCCACAGTAGTCTCGTCCTAGCTGACGTGCTTCATGAAGCATTCATTGAAACTGGATATGATGAGCTATGTACATGTGCCCTACACTGTATATTCAGAACCAGTGAGGTTCTAAAATCAAGCAAGTACTACAAAATACACTTCAGATTGTTTAAGGATATGATTTTGAAGATTTTTTTCATTATTGTGCATTTGGCAATCTTTTACTCTTTTCAAGTTGGTGCAATCCCCACATTTAGTTATACAACTTCATGTGTGGTCCTGGATAACAGTTTAAGGCACTATGGCTTAGATAATTTTATGGTCTTTAATAGCAAGTATATTCTTGAGATTTATATTCAGAATTCATTAGGCAGAAGAATAAAAATGACCACAATCTTTTCTGTATTCCTCCCATTAAGAAATGGACAATATTTCCTTATCCACTGACTTTTGATGTGAGTTAGGACTTGTTTTGAACAAAGGAATGGAATAAAAGTGACTTACTTTGTGAAATCTGAGTAAGGGTTGAAGAGGTTTTCTCTTTCAGTTATCATCTTCCTGCTCCAATTTGCAAACAGGTTTCATTATTCACAATTGAGAACAAATTCTCAGAAAACCTTCAAGGTCAGTTCTCTCATTGAATTGGAGATTGGAATGCAGTTTGATTAAGATATGAAATTTGATAAAGAAGAACATATTATTTAAGGATAGGGAGCGAGGCAGGGAGAGAGAGAGAGAGAGAGAGAGAGAGAGAGAGAGAGACATCTAACACATCTAAGAAACATCTTGTATTGTTATCCATCAGTGAGCCAAAAAAAAATATTTAAACTTTAGTTAAAACCAGGTGCATATTTTATTTAGAAATATGGGTTCATTTTAATCCATTTGCTGCCTTAATTGTAAAGTCAACACTGTGGAGATTTATTGGTTGCATTACTTAACATCACAGAAAATGGTCACAAATGAACAAAAGTAACAAAGCACAAAATGTAATAAACCTTTACAGAATGATTAGCATCATTAGTAAGCCTGTTTGCATATCAGGAGCTACATATTTCCTGAGGCAGATGGCCAGGTGTCAAGAACATAGGTTTTTCAAAATATCAATTCTCAAATGGAATCTTCAGTCTGTAGACAACTCTTATGCAACTGAATAGTTGCTAACACTGCTTATGTTATTAATGTTTATCAAGTAGGATTTTCTTTTCCTGCTGGTGTAACAGTTTATAAAACACTATGTCTGTTAAATCAATATATGTTTATTATGTCAACATTCCTGTGGGTTGAGCTGTCCTTGGCACAGTGGGTTCTCTGCTTCTTCCTCTCATCAGGTTGAATCTGGTGTGAGCCGATAAAATGATATTATCAGAAACTCAATTTAGGGAAAGGTGTCTTCCAAATCCTCTCAGGTTTTTGGCTACATTATTTACTTTGGTATCTTGCTGATGGTGATACTCTTAGAGAAGGGTTCTCAAGTTCCTTGTACTGTTATCATGGGATACAACATTCCTTTCCAGGTTCTTTCTCTTATATGAAATATTTTTAAAAGATAATATTAAGTAATTTGAAAGTAATATAGTAGATTTAAAAAAAAAAATCTGCCGGGTGTGGTGGCGCACGCCTTTAATCCCAGCACTCGGGAGGCAGAGGCAGGCGGATTTCTGAGTTCGAGGCCAGCCTGGTCTACCGAGTGAGTTCCAGGACAGCCAGGGCTACACAGAGAAACCCTGTCTCAAAACAAACAAACAAACAAACAAACAAACAAAACCATACAAGATGTATATCTAGTCAGTGTTAAGGAAGAAGCAATTGAAATAGAAAAGAAAAAGAGGGGGAGGTAGTTTTTCTGAGTTAGAAGTCAAGAAAGAAAACCAGTTTATCTTAGTGGTGTCTAGTCACCCAGAAAATGGGGTAACTTCATAGACAGTGTGAGTATCCTGAAAGGATGAACAAGGAATATGTGGCTTGCAGCAGTAATAAGGAGGGAAATAGTGAGAGACCAGATATTGAATTTAGACTACATCTTAGAGAACCTGATATAAGATTGAACGTGAGTTAACCAACTAACCTGGACCTAGCACCAGCTTCCAGGTTAACTAGCTTGTTCCTGGCACTAAACTTTCTAACAACCACAGTTCAGGAGGAAGGCAGAGGTTACGTTTATGGTTTGGCTCCTAGCAGCAGCCAATTGTTTTAAAAGACAGCAAAAATCCATAATAGCCCACTCCAATCATATGTGCGCCAGGCTAGAAAGCCTCTTGCTTGTTTGCTCATCTCTATAAATGCTTGCTGGGGCTTCAGCTTCCCATCCTGCTGCATCAGGGTCAATGGAAGGCCCAAGCTCAAGCCTGAATTTAAAAATACCCTAGTATGATTGCATCAGAATTGGCACCTTGGTGGTCTTTTGGGGTCCATGAAATGGGAACAGCAATAGAAAACAAGGGGCAGGCGATTATTCTCTCTAGGTGAGAATTCAGAGTGTAGACAGGCCAGAAGTAGAATCTAAGGATCTACAGTAAATGGTATTTTAGAGTGTTTTCATATGTATCTTATTAAAGAGGCAAGTATCCCTCCAACATTCTTTTCCGAGCTCATGCTCATAGGTCTAACATAATTATTTTCAACTTTTACCTTTAGTAAAAGGGTTCCAAAAGAGGATTCCCATCTAAGAGTAGATGGCCAATCTCTGGTATTCCCTAAACAAGGGAAGCACTGATGGCCACATCAGTGGGTATTACCCAATGACACAGCCCCTTTGTAAAAGGGTTATTGATCATTTACCAGACTATTTGTGTGATATGATTTTTGCATATTGGTATACATATATCCTAAAAGGTTTCCAGAATATATGGACAGGTCAGAAATGTTAGTACAGTGGTTCTTAACTTGTGAGTGGTAACTCTTTTGGGGGCCCAACTTTACTTTCACATGCATTATTTCAGACTATTAGAAAACACAGATATTTACATTACGATTCATAACAGTAACAAAAATACTCTTATGAAGTAGCAATGAAAATAATTTTATGGTTCAGGGTCACTATAACATGAGGACCTCTATGAAAGGGTCACAGCATAAGGAAGGTTGAGAACCACTGTGTTAGCAACTGTCAGCCTAGCAACAGGAATTAGCTTACATTATCCAGCTTCACAGTAGTATGTTCAAGGAAAACATTTTCTGTCAATTATTCTATATCCACCATCTATAATTTTAACTACATACACTCCTTTAGTTCAAATGATATGTAGTTAACATTGTGCACAAGTATTTTATCAGAAATATACATGTGGACCTCTGAATAGTAGGGTAAGCTAAACTGTCTACTAGATATTGTGTTACTAGCAAAGAGTCCTTCTTGCATCCATCCTCTTCCCTGCACAACTCTAGTTCAGGATGGTGCTAGTGAGAGTATTTTAAAAAGCCACCCCTAGAAAATAGGGGGAGTCTCACAGAATGAGATCTTCAGAGTTCTGCTGAGATAGACATCCTGTGAACCTATGCTACAGGAACATATGATTACATGCTACTCCATATGAATACATTTATTGAGTGGAAACATGTTTTCTTCTGCATATTTTAGTATATAGAGCTGATGATAAACTTAGGATTGCTGTCATTAGTGCTGTCTGTTGCTCTGTGTTTTCTTGTGAGCTGAGCACTGAGGGAATTCAGTATTTTAATTGTAACTTCTCCAGTCCTTCTACCTCAAGGCCTACTTCTGTTTTGTATTCTATGAAATTATTGTTGAAAAGGAAGAAAGAGGGGATTGTAGTTTTGTCTGACAGATTGAGATGGCATGGCATGTTCTTGGTTATCAAAATTCTCATGCAGTATGAGAGTTTTAGTTGGTGAGTTTTAGAGAAATTCTATTTCAGAAACATAGTTGTTCTGGCAAGTGATCACATTCAATGATCTAGGTCTGTGTGATCTGGTTGGAGGACAGACACTCCACAGAACTTTAATCCTTAAGGCTGGAATACAGATATGCCCTTAGTATATACCTTTAAGGTAAAAGTAGTTTCTGCAAGCAAGTAGCCATGTTCAATTGAGGAGCAGATACAGTCAGAGAATTATTTGACAGATGCAATAGAATGCCCAACTCTCACAAGAATAGTGCATGAAGGAGAAGCTATTCAAGAGCAGTACAGGCAGAGATGAGTCAGTTGGTAGTGCAGTGAGTGTAATTCCATGGAGTTGGGTTTGTTCCTGAGTTCATGCAGTTCAGTGCAGGTCAGCAAGAGCAGTTGAAGCCAGAGAATAAGAACCCATATAATTATAATAAATTGCCAGAGTTTGAGGTCAAGCAGAACAATTCAGTGAGAAGCTGAGAGAGTCAGATTGAATCAGTCAGTTTGGAGTGGAATTTCAGCCACAAGAGCTAAGTTAAACCAGCCAACCTGAGTCCAGAAAGAAATATAAAGGGTAATCTTGTTCATCAATAAGCTACTAAGATAATATATAAGATTATATTATATTAGGTCAATAAAACATACTTTTACAGTGAAATTCACTTTGGGGGGGGCATGGTATATACTATATAATCTCCATTACCTAAACATATGTAGACTTACAGGATATAGAACAACACAGGGAGCTGAGCTACTCTAAATGTGTGGCTTTGTTTTTGGATTCTTGCAGTTTGTTTCCTGTAGTTCACATACTAAAAAATAATCAAATCCCTCCTTTAAAAGCTTAAAAAAATCAGCTACCAACTGTGCCATATTTTTGTCAGAGGATTCTGATATAGATCAGTACATGTGAGAGAGCTGTTTGCCCATTTCCTTATCCATTCCTTTGCTTTCTGTCTAATGAATGTCCTCTGTAAGTGAAATGTATATTTCTCCAGCATGTCTACTTTATTCTGATGAGGTCAGTCCTCTATGGCAAACAAAAAAGAAGGAAAGAAAATACTAGCAACAATGAACCTCAAGTGACATATCATGGTGTTTCCACACGTATTCTGTGTATACAGCATAAATTTTATGGTGAAACCTAAGTTTTTATTTAAATGTTGTAAAGTATATTGCATTTTGCACACACACAAAATTATATTTAGTGTTACTTCATTGCATTTTTCCCTTTTCCTACTTTGGAGGCATATAAAATTTCTGTGGACTACATATTTTAATAACTAGAAAGGAGTATGCCTCTTCCTCCACATCCTCTCCAACATGTGCTGTCACCTGAAGTTTTGATCTTAGCCATTCTGATTGGTGTAAGGTGGAATCTCAGGGACATTTTAATTTGTATTTCTCTGATCACTAAGGAGTTTGAAGATTTCTTTAGGTGCTTCTCAGCCATTTGAAATTCTTCAGTTGTAAATTCTCAGTTTAGTCATATACGCCTTTTTTTTTATTGTACTTTTTTTGGTACGTCTGATTAGCTTCTTGAGTTCTTTTTTTTCAATTTTTATTAGATATTTTCTTCATTTACATTTAAAATGTTATCCTGAAAGTCCCCTAAACCCTCCCCCATCCCCTGCCCTGCTCCCTTACCCACCTACTCCCACATCTTGGCCCTGGCGTTCCCCTGTACTGGGCCTTATAAAGTTTGCATGCCAAGGGGCCTCTCTTCCCAATGATGGCCAATTAGGCCATCTTCTGCTACATATGCAGCTAGAGACATGAGCTCTGGGGGTACTAGTTAGTTCATATTGATCTTCCACCTATATTTTGGATATTAACATTCTATCAGATGTGGGATAGTGAAGATTTTCTTTTTTTTCCAATCTGCATGTTGCCGAATTGTCTTGTTGACTATGTCCTTTGTCTTAAAGAAGCTTTCCAGTTTCACGAGGTCCCATTTATTACTTCTTGAGAATTTGGAGAAAGAGGAACACTTTTCCATTGCTGATGAGATTGCAAACTGGTACAACAACTCTGTAAATCAATCTGCAGGTTCCTCAGAAAATTGGAAATAGATCTATCTGAAGACTCATCTTTACCACTCTTAGGAGTATACCCAAATGATGCCCCTCCATGCCACAGGGTCATGTGTTCCACTGTGTTCATAGTGGCCTTATTTGTGATAGCCAGAGGCTAGAAACAACCTAGATGTCCCATGACAATAGAATGGATTCAGAAAATGTGGTTCATTTACACAATGGAGTAAGCTATTAAGAATGAGGGCATCCCGAGTTTTGCAGGGAATTGGAAGGAACTAGAAAATACCATCCTGAGTGAGGCAACTCAGACTCCAAAGGACATGCAAGATATGTACTCACTAATAAGTGGATATTAGTCAAACAAAAAACAAAGCCATACAGAATACACAAGATAGAATCCACAGACTTCAAAAGGCTCAGCAAGCTGAAGTGCCGAAGTGTGGGTGCTTAAGTCCAACTTGAGAGAGAGAAGAAAGCAATCACAAGTGGGAAAGGAGGGGGGGACTGTGGACGGGTTGGGGGAAGTGGGGGGTAGAGAGAACCTGATCTGATAATGGGTGACAGAAAAGGACTGAAGCCCTGAGGGCCAGGAGAAAGAATGGAAACAGGTAACCTCAGGAAAGAGGATGTTGGGGCGGGGCAGTCCAGATGCACCAGCGACCTGGGAGGTGAGACATTCTCAGGACTCAAAGATGAAATGCCTGACAGTATCAAGAGGGAACGTAAAGTGTCCACCTCCAGCAGGAAGACAGGACATCAAGTCTGACCCATAATCGTTCCTGTCTGAAAGAATTACAGGGATTAAAATGGAGAGGAGCCTGAGGAAAAGAAAGTCCAGCAACAGGCCCAAAGTGGGATCTAGCTCAATGGGAGGCCTGGTACTATTACTGAGGCTATGGGGTGCTCACAAAAAGGGACCTAACATGACTGCCCTCAGAAAGACCCAACAAGCAGCTGAAAGAGTCAGATGCAAATGTCTGCAGGCAAACAATGGAGAGAAGCAGCTAGCCTGTTTTTGAATTAGGGAAGGCTGCAGAAGCTAAGGAAAAAGGCGGTCCTGTAAGAAGACCAGCAGTCTCAATTACTGTGGACCCTCGAGATATCCCAAACACTGGACCATCAAACAGCATACATCAGCTGATATGAGGCCCTCAACACGATACAGTAGAGGACTTGTGGGTCTGTGTTCATTCAGAGATGATGCACCTAACTATTAAGAGACTGGAGGCCCCAGGGAGTTTAGAGGTCAAGTGGGGTGTGATGTGGGGGGCAACCACATCAGGAGATAGAGGATGTGGAACAGTCAGAGCATGCAGGGGCAAAGAATAAAATATGTCTTGTAAAAAATAAATTAATTAAAAAATTATCTAGAAAGGATAATACCACATTTATGCTCAAGTGGAGTCACTTTTGTTATAGAAATCTCTGTAAGGTTCTTCTTTATACATTTATCCTTGCCAGAATTTTATTATCATAAATTTATCATTGTTGTCAGTGTTTCTCTTGTAGCTAAACACTGAATTAGTTACATATGATTATTGAAATGTGCGTATTTGTATTTAAAGCCAGAAAACTTCAGAAAACTAGCCAGGCAAACTTTGTAATATCATTTTCATAGATCCCCATTTTTAGTATCATACTGTTTGCTTTGTGACTTAATCTCCATGTATTCATTCATGACACACACACACACACACACACACACACACACATATATATATATATATATATATATATATATATATATATGTGTGTGTGTGTGTGTGTGTGTGTGTGTGTGTGTGTGTGTATGTATTTGCCAAACCACTGAAATAAATGTGAAATCCTGGGTTTGGGGAAAAATGACATACCACAATTACCAGAGCATACTCCTATTATCTTTGCCATGTAATATACATTAAAATAAACTAGCCTGGCAGTGGTGGCACATGCCTCTAATCCTAGGACTTGGGAGGCAGAGGCAGTTTTCAGAGTTTGAGGACAGCCTGGTCTACAGAGTGAGTTCTAGGAAAGCCAGGGCTACACAGAGAAACCCTGTCTTGAAAAACCAAAAATAAATAAATAAATAAATGAATACCTAAAGGACCTACCTGTGACTCAATGATTTATCTCTAAAATGAACGTTATTAAACATTATTTTTCCAAATCACTGCTCTATATAGCAAAATAACCACAAATCTGAGAATATGTCAAAGAGTTATTTATAGTTTCTTTCTAAAGAATGAATTAATGAATTTAAAAAATGTTTATCACTTTCTGGTTTGGGGATATTTTATCCATGATCTTGTTTCAGTAGATTGTTTTTTAGCAGAATTGAAAAAACATTATAATTTTATTTCCAAATAAAGGACAATACCATTAACCATTTGCATTCAGTTCTCTGATTAAATTAGCTCCTAGTTTGGTTGATTCTTTGAATAGTTCTTTTTGTTTCCACATGTTTGATTTCAGCCCTAAGTTTAATTATTTCCTGCAGTCTACTCCTCCTGGGTGAATTTGATTCCTTTCATTCAGGGGCATATAAGTGTGCTGTCAGACTGCTAGTGTATGCTCTCTCTAGTTTCTTTTTGGAGGCACTCAAGTCTATGATTTTTCCTCTTAGGACTGCTTTTATTGTGTCCCATAAGTTTGAGTATGTTGTGGCTTCATTTTCATTAAACTCTAAAAAGTCTTTAATTTCTTTCTTTATTTCTTCCTTGACCAAAGTATCATTGAATAGAGTGTTGTTCAGTTTCCACGTGAATGTTGGTTTTCCTTTATTTATGCTGTTATTGAAGATCAGTCTTAGTCCTTGGTGATCTGATAGGATGCATGTGATAATTTCAATATTTTTGTATCTGTTGAGGCCTGTTTTGTGACTAATTATATGGTAATTTTTGGAGGAGGTACCATGAAGTTCTGAGAAGAAGGCATATCCTTTTGTTTTAAGATAAAATATTCTGTAGATATCTGTTGAATCCATTTGTTTCATAATTTCTGTTAGTGTCCATGTGTCTCTGTTCAGTTTCTGTTTCCAGGATCTGTCCATTGGTGAGAGTGGGGTGTTGAAGTCTCCCACTATTATTGTGTGAGGTGCAATGTGTGCTTTGAGCTTTACTAAAGTTTCTTTAATGAATGTTGCTGCCCTTGCATTTGGAGCATAGATATTTAGAATTGAGAATTCATCTTGGTAGATTTTACCTTTGATGAGTATGAAGTGTCCTTCCTTATCTTTTTGATATCTTTAGGTTGGAAGTCAATTTTATTCAATATTAGAATGGCTACTACAGCTTGTTTCTTCAGACCATTTGCTTGGAAAATTGTTTTCCAGCCTTTCACTCTGAGGTAGTTTCTGTCTTTATCCCTGAGGTGGGTTTATTGTAAGCAGCAAAATGTTGGGTCCTGTTTGTGTAACACGTTTGTTAGTCTATGTCTTTTTATTGGGGAATTGAGTCCATTGAGGTTAAGAGAAATCAAAGAAAAGTAATAATTTTCTTCACCCGCCCCTCCAGTCACCCGGCCCCGCTCGCTCAGATTGGCTCCGCTTGCTCTGGTTGGCCCCAATAGCTCCTGCCATCCCTGTTCAGCTCTCTCAGACCATCCTGCTTGCTCAGGACAGCCCCACTTGCTCAGGTTGGTCTCTCCAGTCCAAGGATTTGTTTTCTTATTATTCTTCATAAGTACGCTATAGCTGACTTCAGACGCACCAGAGGAGGCCGTCAGATCTCATTAAGGGTGGTTGTAAGCCACCATGTGGTTGCTGGGATTTGAACTCATCACCTTCGGAAGAGCAGTCGGGTGCTCTTACCCGCTAAGCCATCTCACCAGCCCATTTACATTTCAAATGTTATCCCTTTGTCCTGTTTCTCTTCCTCCCAGAAACATCCTATCACATCCTTCCTCCCCCTGCTTCTATGAAGGTGTTCATCAACCCACTCACCCACTCCCACTTCCCTGCCCTTGGTTCCTCTCACTTGGGCATCTCTCAAGCCTTCATTGGATCAAGGACCTCTCCTTCTATTGATGCATGACAAGATTATCCTCTGCTACACATGCAGCTGGAGAGATGGCTTAGTTCCTGGCAGTTGGGGGGGGGGGGTTCTGGTTATCATACAATTGAGAATATTATTAAGCATAATAAAAACATAAATGTGTGAATAAAGAGTTATAAAATCATAAAGACTTTAAGTTTCTATACAATAAAAAGTCAATCACTCTAGTGAAGAGGCAGCCTGTAGAATGGGAAAAGTCTATTAGTAATACATTAGAAAAAGTAGTGCATGTCTCAATCCTCATCTGAGAACTTTTTTGTATTACTCTCAATCAAGACAGAGTCAAATAGTCAAAATTCAGAAAATAGAAGACTACAAAATGCTTAATCATACCTAGGACAACTATACAATACCCAGTCTTCCCAAGGCTCCAGAATCATTGCAGAAGTGGAGTTGGAAATATAATCTCTGGAGCTGGTAGATTACGACAAGGGAATAATGCTTTCCAGAAACAGTAGGATGGTTACACATGAGAACTCAGAGTGGCTGTGGCAGCATTCTCAACATCTTCACAGACTCCATCCAGACAAAAATCTCATCACAGAAAAGAAAAATGGTCACAGTGTCTCAGTCCTGGCTGAAGAGCTTTGGTAACTGACAGTGGAAGGGAGAGTAGAGTGAGAGTTGTTATTTTTAAAGATACTGTCTTTTGCAAGCCAATAAGGATCCAGTTGGAGACTATACATGCAACAGAATTTTGTAGGACAAATTGCACTTGATGTGTTAAAACAAACAAACAAACAAACACAATAATAGTAAAGGAGGGGCTAAGTGATCTGAAGGATTTGGAGGAGAGGGTATTAATAGCATCATAGTAAAGGAGGAAAACAACACACAATATAGTTTAATTTCTTTTGCCTCCCCCAATTTTTTCAGAAAGTATTTACTAAGAAAGTTTGATACTTGTCTACTTAATTAATGATCATTGACTTTAATAAAACAAAAAATTCTGTGGTTTTATTTTATAAAAGAAATCATAATTTATAACAGTTATAAAATTATTTTCAGTGATTGTGACTTAAAATTTTCCTGACTACTTCTACCTCCTTTCTACTTATTTATTTTATCTATTTAATCTATCTATCTATCTATCTATCTATCTATCTATCTATCTATCTATCTATCATGTAGCTATCTCTATCATCTCTCTATCTTCTATCTACATATACATTTATTTGTTTATTTTTGACTAGGGTCCTGCAACTCTAGATGGCCTTGAAATTTTATGTAGCTAAATATAATATGTACTTTCTGCCTCTAACTACCAGTTGCTGGGATTAAATTATTCCCTTTACCTTTCTCTAATGAGATGCCTCTGCTTTTGTTGGTATAGAAAATTGTAGCTGTGAAATAAAAGTCACCTTAGCAGTCAACATAAATATTCCAGCATTCAAAACTTTTATAAGCTATTAAAATGATTACATCTGTCTAACATACTCTTTGTTCTTGCTTTTTAATCTCTGCATTTTACACATGTCAAAATGCCTGTTTTATATCTATCCCAGATGATACTTTTCTACTATAGACTTATCCCTTTTAATTTGTTTCTTCTATATAGTACTGTGTGGCAAATACTGAAAGTCAACTTGAGTACATCTAGAATTAACTATAACTCAAAATTAGTTGTGCATACATGAGAGGGATTTCTGTTTAATTAAATCATTTGAAGTGGGAAGATTCACTTCTAATTCAGATTTTTGAGGTGAGAAGATACACCTTCATTCATGTCTTTTTAGGTGGAAAGACCCATCTCTAATCTGAGCCTCATCTTATACTGGACATCTAAATAAAGGACATGGCAGAAGAAATCTCTATTTCCCTCCTCCTTTTTCCCTCACTAGCAAATCCATTCTTCACAGCTATTAGAGCCTGCTTCTTTGAAGATTCTGGTATATACTTAAAACTAGCAGAGACATCAAGCCTCGTGTACTGAATGCTTACTTGATTCTTGTATCTTCTATTCACAGGCAGTCATTGTTGGATTAGCTGGACTACAGACTATAAATAGATTCATTCTATATGTTCTGGTACTCTACAAATCCCTGAATAGAAGCACTTAAATATGTTTTATCAAATTTTAGATTAACAAGAAATAATATAGACTTGATACATTGAGTAACAATGAGTGTATCTGTAGGAACATTTCACTCTGCTGTGATACCTTAATTGATGGTAGCTTATGGGAACTAGATTTAAAGGCTTCAGTATGGAATACATTAGAATGAAGATGCTAACACAAATATCTTTGTTTTATTGAAGAGATGCCAGAGTGCTTATTTCTATTTGTAGTTATAGCTCTCTGTCTTAGATTACTATTCTATTACTATGTAGAGACACAAGAAAAAGGCAACTTATGAAAAAAGTAATTCAATAGGGGGCTTGTGTACTGTTTCAGAGGGTGATTTCATGATCATCATTGCAAGGACAATGGCAGTAGACAGGCATAAGACTGTAGCAATATCAGAGCTTACATTTTATCTGCAATTTGGAGGCAGAGAAAAAAGGAAACTAGGCCTGTCACAGGCTTTTGAATCTTAAAGTCCCATTGCTGTCATATGACTCCTCTAAGAAGAGCAGGCATCCTAATCTTTTCAAAAACCTTTCTACCAACTAGGGACCATGTATTGAAACCTGATCCTATGAGAGTATTCTCATGAAAACTATCATAGTCACTATCCAATGTAATGAAGAACTTATTGTTTTTATCTGTTCTTGAAAAGAATCCATGTGTGCCTGAGCAAGTAGGAATATTAGCAGAATCATAAACAGGTAACCAATTGAGCCCAGTATTGTCATTATCAAACCTTGTGACTTATTCTTTCTATTGATTTCTATGTACAAAGTACAATCTTGTTTCTCCCAATTATTTAATCTATTTTTAACTTGTATTAAGAGTCACTAACTTTCAATCTATATCTATTAACTCTTCTTAATTCTATTTCACAAGTGACTTGTGTAGTTATTAAATTTCTAGCGCATATGCTACTAGCTAATATCTACCTTTGCAAGAGTCTTTTTGTCTTATTAAATGTTGTTTTATAGTCTCTTCATGCTGATTAGAATAGCCTCAGATACCATTAGAAACACAAACTACATTTAGTATTAATGAAACTGTTACTCCACAGCAATATTTTTAACCATGATATTTCATGAAAACTCTACCCAAATATATTAGCCTCTGTACATCTGAATCATTCCCCTAAAAAAGATTACCCTATTAATATTTTAAACTATTATAAGTTTTTCCACTACATATAATATTTAAATGTAATCATTATTCCTTATCTTTCCTTCTTATATTTTATGTAACTATGTGAAATCATGAGAATGGTTTGATGTGTTTCTTTAATTTAATCATATAGTATTATGGAAACATGCACACTCATGTATGGAGTGAATAAATAAAAATTCTCTGGAAGAAATACAGTTTAAATCACTAAGAAAAACTTGTGTCAGTTCTTCATGTATTAAAACCTCATGTAGTGAGTGGAGAAGTACAGATTATCAGATTGGTGTAATACTGGATGTGTTTCCCAGAAGGGTTACCAAATCCTATGACACTTGGAAGCTAAATTAGGACACCAGCACCTACCCCTGTAGTGATGGAAATAAAGTGATGTTTGCTTTGGAATAAAAATAAATACTATCTTGAAAGGGACTTTAAGTTTATGATCCCTAGAATTTAAACAATGGTTCCAGGAAAGATTGTCTGTAAGTATCGCAGAAGTCTTTCTATTTAACTTCCAAGGCTTGTGTTCCATTAAGTTATCCTTTAACATTAGTTGTCAACAATGTTTCTTGTGCAAGCACAAAATGAGAAGATAAGTGAAAAATGTCCATGGACACTGTTTTCTAACATCTGAAAGATTTAATCATTTTTTATTTGTGAATTAACATCGATTTCACTTCTCAGAATTATGCTTCTGTAATGAAGTAAAGATATACCAATTCCTTAAAATGTATTATATATAATTAAAATATCCTAAAATAATGAAAGTAAAATAATTTTCATACTAAGAAAAATGATGTCCATAGAATCTTGATATACAAGCTAATTCATGTGTAAACAATGAGAAAAGTAAAAAATACCATAAGCTATCTTTATATCTTAAATTTCTTTCCTAGATAAATATAAAGTAGAAGGACAATTATTATAAACACAACTTTGTTTTTTTTTTCTCTGATTACTATCTTTGTTAATTATTCTCAGTGGTTGGGAGGATTGAGGACAACACATGCTCCTTTTATTACTCATATAATATTTATAGCTTGGAAATGTTACTATGTTATAAAATGTTTTTCAACTAAGTCAGTTGAAGCATATGGCCCGTTTCTGACAATACAATGTACAGACCATGAGGGACCCATCATAAGAAAAAGACTTCAGTCTAAACAAAAATGGACTTTTTAAGAAACAGACCTAAGCTTAAAAATTCAATGTTAGGAGAACAGGCTTTGCTAATGTCTGTTTTAATAAACTACCTATTAAACTAAATTTTATTAAAGTATGTTTATGTCATAAGAGAAATAGAATGATCTTGAAAGGTATAAGATATTTTAAAGCTAGCTGCTATCTACTACAGGATAAATGCAAACATATTAAATTACATTTAAGTACTTTGAAGTAACCAAAAGCCTCTTCTTATTAAAATCATAAAATAATAGTTATTAATTGCATAAAGTTTATTTTAATTACCTTTTCTTTCTAATAAGCTATATGCATATAAATGAGCAAGCATAGTTTTCCCCACGAAAACACATGTGACTAGACTTTAGTATTAGTGACTGGAAAAGATGCCAGAATCAGGTTACAAGAAAGATGGTAGAGAGTTGAGTGCCCCATGATGAAAAACCTACTAAGGAAAATCAAGGGCGGAGCACATTGAAGATTTACTAAAGACGAGATATTTTATATTGAAGTGTGTCTGACTATATTCATGTACTAAAGTTCTTAATATCTCTCTCTCTCTCTCTCTCTCTCTCTCTCTCTCTCTCTCATCTATTATCCACTTTTCTTTCTTTCATTAGATATTTTCTTTATTTATGTTTCAATTATTATCCTCTTTCTTGGTTTTGCCTCTGAAAAGCCACTTTTCCATCCCTCCTCCTCCTGCTCACAAACCTACCCACTTCTGCTTCCCTGTCCTGGCATTTCCTTACACTGGGGCATCAAACCTTCCCAGGTCTAAGGGCTTCTTTTCCCATTGATGTCTGACAAGACAAATTCAGCTGGAGCTATGGGTCCCTTCATGTGTACTCTTTGGTTGATTGTTTAGTCCCTGGGAGCTCTTTGGTAGGGTGTCTGGTTGGTTCATAATGTTGTTCCTCTTATGTAGCTCCAAACTTCTTCAGCTCCTTGGGTTCTTTCTCTAGCTCCTCCATTAGGGACCATGTACTCTAACCAATGGTTGGATGTGAGCATCCACCTCTGTAAATTTCAGGCACTGGCAGAGCCTCTCAGGAGACAGCTTTATCAGGCTCCTGTCAGGAAACACTTGTTAGCAAACATAATAGTATCTGGATTAGGTAACTAACTGTATATGGGATATCCCAAGCTCAGCTTCCCCTACCTATATTTCTCCCAGTTTCTTATCCATACTTTTCCTTTCCCCTAGAATCACTCCTTCTTCTGTTCCTTCAGTAAATTATAGGCCTCCCAAGGATGTCAACTGAAAATGGCATAACAAGATAGAATACAAATCCTCATATCAGGACTGGATGAGGCAACCCAATAAGAGAAAATGGGTCCATAAGCAGACAAAAGTCAGAGACCTGCCAACTCACATCATTAGGAGTCCCAATACAGAGGGTCAGGATACTGAATAGAAAAATGTAACAGTGGTGGATGGGGAACTGTGGGTAGCCACTAGAAAGTCACCGATGCCAGGGAAGCAAGAGGCTCTGAGCATCCAACAGGGATAACATTAGCTGAAGTAGCCAACAAAGTGGAGATAGAACCTGTAGAGACCATCTCCAGGAGATAGGCATGGCCCCCAGCTGGTGGATGAGGCTACCTACCTATCTCAAAAATTTCAACCCAGAATTCTTCCTGTCTAAAAGAAATGCAGTGACAAAATGGAACAGAGACTGAATTAAAGGCCATTCAGAGATCACTTTGTAAATTTCAGGCACCGGCAGAGCCTCTCAGGAGACAGCTTTATTCATTCTATCTGCAGACACCAAACCCCAGCACTATGGCTGATGGGAAGAAGTGCTTGCTGACAGGAGCCTGGTATTGATGTTCCCTGAGTAGTTCTGACAGCACTGACTAATACAGATGTGGATGCTTATAGCCAACCATCAGACTGAGCATGAGGTCCCTAATGGAGGTGTTAGGGGCAGGACTGAAGGAGCTGAAGGGTTTAGCAACCCCATAGGAAGAACAATAATATCAACTAACTAGACCACTCAGAGCTCCCAGAGACTAAACCACCAACCAAAGAGTATACATGGAGGAATCCATGGCTTCAGCTACATATGTAGCAGAGGATGGCCTTTTCTGGCATCTTATGGGAGGTAAGAAACTTGGTTCTGTGGAGACTTGACGCCCCAGCATAGGGGGATGCTAGAGTGGTGAGGCTGGAGTAGATGAGTAGGTGGAGAAGCACCCTCCTAGAGGTAAAGAGAAATGGGGGATGGGATGGGAGCTTGCAGAGGGGAAACTGGAAAAGGGCATATCATGTAAAATGTAAATGAAGAAAATTATTTTAAAAAAACCCTCCAACATAAATAACCATAACATGTGTACAGAAAATCTAGAACAGAGCCAGACTCAGTGATTTCCACATTTTTTTTGTTTATGTAATTGATTACATTAATAGATTTCCTTACAGTGAACCACCCCTTCATACCTGGTATGAGACCTACTTGATCATGGTGAATGATCAATTTGATGTGCTCTTGGATTAGGTTGGAATTTTATTGAGTATTTTTACATCAATGTTCATAAGGGAGATTGGTCTGAATTTCTCTTTCTTGTTTGGTCTTTGTGTGGTTTAGGCATAAACATAATTGTGGCTTCATAGAATGAATTGGGTAGTGTACCTTCTGTTTCTGTTTTGTGGAATAGTTTGAAAACTTTCTTTAAAGATCTGATAGAATTCTCCACTAAACCCATCTGGTCCTGGGCTTTTGTTTTGGTTGGGAGACTATTAATGACTGCCTTGATTTCTTTAGGGGTTATAGGACTATTTAGATGGTTTATCTGATCCTGTTTTAAATTTGGAAACTTTTATGTATCTAGAAAAGTGTCCATTCCATGCATATTTTCCAATTTAGTTGAGTATAAACTTTGTAACAGGAGCTGATGATTTTTTGAATTTTCAGTTTCTCTTCTTAGTCTTCCTTTTCATTTCTGTTCTAGCTAGGGCAATTAGACAACAAAAGAAGGTCAACAGGATACAAATTGGAAAGGAAGAAGTCAAAATACCACTATTCGCAGATGATATGATCATATACTTAAGTGACCCAAAAATTTCAACCAGACTACTCCTAAAGCTAAGAAACAACTTCAGCAAAGTGGCTGAATGTAGAATTAACTCAAACAAATGAATAGCCTTCCTCTATTCAAATGATAAACAGGCTGAGAAAGAAATTAGGGAAACAACACCCTATTCAGTAGTCACATAACATATTACATACCTTGGTGTGACTCTAACCAAGCAAGTGAAAGATCTGTAGGACAAGAACTTCAAGTCTCTGAAGACATAAATTGAAGAAAATCTCCTATACTTTCTTTCTCTTCCCCTCCCCTTCCTACTGATACCTTCTATATCCATCATGTCCTGAGCCCAGTTGACACAAAAATAATCTATTTTCTCTTCCAAGGGAGATCCATGCTTCCCCTCTAAAGCACTACTTGTTACTTCTCTTCTCTGTCTCTTTGGATTATAGAATATTTATCTTTAATTAACAACTAATTTTCACTTATAAGTGAGTATATATCATGTTTGTCTTTCTGGGTCTGGGTTACTTCACTCAAGATGATTTTTTTTGTTCCATACCTGCAAATTTTATGATGTAATTTCTAGAAAATACTACATTCTGTAAATGTACCATATTTTTTGTTTCTAATCAAATAATTCAAATTTTTATTCAAATTAGGACTTTAAAAACTAAAGGATTTTCAGAGAAGTAGTTTTTTATATGTTTATTTGTATTTTTATAAAATGAAATAAATTTCATTATCATATTTCTTCTCAAGTTAAAATTTCTACTTGGACAATGAAAAAGCTAGTATTTGAGAATGGCAATTATAGGCTAAGCAACACTATCTTAGCAAAGACACAAAAGTATGAGAAAGACTGTTTTCAAAGGACCAGTTGGTTTGACTTTGGAATTAAAGGCTCCTTTTTCCCATTTGTATCTTATAGGACTTTGACTTCCAGCTCAGTAGAAAATTTATTCAAAGGCATGCCATTGGCATACTTGGTAGGAGTAGATGTAAGGAATAAATCTTTCCTCGATAAATCTCTTATCTCATTCAGCCACACACCAGATCTGGTAATGCCTAAGGATGGCCTCATAAAATACTAAGTTCTTCATCTGCTAAAACACCTCAAAGTTCTTTGCATGCTGCACAGTTCGATATGTGAGAGAGAATCTAATAATCCTTGAAATTTTAGTAAAGTAAAAGACACAAGATTATGAGCGAATTAATGACAAGGAAGAATTAGTGTGAATGGTTTCCAGATTACTATGCATTTCAGCATAAGCCCTACTGGAACAGATTGCTAACCAATGTGTGCTAGAATTCTTTCGATTGCTAGACTTTCTCTAGGGATGTTTTGGAAATAACAATAAATAATAAATCAAATTTCTCTATGAGGAACATTAAAAGTATTTTTAAATAGGCAAGCATGTAAGCTAAGGAGTGTAATTAGAAGTGAATACAGAATATAGGCACTCACTATGCACAAAGCTCTCACCTACATATATAAACAAACCTACCTACACAGTTCAATATATAGTCTATATGCATATATGCTAAAACCCAGACTTTAAAATATGGTATAAGGCATGTCATATCTAGTATACTTAGACCAACTATCAAATATAGTATTTTATAATCATTGACATATTTTATGTCACATAGTGTATTTTTATTTGATTCTCATAAGCTAGAAGGTTGTGTCATGATTACATTTATCTTACAGCTAGGATATTAAATTTCTGAGAGGCTAAGGATGCTATTTAATATGAATCGGTATATTTAGCAAACCCCAGAGATAGAACTCGTTATTTTCTACACAGTGTCATAGAAAGGTTAGATTGCATCAAGTATTCTGTACTGTGAGTAACACTGAGCATCTTTGGTTTTCAAATGATAAATCTGTCCTCCCTGCAAATATGGTGACTCGTTTTTTTGTTTTTTTTCATTTCCAAATATCTTTACATCAGAATTAGTATTATATACTTTTGCTACTAGCCTTTTACTAAATGAAATGATAGTCATTTAATTAAATAGAAAATCTATGAGGAATTTGAGCCTTTAAATACTATGGCAATATTTTCTATGTTTTGTGGATTTCAGTGTTAAACTGAACGGTAATCAAACTTGACTGCAGAAATGCACTATGTGCTAAATGAAAGAAAAGAAAAAAAAAAGCCAGAATGTATCATAATCAAAAGCACTGATGATGTGTGAGGATGATAATATCAGATAAGTTCTAATGCTGTGAAGCACCTGTCCTAAGTGTGGGTTATGTCTTCACAGACAGTTTAAATCTCAAAAGTTCCATGACAAGTTTACCTGTAGCATAGATTTTAATATAAATAAATTGTATTTAAGGAGATAAAGTTTCTAATTTCTAACTATTTCCTTTCATTCTCACAGCCAAGATGAGAAATATGTCCTACCTGAAGCCAAATGTAGAGCTCTAAATAGGCATAAATCAACAAATGTATAACATACATCAAAAACCACACCCAAAATTATATTCCTTTTACTTTTTTTTTTACAAAGTATGTCCTTATGAATTGCAAGTAACTCACTCTCATGAAATTATATGTTCAGTTTGATCTTCATTCAAAAGTAATAGCTTAGGATCTAATTTTTTTAATAAGAATAAGTTTACTTTAAAGAACATAAAAATAAAAATTCACGCATCTATATTAATGTAGCCATTAAAAGGAAAACAATTAAAGTTAACAACTCTTAGTGGATGATAGCTGCAAGCATTCTTCTTAAGAGAATAAGTTCTTAAAAATAATAATATTCTCTCATATATTACATCATATGAGAATAATCTCGAGTATATAAAGTGGTACCAATGTGCAACAGAAACTTAGGATCACATTAAGAAAACTTGTTTTAGAGACTTCAAGTATAAAATTATAATGAGGTAGAATACACTATCAAAAACATTGTTTTAAGCTAACTCGGAGGCTGATTAAACTTCACATGTTACCACGCTTATTCATATAATGAGGCTTTGCACACCAGAGATCACAGTTAGTCCCTGGAGTAGTAAAATGAGACCATTAAAAATCTGACAACATTAAACTGAAGACAACCAACTTCAGACCTGAAAAGGGCAAGTCAGATACTTGTCACCAGAAATGATTCAGAACTTCTCAAAAGCTGGCACAGTGACTGAGCAGTAATATCTCTGGGGAATGCGAATCATAAATTATTTTTAACTGAAACGACCACCCAGAATTATCATTTTTGGACAGAAAGACATCTGAGCAGATGGAGCACAGGTAGATACTCTAGTGATTGGAACAAATGCAGAGTGCAGTGGTGTGTGTGTGCGTGTGTGTGTGTGTGTGTGTGTGTGTGTGTGTGTGTGTGTGTGTGGAGTGTGTGTGTGTGTACTGCTTGCTATTTATTGATCGAAAATTGTACATGTCAAAGATACCCTCTAGAATACGCTCACTGAAGAGAACTGCTTTCTTCTGCAATGATTTCATTTTTTTTTTTCTAAAACAGAACAGCTATTTCCAGGAAACCGTTTGACTTTGAAGTTCCTTACGTTTCAAAGACCGATTTGAAAACTAATCACTTTTAAAAATATAATTCCTTTTTTTTTCTGGCTAAAGCTTATTTCATTTATATTTATAAAAGTGCCTGCTAAATATATATTTTTGCATTGAAATGATAATAGCTAATGCTAATTTAACCAAATGAATTAATTGAGAAGACAAAATACATTTTCTGCTAATCTCAGTAACATTGTGGCCCTGGCAGGGGGACTAGCCTATTTCTTCAGGCCATCTGTGAATTCCTCTGATACGTTGTGAACAGCAAATTGTGATCTGATTGACACTGATACACCCTCGTAAAGAATCTTCCACTCTATTACTCCGAACAAAACTGATTTCATGGTGTAAATACTTGTCTGCTTTCTAAAACAAATAATCCTAGTCACACCAAGACTGCCATTGTTTCTTCCTCTCATATAACAACTGAATCATATTTTTATACTTTTAGAAAATTAATATATTCTTTAAATTCTGTCCACTCTGATACAAATGAGACAATCTTATGAAACTATCTCTCCATTTAGTAGAATGTCAGACCTGAATCTAGAAAAACATTTAAAATATTACAACTGGAATAGTTATGAGTTACCTGATCAACTCAGATAAACTTGAGAATAATTTAGAGTTTTTGCCTATACTTTATAAGGTACAAGTGTTAAAAGCTATAATGTCAGAACATCCCCGGGGATGGGGGAGGGTATAGGGAACTTTCTGGATAACATTTGAAATGTAAATGAAGAAAATATCTAATAAAAATTGAAAAAAAAGAAATTTTTATCCTCTAATCATTTTGCATATCAAGAAGAATGTCTTTTATAATTAGTGAAAATTATAAAACATTATGTCTAAAACATTATGTCCTACCATAGAGGCATAATGTTTTAGACAAAACCTCCACTATATTTTAAAACATTTGAGTGCTTCTAAAGCAAATGTCTTTTCTAACAAGACGAATATTGAAACATTAATATTACTTTAGAAAATATGCATTTTGAAAGTCATCACTCTCATTTGTATTTCTTTAAAATGTTTTTGTAAAAGTATAATCTGTTTTGTAGATTATTTTTTTCAGATTATTTTTCTCATAAGAGATCTGCTTAGGCATATATGTTGCTTGTTCTGAATAAAGCTTTCTATACATGCTAGTCATATTTTTCTTTCTTTATAACACAGGATATTACTGAGGACACAAAACTAATAAAATTATAGAAATATTTCCTCAGTATTTTACTACTCCAAAGAAGTTAACAAAAGATATCTATTTTGAACCCAATAGGAATCTGGCTGACCTTTCCCACTGACAGGGACACTGTCCAGGTTTGATGTGCTACAGCAGAATGCCAAAAAAAAAAAAAAAAAAAAGGAACCTTCTGCCAAAAGGACTGAGCCTGAACTCACCTGCCACATGATCCTAGAATTATATAAACATACCTCCTCATACGGGTCTCAATAGCAATCAGTTCCCATAACTTTTCCACACCCACATACTTACACTGTCATGATTGGTTTGCTTACTTTGACTTATTTTAATTTCTGTGATGGCCTGGATACCTGGTCCCAGTATGGTTGAAAGTAAAAAAAACAACAAAAAAAAATGGGAAGAAATAATGTGATATTTTGGAAGGTAATAGATTTATATTTCTATATATCAGAAATTTTCAAACTGGGAGTACAGAATGCTTCAGACTTATTTCTCACTATCAGAAAGAAAATGTCAAGTCAAAGAATTTTATGCAAAATACATAGTAACAAAATTCCTATGTGCATTGTTTGGCTTTGCAAGAGTGACATTGGATGATTAAAAATTGTACAAAACCTGTTATGAGCGTGCATAAAGGCAGGATATTATACAATATACCTGTGCAAGAACTGAGTCCAGCCATCTGTTTCATTTTAGAACATGCTTTTGTCTTAGAAAAATTGAAGTCTTAGCATTTGGAGTTTACTTATTCACTAACAGGAACTACATTTTTCTGTGGGCAATTTTAATTCTTTTATAAATTATACATCTAGATCATCTTTTTCTTGAATATATAATAAAAAATCTATTCATAGGGATATGGTCTGAAAATATGTCTAACTCTTTGGCCTTTCTTCACAGTAGTGCCATTGGTTTGTGTCTTTCTCATTTAACCCATCAGACAGTTTCAATCATAAACTATAAACACAGAATAGAACCTTATTGTCAGCATTTTGCTCGAAATATTCTATAATTTAGTCACTATTTCCATTACACTTAACTAATTCCTCAGTTGAATTTCCTGAGTCATTTTCCACAAGAGCAGTAAAACTACTATATGCATATTTTATATGTATGTATGTGTATTATATATAAATGAATAAGTACTTGAAAATATATAGATAGAAGGTAGACATATGATTTAAATGAAGAGATCAAGGGAGAAAAATTTTTTAACTGGGGCAAAAAAATATTCTAATTAGCAAGTTGTTAATCTCAGAAGGAATTATTCCAGAAGGCTTATCTATAAACTGACATAAATTTATTGTTCACCAATGTTTTCTCTAACATCCTAATGAAAATAAGACATATGTCTTTAAAGAATCAAACTTACTTCAAGTGATTTAATTATATCTAGAGAACTAAAGTAGCATATGTGAAGGGCTGTCACACAGTTCATGAATGCAGACTGGGTTGCATTTCTTTAAAGTTCGCCTTACAGAGGAAATAATCATTGGATAATGAGGAATATCTTATGTCCTGGTATTTCAATTCCTGTTGTTCGGTCTTCACAATGGACCAGGTACTGGGGTACTTTCCTGAGTCATCTGACTAATGACAATGTTGATGTTTCTTGTTGCTGTGAGTTATATTTCTGTTCCTGGTATTGTGATAATATATGGGAGAATAAATCTGTCTCCCAATTCCAGGTGATAGCCCACCATCACAGGAGGTCTAGGTATCAGGAACTTGAAGTAGCTACTCACTTGTATACATAGTCATGAGTAGAAGGTGATAAATTAATTTATACTTATTTTCTCTACTTTTATATGATCTATGGTAGCCCATTCAGGGAATTTTGATGCTCACAATAACCCAGGCCTTGTCATTGCAAATTAACCTAGTCCTCATGAACACAGGCCAATCTGATGTAGACTGTCTCTTACTAAGAGTGTCTTCACAGATAATTCTAGTTGGTGTCAAGCTGAGAATTAAAACTAACTTTAATGCTATGAAATTTTATTTAATTGGCATGTTTGTTTTCTCCTTTCTCTCTGAACTTAACTGTATTAATTTGTCATTATGGACTCATAGATTAACACTCCGATACATGATCACTAACTCAACAAAGATTTCTCTTAAAATACTATAGCTTCACAATTCATAATCAGCAATCTGAAATAATCACAGTTATTGTAGCATTTGCCTTTATACTAGATTATTACACCTATACAACATTTATTTTTTTAATATCTGATAATTATTGCATAGCACGCATCACTACAATGAAAAGTTGCTCAAGGGGCATCAACAAATGTGAATCCAAAATCACTAGAAGGAAACACCATAGTGTAGATACTTTTGACAGAGAAAATATTCTGTTTTTTTATTTTCATGTAAATCATGTATAGTCTTCTCAGAATTCAAAGAATATTTAGTATTCAGCGAGTGTTCCATTCCATGCATTTATAACATAAAGAGGTAGAAGAAAGCAAGGAATTAAAATACTCAACACTATTAGTATAATTACTGATAATACCTGATTTTACTTTAATTTAATTTTATGTTTTAGGGTAAATTTAGAAACTCTCAGAACAGCCAAATAAAATCTCAGTCAATTATCTAGTTAAGCTTATTCCTGAGTTATTATATGCTAGATTTTAACATATTATACCTTTCTCATGTGGTCCATTAAATTTATCTCTTATGGGCCCACTTAATGTGTCTCATTTTATTAGTAGTATAAATAATTACATCAATTTACTCTTGCTTAGACTTAAGCTTTTTTCTTTGTTTCAATCTCTATACAGAACAGAGAGAAACATGGACAAATTCTCTTATACCTTAACTCAATTAAATAAATATTAATGAGTCATTGCTTTGTATTTCCTCAGAACATAACTGACAGTCATTGCTTCTCCTCTTAAGTAACTGTCAAAGACACACTAAGAGTCTCATGGGGATTGGTAAATTAGCTAGAACAATATCAATGAGTTTAAGTACAGGAGGAACAATGAGCTAGCTACCTTTCCACTAGCAGCATAGCTCCTAAGATTCCCACCAGCACTAAGCTTATTTATATGACTTTGTTATTTTACATAGGGATAATATTTTTTTACTTAGTAAATATTATCATATAAGGTGTTTTTTTCTACAAATCACTAGTGTTTTACAATTGAGGAACTATAACCAAGAAATTCCATAATCTCTGGTAAACAATTTATCAGAATTCAAGAACACAATTTTCAAATTGAGTAATCATCTTAGTCTACGGGAAAAATAAGTCTAATGATATGGAAATTTAATATCAATTTCTTTATTACTTTGATAAATAAATTCAATTAATTTTATTTTCTTATATTTAATCTGAATCCCTATTTGAAAACATAGTCACACATATGTATTAATGGCTTAAAATGTTAATTTGCCATTTATATGTTTTAAATAAGATTCATTCACATATATCAGAAATCACTTCTTAATGAAATGAGATTTTCATTATTAATAAAAGATGGCTAGAGCTTAGATTCACATAGAATGTTGAATTTATGAAACACCATTTAATTTTTTTGGTTTCTAGGTATTGAAGAATAAAATGTTTTGAACTTACAAACACCTATGTTTGATACCTGCTATTGTTACTGAGAAAGTATAAACATTTTTAAATATAAGAGTGCTTTAATCAGTCATCAGGGCATACTATAAATGATGAGAAATAATGTGAATGAAAATGCACAAACTATATAAATAATCAAATGTGTATACAATACCATGTCTAATTTCTTCTACACTTTATACTTGCAAACTAGTTTGAATCACTTATATAAATTTCTTTTGGAGCCACAACTTAAATGGTATTTGTATTTAAAAAGTAAAAAATAGCTCAATACCTCAAAGCTAATACAATACATATTGATGAATAAATGTTAAATAATGCATTAATAAATTGTCCTGCACTAAAAAATGAGCTCATATTTTAAATGAGAAATAAATCCATAAAATAATACAAAGCATAATAATGTCTTTGATTATAAAATATTAAATATCATCTATCATTTTAATATAATGTTTAATAATCATGTGGTTCTAGATATAATTGCAGACAAGGTGATATAGTATATATATATATATATATATATATATATATATATATATATATATATAATTTTTTTTTTCAAGACAGTGTTTCTCTGTGTAGCCTTGGCTGTCCTGAAACTCACTCTGTAGACCAGGCTGGCCTCGAACTCAGAAATCCACCTGCCTCTGCCTCCCGAGTGCTGGGATTAAAGGCGTGCGCCACCAGGCCCGGTGATGTAGTATCTTTTTAAGGTATTTCATGAGAATGATTGTTTTAGAGTCCCTGCTTTTCATTAAACAATACCAAATTGTTAATTTTTAAATCTTGTAAATATAAGATTTTAATGACTTAATCAATTGTATTTACATGTTTAGTTTTGTATGCATATACATAATTTGTAATATAACTAAATATATAAATATAATTTAATTGTGAGATATGTACACACACACACACACGCACACACACACACACACACACACATATATATATATATATATATATATATATATATATATATATATATATATATGCCATGGATTTGAGATATAGTTTGGTTGTGGTGGGAGGTACATGGGATAATTGGAAGTATTGAAGTGAAGAGTAAAGTTATTTCCTTATATTTTAACTGGAAAAAAATAAGAAAAATAATAAGTAAAGTCCTCAAAATATAAATTATAGTTTGGTAGTCAGAAAATTTTGTGTTACTGGACATAGTATACAGATCTTGACTCAGCCTGAATCCAGTGAAAGAAGTGGAGATATATTAGGTAACCACAAAGATAGCAATATATGTGTGTATATATATATATATATATATATATATATATATATATATATATATATATATATTTACAAAAAGGATCCCATTTTGTTTCTCATTAACACATCCCATAAATGCAGATAATAGTTTTAGCTCCCTATACAGTATATTGGATATTTTTTTTATTTAAATTTCAAATGTTATCCCTTTTCCCAGTTTCCCCTTCAGAAACACTGTATCCTTTATTCCTGCTTCTGCCAGGGTGCTCACCCACCCATTCCTCACTCCATGCCCTAGCATTCCCCTACACTGGGACATCAAACCTATGCAGAAACAAGGGCCTCTCCTCCCATTGATGTCTGACAAGGCCATGCTCTGCTGCATATGCGAAAGGAGCCATAGGTTCCTTCATGTGTACTTTTTGGTTGGAGGTTTGGTTCTGGGAGTCCTGGGGTGGGGGTGGGGTGGCTTGCTGGTTGATATTGTTCTTCCTATGGGTTGCAAACCCCTTCAGTTCTATTGGCATTTCTATAACTCCTCCATTGGGGACCTTGTGCTCAGTCCAATTGGCTGCAAGCATCTGCCTCTATATTTGTCTGGCTCTGGCAAAATCTCTCAGGATACAGTTATATCAGGATCCTGTCAGAAAGTACTTCTTGGCATCTGGAATTGTATGGGTTTTGTATATGTATATGGGATGGATCTCAAGGGGAGGCAGTATGTGGATGGCCTTTCCTTCAATCTCTGCTCCACGAGTGGTCTCTAATATTCCTCCCTTGAGTATTTTGTTCTCCATTTTAAGAAGCAACTAAACATCCACACATTGATCTTCCTTCTTCTTGGGCTTCATGTGGACTATGAATTGTATTTGGGTATTCTGAAATTTTGGGCTAATATCCACTTATTAATGAGTACATACCATGTTTGTTCTATTGTGACTGAGTTACCTCATTCACAATGATGTTTTCTAATCCCATACAACTGCTTAAGAATTTCATGAAGTCATTATTTAATAGCTGAATAGTACTCCATTGTGTAATGTACCACATTTTCTGTATCCATTCCTCTGCTGAAGGACATCTGGGTTCTTTCCAGCTTTTGGCTATTATATAAGGCTGTCATGAACTTAATGAAATATGTGTTGTTTTTATACGTTTGAGTTTGAGTATCTTTTGTGTATATGCCCAGGAATGGTATAGCTGGGTCCTCAGGTAGGACTATGTCTAATTTTCTGAGGAACCATCATAATGATTTCCACAGTGGTTGTACTACCTTGCAATTACACCAAGAGTAGAAGAGAGTTCCAATTCTCGACATCATAGCAAGCATCTGTTGTCACCTGAATTTTTCATCTTAGCCATTCTGACTGGTGTGAGGTGTAATCTCAGGGTTGTGTGGTTTGCATTTCCCTGAAAACTAAGGATGTTGAACATTTCTTTAGATGCTTCTCAGCCATTCAGTATTCCTCAGTTGAGAATTCATTATTTATCTCTGTGCCCCATTTGTAATAGGGTTATTTGGTTCTCTGGAGTCTCATTTCTTGGGTTCTTCGTATATATTGGTTATAAGCCCTCCATCAGATATAGGATTGGTAAAGATCTTTTCCCCATCTGTTGGTTGCCATTTTGTCCTATTGCCAGTAAATTAATTAATTCCAAAAGCTTTGCAAAAGTTATGAGATAGCATCTGTAAATTGTTGATCTTAGTGCATAAGCCATTGATGTACTGTTCAGGAAAAATTTCCCTGTATTCATGTGACCAAGCTAGCTCAGTAAGTCTACAGGTTCTTCAGCATAGAAGAGAGGATTCAAAAGGAAAAAGACATTTTCCCACTTTCTCCTCTATAAGTTTCAGTGTCTCTGGTTTTATGTGGAGGTCCTTCAACCACTTAGACTTGACCTTAGTACAAGGAGATAAGAATGGATCAATTCCCAGTCTTCTACATGATAGCTGCCAGTTGTGCCAGCACCATTTGTTGAAAAGGCTGTCTTTTTTCCACTGGATAGTTTTAGCTCCCTTGTNAAACAATAAATATATGAAATTCCTAGGCAAATGGATGGATCTGGAGGCCATCATCCTGAGTGAAGTAACCCATTCACAAAAGAACTCACATAACATATACTCACTGATATGTGGATATTAACCCAGAAACCTAGACTACCCAAGATACAAGTTACTAAACACATGATACTCAAGAAGAAGGATGATCAAAATGTGGACATGTCACCCCTTCCTAGAATTATGGACAAAGCACACATTGAAAGATTTAAAGAGAGCATTTGTGAAGCTGAATCCAAAGGATGGACCCAACGACTGCGGCTGCCAGGGATCCATCCCACAATCAGTCACCAAACATAGACACTATAGCATATGCCAGCAAGATGTTGCTGAAAGGGCCCGGATATAGCTGTCTCGGGGGGAAAATATACCAATGCCTGGCAAACATGGAGGTGGAAGCTCACGGTCAGCTATTAAATGGAACACAGGGTTCCCAAGGAAGAAGGAGCTAGAGAAAGTACCCAAGGAGCTGAAGGGGTCTTCAACCCTATAGGCGGAAGAATAACATGAACTAACTAGTACCCCTGAGCTCATGTCTCTAGCTGCATATATAGAAGAGGGTGGCCTAGTTGGCCATCAGTGGGAAGAGAGGCCCCTTGGTTATGCAGACTTTATATGCCCCAATACAGGGGAACTCTGGGGCCAAGGGATGGGAGTGGGTGGGTAGGGGAACTGGGCCGGGAGGGGGGAGGATACAGGGAACTTTCTGGATAACACTTGAAATGTAAATGAAGAAAATATCTAATAAAAGTTAAAAAAAAATAAAAAAGGAAAAAGACAATTGGACAACTTTGTAGCCTGATCCCAGTCAGTTCTAAGGCTGAGGGGAGGTTTTCTTTTCTTTTCTTTTCTTTTCTTTTCTTTTCTTTTCTTTTCTTTTCTTTTCTTTTCTTTTCTTTTCTTTTCTTCCAGTCTGCTTTTATATCACTTTAAGTACATGCAAAATGATCAGTTTTGGATCAAAGAACAATCAAGGCAATAAAAAAAATTCAGGAAACTTATTTCTAGGACCTAGTCAGGATTACTAGGACAAAAGGAATGCCACAGAAGCCTCCACTGAAGCTGCACTGAGCTTTGCATAAACCCAAATGTAAATGATCTTTATCTTAGGATATTTCCTGAAACCTGGCCCATAAAGTCAGATTCCTGCCTTGAATTTACTTCTTTTCTCTTTCCAGCCATGTGTCTAGAAGCAAGTGGCCCAAAAAAAGCTCTCCACATCTCTCCCTGTTTTTATTTCATAACAACACCGAGCCTGTCTTCCTTTGTTCTAGAAAGAATGCCTTCCTTACCTGTCATGGATTATGTATTATCAAAACAATGCTATTCTCTCTTAGGTTGGAAAGGCTCTTTACAGAATTTTACCTGTCCTTGGCTTGCCAGCCTGTTAATTTAATAAATCTATATGGGGATCCATTTTTAGTTTCAAGCCATGTATTTTACCTACCGTCATAATGATACTGTTAAAGACAAGTTTTATTCCAATGAGCAGGAAATAAATAAAATAAAAAAGTATTCCCAGGACAGGGAGACCAAGATCAGAATACTGACCTCAGGCTAGGAGTAATTTTATCAGCAATATCTACAGCATGAAAGCTCAGCATAGGAGCATTCTTTACATTCATAATCTTGGTATGCAAGGTTAGAATATTTAGAGAGGTGTTAGAATTATTCCAATACCTTGCAAGTGTCTTTGAACTTTTCCCCAGTTACAGTGACTATCATTGTAAATTCTAGAAGTAACACAAATTCATTGGTATTTAACATGACATTCGAGATGACTCCTTACTCTTAAACTCTGAACCTCTTCTCCAATAATTTGAATAGTATCATAGAGAGCATCAATCCTGATGTTTTTCCAAAAAAACCTATCTAAATCCTCTTGAATACTCAGAACATTAGTAACATTTCTTGCTAAATTATTAACAAATGTAGTTGTCTTAACTTCTGTGTCACAGCAAATGCTGAAGCAGTGGTTCTAGTTATTACTGTAATTAAAGCTGCTGTTGTTATGACCTTGAATGCCTTGAAGCTACAGAAGGACTTCACCAGGCCAAAACAGTTCTAGGTGAGGTTTATTGGGAAAAGAGAGAGGGGCAAGGTGGTAGCAGAAAGAAAAGGAGGGGAGAGAGAGAGAGGAAGTGGGGTGAGGAAGGCACGGAGGGAGCGAGGGGAGGGAGGGAGGGAGGGAGAGAAAGAGAGAGAGAGAGAGAGAGAGAGAGAGAGAGAGAGAGAGAGAGAGAGGAAGGAATGAAGGAAGGAAGGAAGGAAGGAAGGAAGGAAGGAAGGAAGGAAGGAAGGAAGGAAGGAAGAGATTCCTCTTGTATATATAGATGGTGATGTGGACACAGGTAAAGGTGGGAGGTGAACCCAATGGATTCTGGAAATATGGTGGCCATTGTCTTGACAAGGTGTATAGGTCATGCTGTCACTTGTGTGATGTCACAGGTTTCAGAGATCCTGGTGCCAACAGATATATATAATCAAGCCCACTACCCTCTTGCTTCTGCTTAAAGCCAGACTCACTTCTAGTATCTACAAGATTTTTTTTTTCAGAATACAGAGGTCCTGTAATAATCACAGACAAGAAAACAAAAACTGGTTGATAGACCACCATAACAGACATGTCAGATTTCAATACATTAACACAATTAGAAAGTGAAAAAGCAATACAACTCACATTAAATACTGTAGAAGAAACAAAAGTAACTTTAACATGATGAATTAATAAAAGATTAGGAGCCTTAATACATGTACTAACACATGTTTGAAGTCTGGATCCTGTCCCAATTTTATTCACTTCAAATGTAACTTTGTACATGGTAGTTCTGAATTTTTAAATAGGTCTTGGAAAATATCTAGAACTAGTCTTCCAAATGAACACTGTTATTTTTAATATTGGATTGACTTCTAGACCAGTCCATGATTGAATCAGAATAACTGGTCACATTAAAGGAAAAAGAAGAGTCATTATAACTTCTCTTTTGATTCATTTTTCTAAAACAATTTCCATAGTCTCCATATTCTCTGTCCCATAAAGTCTAAAAGCTTGAAGCAAGGCAGCTTGTCCAGTATGGGATATAGGTAAGCAGAGGTGGGTCACAAACATTTGTCCAAAACAACTTTCCTTTCACCATTGTCAGGGCACTCTGAGAGCTCACAGGTCTGCATCATTCTTTGTCCCAGCATCAACATTTCTTACCAGTCACTCTGGGAGCTAGCATGCTCCTTCAATATCCTGAGGAAAAACACAAATACGTCCTCTTCCCATATTAAATATCTAATAAGGACCATGCCATATGCCAGTATGTGGATCCTTGATTTCACAAAGGCATAAGTATGCCTAGTGGTAGGGTACCATAGACACTCGGCAAAGAATTCCTTGGCATCCTAACTCTTAGAAATGATTTAAATAAATTTGCGGTATATGGGGGTCTTAACTCCCTCTTTTTTATTTTATGAAAATATCGTTTTAAAGCTCCACAATACCTGTTTCTCAATACCAATACCATGTCTTTGAGGATTATAAGAAATCCCAGTAATATGGATAATATTAAAATGTCAACAAAATATTTCAAATGCTTGATTGTAATAGCCAGTCCCATTATCTGTTTAAATCTGATTTGAAACACCAAGCATGGAAAAACAATGCAGGTAATGACAAATTACATTTTTAGTTGCTTCTCCTATTAAAGCAGTTGCAACTAGAAAGCCTGAGGAGGTATCAATAGTCACACGTATATATTTTATTTTTCAAAACTCAGAAATAGAAATGAGTAACATCTATTTGCCATAATTGATAGGTATAAATTCTCAAGGATTAACACCATATGTGGTACAGGAAGAAATTGAGGACAAGTCTTTACAATTTGATGTGCTTGTTCTCTGGAAATACAACCTTATCTCAAGCAATTACTATTTTGACAATGTAAACAATGATATTGTATGGCCAATTGTTCCTGTGTCAGGCTTGTATTCTGCATGGTATACATATCTACTGTGACAGTCCAAGAAATCCAATATGAGCACTTAAATGTCCTTTAAAGTTCAGGAACCGTATTTTCTCTTAAATTAAGTTGTATTTGCATAAAGAATTGCAAGATGTTAGAATTAGCAGTATCTTAAAAAGGAATAATTTCAAGCAATTGCAAGGCATAAGCTACATGTTGGCTATCAGTATACAAACTGAAAGTTTGATTTATTTCAACATTTCTAAATCAGTGGCTACAACACATTGTTCAATTATTTGTGCTGAAGTGGAGGGAAACTCAAAGAGGATGAACATGGGATCCAATTACATATGCTGCTTTCCCATTATACGAGTTGTCTGTAAATATAGTAAGCACATTTTCTATGGGCTGCATGCACAAATGTACAAGAAATAGAAAAGCATGCATAGAGGCAAATTGTAACAACTTATCTTTTGGATGATTATCAATTTTGCCTGAAAAATTTGCACATGCAATAAGTCAAATATCAGTATTCTGTAATAATCAATTTAATTGCTCTTTGAAATAAGGAAATTATATTTCATCATGTTCTTTCCCAAAATACTTTCATGATTCTATCCTACAATCCTGTATTAACACATCAACAGCTTCATAATAGGGTGTTAAATCTATACTTGGACATAAAGAAAGGTGAATTCACATTAATGGTCCCTTTCCCAAAGAACTGCTGTGGGTACATTAGTAGCAGTAATGCAAACAGCAAACAATTGATCAGTCTATACAATGTATCTGTTGCTGGCTAATAGCTTACTCTACTTTCTGCAAAGCTATTTGTCCCTCATCAGTTAATTGTCAACTGGAATTAGTATTTGCATCCCCCCTGAGAATATCAGAGATTTGAGTTAAGCTTAAGATGAGGTCTTAGCCAATATCTCCTAACAACCTTTGAAAATAATTTGAAGTAAGTAATGATCTTTTATTACTTGAATTTTCTGTGCCACAATTTGTTTAGGAAATAACTGAGACCCCAAATATTGAAAAAGATATTGCCTTTGAATCTTTTCTTGAGCGATGACTACTTCAAAATTTTAAAACTTTTTGTATAAGAGCAAAGGCATGTAATAAAACTCCACCACAGAGATTAGTTAATAAAATACCATCCATATAGTGAATAATATGCACTGAAAGATTCAAAGTCCTAATTCCTTGTAATGAAAGAGACCTTTTTAAAAATTTATTTATTTTATTTTTTACATAATAAAGGACTATTAGCCATTCTGTGAGGCAAAACTTTCCAGTGATACCACCTCATGGGTTCTTTAAAATTACAAGAAAGCTCACTGAATGCAAACCTCCCACAGTCACCAGGATGTAAAGGAACAGTATAAAAACAATCCTCCAAATCCATAATAATTCCTAGGCATTTCCTAGAATGGCAACTAGAGGAGGCCAGGGTATAATTTCCCCACAAGTTTCAGAGCCTCATCAACCCTTAACAAACCCTGCAACAATCTCTATCTGCTTGAATTTTTTCTTAAATACAAATATGTGTGAGATAGAATGCTGAACCTGTGAGCAAACTGCTAACTGCAGCCAATGGAACACACTGGCAACTTGACCACAATATTCAAGTTAACCTTGCAACACCAGAGCACAACCACCACTTTGGAAAGCAAAACTCAACCTCCAATAAACAATCCAGTGTCTCCAAAATCAACATCAAGTATATCACCCCCATGCTACAAAGTTCAGCTGCCAATTCTTGCACACAAATGCACAACTATGCAGCCTCCAATACGTTACCAAAGTGACACTGCCTTAAATCCTATCTTTTATAAGTCTGGTTTCTGGGATAAGAATAACAAAGTATTTCCCTATTTAGACATATCTTTAGAGATGTATTTCCCTCGTACCATATGTAGTTGCCTGAATGACTCCAACCCTGCTAATCAATGTAATACATTTTTAATCATACCCAATAATCTATAACCAATACATGCAGAGCATATTTATACATTTAAAACCAGTCAGAAACAAAAAATGAAGTGGCTTCACACACTTTATATATTTAGACCAGACAAAGATTTCTTATTCTTTTCTTTTTTTATAAATGAGTTAAAACTAAATGTAGAGCTGAATAAACAGCAGATTAAGTTTAACCATTTTTTCTTTTGAACATAAATCATAGAGAAGCAAACAATCAAACAACAAAACGAAAACACAGACATAGATAGATTGGCTCACCAAGAATAGACAACAGACAGAGAGGGAAGAGAACTAGAAGTCCCAAAGGGACCCAGATATCCTACCTAAGAGACCCAGAACTCAAAATAAGCATTCCTTCAGTACAAGCCAGAGAGGAGGCAGGACATCTCCAGATCTCTGCCTGTCCCAAGAAGAGCTCCGAAACAGTTTACATGTATTTTCTTCTCCTTGGCCAAAGCATCCTTGGATAGGTGGGGAGAACTGCTTTTCTCAGCCCCATTCTCTCTCTCATGTCTATGGATTCACTATCTCTAATCACAGTACAAAGCCTTAAAGCATCTATGAGAAATATCTTCACTTCTCTACTAGATTTTAGCATAATTTTAAACACACACACACACACAAACACACACACACACACACACACACACACACACACACACACACACACACTACCTTGCCCCATTCTTATGGAATTTACTCACAACTGGCCCAAATCTTCTTTACTTTCCTTCTCTAGCACCTCCAATGTTCCCAGCTTACTGGAGCCCATTTTTTTTTCAACTTTTATTAGATATTTTCTTCATTTACATTTCAAGTGTTATCCAGAAAGTTCCCTATATCTTTCCCCCTCCCGGCCCTGCTCCCCTACCCACCCGCTCCCACCCCTTGGCCCCGGAGTTCCCCTGTATTGGGGCATATAAAGTCTGCATAACCAAGGGGCCTCTCTTCCCAATGATGGCCAACTAGGCCATCCTCTTCTATATATGCAGCTAGAGACGCGGGCCCAGGGGGTACTAGTTAGTTCATGGTTATTCTTCCACCTATAGGGTTGAAGACCCCTTCAGCTCCTTGGGTACTTTCTCTAGTGGAGCCCAATTTTGAGGCACTATCTGACGAAGCCAGTTCAGTTAGTCAACAGATTTTCTCAGTGCAGGAGCAAGGATTCAAAAGAAAAAAAAGACAATTAGACAACATTGTAGCAGGATCATGGTCAGTTCTGAGCTGAAGGGGGTTTATTTTTTTTCCAGTCTACATTTGTACCAATTTAATTACATGCAAAATGATAAAATCAGTTCTGGGTCAAGGAACAAGCAAGGCAATAAACAAAATTCAGTAAACTCTTTTCTAGGGGCTAGTCAGGATTACCAAGACAAAAGGAATGCCACAGGTGCCTTCACAGAGGCTTCTCTGAGCTTTGCATAAACTCAAATGTAAATGTTCTTTATCTGGGCCTATTTCCTAAGGCCTGGCCCAAAGTCAGGTTCTCACCTTGAGCTTGCTTCTTTTGTCCCAGACTGGATGTCAAATACCCACCAAGTGTCTAGAAGCAAGCAGCCCCCCAAAGCTCTCCATACCCATGTGTTCAAGGCTCTTTGTTGTGGGAAATATCTAGAACTAGTGTGTGTGCCAGGTGATCTCACCTGCTTGTTCTCTCAGCCAGTCAACTCGCCATCCCTGATTGGCAGCTTGACTTCCACCAGGCAATCTCTCAGATGCCCCTCATCACCCATAAACCCCTGGTTAGTCATTTCAACACCTGGTAGAATTAAGACTTTTTTTTTCACAAGATTTATTTATTATTATACATAAGAACACCTTAGCTGTCTTCTGATACACCAGAGGAGGGAGTCAGATCTCATTATGGGTGGTTGTGAGCCACCATGTGGTTGCTGAGAATTGAACTCAGGACCTCTGGAAGACCAGTTAGTGCTCCTAAACACTGATCCATCTCTCCAGCCCGGAATCAAGACTATTAATGCTTAATTATTCAATCATATTTATGTATCAATAATAACACAATTTATAAAATGCCAATACAATAACTTCAGAGACAAATGATAATGATAAAGCTTTAACAAAATCATTCTAACCTTTTGATAACACCACGTCAACTTCCATTCTGGTTCTCCCAATTCTCCTTAGACTTCTCTCTCTGTGTCTCTCTGTCTCTGTCTCTGTCTCTGTCTCTCTCTCTCTCTCTCTCTCTCTCTTTCTCCTCAACTCCTCGCTCCACTTCCCTTCTCCTGTCCAATCAGAAGCCTCCACTGTTCTAATGTGATTGGACAGAGAAAATCCTACAACAGCTCTTCCCCACTTTCTCTTCTATTAGTTTCAGTGTATCTGGTTTTATGTAGTGGCCCTTGATCCACATGTACCTGAGCTTTGTACAAGCAGATAAGAATGGATCAATTTGAATTCTTCAACATGCTGACTTACAGTTGAAACAACACCATTTCTTGAAAATGCTGTCTTATTTCCACTGGATGGTTTTAGTGACTCTGTCAAAGATAAAGTGACCATAGGTGTGTGGGTTCTTTCTGGGTCTTCATTTTGTTCTATTGATCTCTGTAACAATACCATGCAGTTTTTTTCACTATTGCTTTGTAGTACAGCTTGAGGTCAGGAATGGTGATTCCCCAGAAGTTCTTCTATTGTTGAGAATAGTTTTCAAAATCCTGGGTTATTTTTATTATTTCAGATAAATTGGCAAAATGCTCTTTCTAACTCTATGAAGAATTGACTTGGAATTTTGATGCGGATTGCATTGAATCTATAGATTCAATTGGTAAGATGGCCACTTTTACAATTTTAATCTTGCTAATCCATGAGCATGGGAGTTCTTTCCATCTTCTGAGATCTTCTTCAATTTCTTTCTTCAGAGACTTGAAGTTCTTGTCATAGGGATCATTCACTTAATTGGTTAGAGTCAAACCAAGTTATTTTATATTATTTGTGACTATTGTATAGGGTGTTGTTTCCATAATTTCTTTATCAGTCTGTTTATTCTTTGAGTGAGGAAGCTATCCAGATTTTCCAGTTTTGTTGAGTTGTAGGCTTTTATAATATTTTTTTTTGTTTCTGTTGTTATGTTTTTGTTTTCATTTCTAATTCTGTTAATTAGGATACCATCTCTCTGACCTCAGGTTAGTATGGCTAATAGTTTATCTCTCTTGTTGATTTTCTCAAAGAACCAGCTCCTGGTTTGGCTGATTCTTTGTATAGTTCTTTTTGTTTCCACTTGGTTGATTTCAGCCTAGAGTTTGATTATTTCCTGCCCTTTACTCCTTTTGGGTGTATTTGGTTCTTTTTGTTCTAGAGCTTTCAGATGTGCTGTCAAGCAGCTAATGTATGTTCTCTCCAGTTTCTTTTGGGAGGCACTCAGAGCTATGAGTTTTCCTCTTAGCACCGCTTTCACTGTGTCCCATAAATTTGGGTATATTGTGCCTTCATTTTCATTAAATTCTAAAGTCTTTAATTTCTTTATTTCTTCCTTGACCAAGTTTTCATTGAGTATTGTTCAGCTTCCATCATGGAAATAGAAACTAAACAGAGACACAGTGAAAGTAACAGAATTTATAAACCAAATGTATTTAACAGATATCTATAGAACATTTCATCTTAAAACAAAAGGATATACCTTCTTCTCAGCACCTCATGGTACCTTCTCCAAAATTGACCATATAATTGGTCACAAAACAGGCATCAATAGATACAAGATTGAAATAATCGCATGCCTCCTATCAGATTACCACAGACTAAGTCTGGTCTTCAATATGAACTTTATCTAAAGGAAGTCAAGATCATTTCATCATAAGTTTTTTTCAAAATTGCAAGAGTCTTTTCATATACTGGTTCTTTGAAAGAATAAACATAACCCAATACAATATGGTTTGTAGTCACTGTAGATATAAAACTACTCCCAGAATTTTGATAAGACACACAAATCACCTATTAAAAAAAAATCTTCATCAGCTACAACTATCTTCCAAAGAAATTATCAGACAACTAGCTTATCAATGTAATATAATGAATAGTACACTGATGTAATAGAATCAAACTCCTTCCATTGTATGGCTCTGCTATTCTTTCCCATCTCAGAGCCCTATAGTGGACATCAGTAAAAAAGAGGAACCAGTCTCAGACAAGACTGCATTTGTGTGAACTTGAAAGCATCCAGAGATAAAACATAACTCTGTCACATGTGAAGCTTTCTGTGTTAGAATGACTATGAGAATAGACAGATGAATGATGTTCAGAGTGTCTGAGATCTCGTGCCAAAACACACATAACTGCTCCAGCTTTTATAAGATACTAAAGGTTTCCTATTTCAGAAAGGCAGAGTGTTACTATTGATCTACTGAGAATTATTAGCATTGCAAGGATTTGACATTCATTTTCTAAAGGGATAAAACATAGAACATATATAAATTTAAATAAAGGTTTTATTTAGCATTCTGGTTAGAGCAGCTGTGGTACTACTAGCAGCGATGTTGAAAAGCTCCTATTCGCACTGCCTTCTCAGACGTTAGAAATTTTTTTACACTTTTATGAGGTTGACACATTTTTAGCACAACATCTGTGTTGTTGTGTGAGTGTTTCCTGTTTAATCCTTTACTGAATATGTGTAGTTGTATTGCTCTGGAATGGTTTTTTCTTTCAAATAAAATTAATATTTAACCTTTAAATATTAGATTAAATTTTTTCAATGTGATATGATTTTTACAATTTTTATTTATTTACTTTATGCATACATGTGTGTGTGTGTGTGTGTGTGTGTGTGTGTGTGTGTGTGTGTGTGTGTGTATGTGTGTGTGTGTGTGTGTGTGTGTGTGTGTGTGTGTGCGTGTGAACTCACACACACACGTGTTATTAAGGAAGCCATAGGGTGAATTAGATTCCTTGGGACTGAAGCTATTCATAGTTGTAAAGCACCACACAGGGGCTGGAAATTTAACTTGGGCCCTGAATGAACACCTGCTGAGGCATGCCTACAGCCCATGATTTGAAGTCTTAATAAAGAATATATAAACCCCACTCTGATTAAGACAAGCTTAAACTTACGTAATAATTTCAACTATAATTTTTAGAAAGCACACAATTTGCTATCAACTAACAGTTTAATAATAGCAGGTTGTTCTTTTTTTGTTGTTGTTATGGTATTCAGTTTTCATCTGAGAAAAACTTAATGGATCAGAATTATATTTCCAGCTGCAAAAAAATCTGTAAGGTTTATAATTGCTTCTTTCTTTAAAAAATAATAATGTTTTTTATTTTAAGTATTAATTTATAAGTTATATAAATAAAAGTAATTTTTAATCTTCACTTTGTTTCTCCTAATGGCTATATCTTTTCTATTTTTAAAGCACTACTAGAACTAGAAACTTGATATTTATATATTTCAGGTTAAGTGTTTATAATCTCCATCATTTGAGTAAATATGTAAAATCAACATTATAATCAACAGCTGAAAGTTGCATATGTCACAAATATTTCCCCTGTGATATTCTTTCATGATCATTGCTATACCACTCTGCTGTTCATACTCATAAGGAAAGTCTAATGTGTTTTTCCTTCATAAATTTGACATTTCAGAAATATATAAACTGAAAAACTACACTAGGACCTATTGCCTGTGATATATCTTTTAGTATGGATACAACCCATGCAGCTTGTTGTATGTAACAACAGCGAATTCCTTTCTTATTGATGTATATTATGTTAGATGGTAGTTACAAAGTCATACCACAGTTGCTTTACATTTTGATCTACTCAGTGACATTTTGGTTGTTTAAACTTTTGTCAATTTCAGAAAACAATTTTTCAAATGATGCATAGGTTTCCAGGTTTTTAAAATTAATGTCTAATAGACTTTGTAAAGAATTTAATGACAGGTTTTTATGTAGCCTCATTTGAAATTATTGTCTTTTAAAGATAGGGACTTACTGGTTTAAGATTAGGATTCACCCTCTTGCCTCAGTCTCCTAAGTGCTAGAACTATAGGTTAGCTACAATTCTGATTTTAGAACAATCTATTAAGTTTTCAAGAAATGTCAAGCATTTATTATATTCAGATAAAAATATATAAGAACTAGGGTTTCCATGACTGAGATACATACAAATGTTGATAATTCTTAAAGTATTAGATACTTTAACATAAGCTAAAAATATTGGACCATACTCTTAATTTTCATTTCATTTACAAATAGTGAAATTGAAATGATGGACATGTACTATTTATTTCAATTATCCCGTGAAATAATACCTTAATATACTTTTTACAATTTTCTGAGTGGTTTCTGATGGCAGCATTGATGCTTGTTTGATCTTCTCAATGCTTGGTTGTGAGAGGTTATTTTTAAGGTTTTGTTGATTAGAATGATTCCTACCTTCAAAATGTACCTTGCCAATATTTTGTTCAAGAACTATTTCTTTCTTTCCATTGTCTTAAAAAATCTGGAATTATTCATTTATTATAAACATTGTAAAAAAATTAGCAGATAATTTAAACTGAACTGAAGTCAAGCTAAAACAACATTCAAACAAATGTAGACTCATTTACTTCTGTGACATCGCATCAACATTTCTGCCTTTCTGCTTCTGATGTTATTAAATTTTTCTTTTGATTTTTCAACATTTTGCTTTTTATATAAGTCATTATATTATGTTATATTATATTATATTATATTATTTACATTCCAAGTTTTGTCCCCCTTCCTGGTACCCTCTCCAATTTCTTCATTCTATTTCCCATCCCCCTAGCTTCTGAGATGGTGCTTCCCCACCCACATACTCATTCCTGCCTGTACCTCCTTCCCTAATGCATCAAGTTTCTACAGCATTAGGAGCAACTTCTCCCGCTGAGGCCCTCTCCAAAGAAAATGAAGGGACATAAATGGAGCAAATACTGAAGGGAAAGGCCATGTAGACACTGTCCCAACTTGGGATTCATTACATGCAGAGGCATCAAACCTGGACAACTATTGCTGACAACAAGTTCTGCTTCCAGAAAGGAGCCTGGCATGGCTGTCTTCTGAGAGCCTCTACCAAAAGCTGATTAAGACAGATGCAGATACTCATAGCCAACCACTGGACTCAGGTCAGGGAGTCCTATGGAAGAGTTAGGGGAAGGACTGAAGGGACTGAAGGGAATTGCAACTCCGTAGGAAGAACAACATTATCGTCTAACTGGGCACCTCAGAGATCCCAGGGACTAAGCTACCAATCAAAGAGCATACATGGACTGGTCTGTGGCCCCTGCTATATATGTAGTGAGGTATGACTTGCCTGTCCTCAGTGAAAGGGGATGTGCTTGATTCTGTAGAAGCTTGATGCCTGATATAGGGGGATACTAGAGGGGTGAGGTGGGTGGTTCGGTAGGGGAGCACCCTTTTAGAGGTGAAGGGAAGGGAGACTCATTGATCAGTAATCAGGAAGGGGGTTAACATTTGAAATGTACATAAATAAAATAATAAAAAACATTTTCTAAAAGTTTGCTTCATTTTTTTAACCCCTGTAAACTTAAAATAATCTTTACATAAGCACTCTGTGTGAGATAAGAATTTGGTGAAGACTTAATTAACTATGTCGAAAATTCCACATGGGAGTAAGGTATGCATTTCATTAATTTATATATTATTTCATGTCTTGCTTTATTTTATTAACTTTCTACCAATAAATGTATATTTAGAAAACTTAAACCCAAGTACTATGCACTTTTAATTTTGTTTTCTTCCCTTATTGTCTAGATTAGGTAAAAATCATTCAGTATATATCTATTTAAAATGTTTTTGATAAATAACCATTTTTGAGGAAATTATTCCTCAAATTAGTTGAAGCATCCTCAAGTTTTTGGTGGAGTAGTTCATTCTTTTTTTAAAACCATAATTTTCTGACAATTTTTTCTAAAAGTTCAGTTAGCAATGCTATTTCTCTGATTTCACTGTTGAGTTGATGGTTTAAATGTACCCTTTTGGAATTAGACATATGATATTGCATTTTGAAGAAAATACGATTTAGCCATCTTAACATATAATTATTATTATTATATATGGATGTGTTTTACTTGCTAATACCATAGAAAAATATTTTACATCTATTTTGATAAAGAATATTGATACGTGCATTTTAATTTCTCGCCCTCTCTGTATGTATGTGTGCTTTGTATTGCTGCTTTCTAGTTTGAAAGAGAAATTGATGCTGACTACATAGAATTAGTTAAGATCTACCAATTTCATTTCATATTTTCTGGAATAATAATATTCTAGTTTTCTTTCCACTCTGTGTCACAATAGCCGGAATAAAAGGTGACTTAAAGAAGAGTTTATTTTAGCTTACAGTTTTAGAGGGAGAAAGTCTGTCATAATGGCGAAGATAAGGCAAGTCGTAGGAGGTTTGGAAGCAGAGGCTGAGAGCTGGCTGGTCATATTTGCATGCTCATGTTTTCACACAGAAAACAGAGAGTCAGAGTTGGTGCCATGCCATAAACCTTCAAGCTTCTCCCCAATTACAAAATTCTTTCCCAAGGCTCAGCCTTCTCAAGGTCCCATAGTTTTTCCAAACAACACCATAAACTGGGACAAAGGACTCAAACACCTGGACTCAGTGGCATAGTTTCCATATTTAAGCCACACATAGGATGAAATTCCTGATTAAGTATTTATAATTCTTCAATAAATCATCAAAGCTAAGGGATTTCTTCGGAGGAGCTCTTAAAATGATCAAGTATGTCTTAAATAGGCTAGCAAATGTTTTATTTTTTACTGCATATACTGTATTTATCATTGCTTTTTGAAAGGCTTGAATTATTTAAAATACTTTGTCCAATGTAGGTCAGTGCCATTTACTGCCATTTGATGTCTGTTGCATCTACAACAATGTACCTGAGCATATTCTTTATGAGCACTGAGTACCTTTTCTGTACTTGTTAATATTTTCGTCAGAGTTCCTAAATGTTATTGTAGGTATTGATAATTTCATGAGGAAAAAAAAACATGTATATTACTGTAAATTCATCATTGTTCTGTATACTTATTTCATCCAAGTTCTTTATTTCACATGCTATGTTAAAATGATGGTCAAAACATGGGAGGTTAAGGCTGGTGTCTTTCTGTGAATTTGATGCCAGTCTAGCTAAATAGTGCATTCTTGGATATGCAAGGATATATGGTGATACCCTATCTCAAAAAATGAGTGCCTATATTAATATTACATATTTCTGCATATAATATATTAAAATAAATATATATTTAACTCTTTAAGATAGTTGAGCAATGTTTAAATATACAAAATTACAAGTTCTTTTATGTTTTTACTAGCTTTTCATAAACCTTAAGTATTTCTATTAAATAGCAATTCTCTCATTATACCTAGTGCCCTTTAAAACACACAGTGATAGGAGTACACTTCATGCAAAGTAGTATTTTTTAGAATTACTATTAATAATAATAGCAATTATGATCATTTAAAATGTAATTACATAGAATTACTACTGAGGGCTGAATTTAAATAAGAAAATACTCATATTTTAAAATAACTTGTGTTATTTTAACTATTAGATATGACTCTTTGAAAATACATAGTAATTTAAGTATCAATTAACATTTAAGCTGTTTGTATTAAAAATAGTTTAGGTCATTTAAATTTTGAAAAACAAAATAAACACAGGCTAGTGATCTTGAGTACTGTTTGTTCTGTTGAGCATAAAAACATTGACTCAGAACCCCTAAAAAGTGCATTGAAAATAGAATGTTACCAGCAAGACTTTTGTAATTAAGCATAACATAATAACAATGATGTAGAGAAATAATAAGTCTCTTGTGCATTTTATTTAAAAAGAAGTAACTTTCCATTGTATGTGACAAACAGTCCTATTGTTCTAGCTTACTTAAATTTCCAGGTAACCTTATAACAATCAAATAATAATAATAATAATAACAACAACAACAACAACATAACCTTTGGACCTTGGAAAATACAACAAAGTAAACATCACACCAAATAATTCCATTTAGACAACAAACCTATTGCTATTGAGTAATGATATACATTCCCCCCCCCCTTTTAAACTTTGTTTTTTTTTTTAATCTGTTTAAAAGACATGACTAGGTTCTTTGAAATTTCAAATTGCTTGTACATTTTAATATTCAAATGGAAAAATGTAATAAATAGAAGATTAAAGTAGCTAGTCATTTTAATCAGAGTTTTATCCGGTGAGACATAGTTAATCTTTTTTTCCGAATTCTAGTTGAGTGTTAGGGTTTCAGCACCATTTTCATGGTACTAGTTATTTAAATAAATGCTCACTTCTCTGCTTAGTTTATATTTGGAGAAAGAATGTTGGGGAACCTAAATAAGGCCACTAATTAAAATCCAGGACCAGCTGTTACTTACAGAATCACTTGCCAGGGACAACTGCCCAACTCAGCTGGGAGAATGAATTCTAGGCTTCTTGCCCAAGGACAGTGTGTGAGATGTTCTGGTATTAGAGATTCTGTAGCTATGCTAATTCCACTATAAATCATTAGCATTAGGATAAAAAACATAACAAAGCAAACACCAGTTAATTTTTAAATGCCAAACAGCAGCTGTATTTGGGAATATTCCTAACAGATTAAAATATATTGTTTTTATTTAGAAATCACTTCATTTCTCTTAGAGGAAATTATCTATCTGATTTGAAATGTCCTTATTGCTTGTAAGGAAATTGCTAAAGCAAGTAACTACTCAAACTAATTGCTGAGTGATTGTGGCTGTATATCTGTGCATTTAAGACACAAAAGTATTTCTGCAACTCAGAAACACTATCGTAACTGACTCTTATATAAGTCTTCTCACTTCTTTATCTTAATTTTAATCAAATTCTTATAAATTCTTATAAATCTCAATGGTAGGCTCCAAGGCCTGACACTATTACTGATGCTATGATGTGCTTACAGAAAGGAGCCAAGCATGGCTGCCCTCTGAGAGGTCTAACATGCAGTTGACTGAGACAGATGAAGATATTTAAGCCTAACCATTGGACTGAAGACAAGAACCTCTGTGGTTTAATTAGGGAAAAGCTATAAGAAGCTGAGAAGAAGGGTGATCCCATTGGAAGACCAGCAGCTTCAACTAACCCAGACCTCTGAGATCTCTCGGACACTGAATCACCAGCCAGGTAGCATGCACAAGCTGGACTGAGACCCCCAACACATATACTGCAGAAGACAGCCTGATCTGGCCTCAGTGGGAGAAGACATGCCTAACCATCTAGAGACTTGAGGGCCCAGGGCAGAGGGCAGGGGAAGATATCCTCTTGGACACTAGGGGATTGGTGAAGAGGAATGAGGGAGAGTGGACCAGGAAAGGGGCAAGGACTAGATGGAAAATAATAATAATAATAATAATAATAATAATAATACATAATAAATAATACATAATAAATAATACATAATAAATAATACATAATAAATAAATAAGTAAAATGTATTTAAACTGAATATGTTATTAATGAGTATTGTGATGGTCTGTATATGCTTGTCCCAAAGAGCAGCACTATTAGAAGGCCTTGTTGAAGTAGATGTGGCCTTGTTGGAGTAGGTGTGTCACTGTGGGGGTGGGCCTTAAGACCCTCATCCTAGCTGCCTGGAAGGTAATATTCTGCTAGTAGCATTCAGATGATGATGTAGAACTCTCAGCTTATCCTGTACTAGGCCTGCCTGGATGCTGCCATGTAACTTCCTTGATGTCTCTGGCCTGAACCTCTGAGCCAGCCCAAGTTAAATGCTGGTGTACGCCTTTAATCCCAGCACATGGGAGGCAGAGGCAAGTGGATTTCTGAGTTCAAGCCCAGCCTGGTCTACAAAGTGAGTTCCAGGACATCCAAGGCTACACAGAGAAACCCTGTATTAAAAAAAAAAAAAAAAAAAAAAAAAAAAAAAAAAAAAAAAAAAAAAAAAAAAAAAAAAAAAAAAAAAAAAAAAAAAAAAAAAAAAAAAAAAAAAAAAAAAAAAAAAAAAAAAAAAAAAAAAAAAGAAAAGAAAGAAAGAAAGAAAGAAAGAAAGAAAAAAAAATGTTGTCCTTATAAGAGTTGCCTTAGTCATGAAGTCTGTTCACAGCACTAAAACCCTAAGACAGGATATTCTTTGTTTGATATAAGATTATCTTGTTTAATTTTAAACCATTAAACTGTGGTGATCCTTTCTTTTACTACATAGACATTTCCTAGGTGCTCCATGTTAGCATTCTTTCTAAACGCCATGCCACATTTAACTGGAAACAGCCAGGTAGGCCTCACCTACCTATATCAATATGATATAAAAGCAGCTGCTTGCCCCCTTCTTGCTCTTTTGCTCCTCTCTTGCTTCTCTCTCTTGCTCCTTGCTCCCTCTCTCTCTTCATTCTATTCCATCCTCTCTTTATGTGATCATTGCTGGGGCCTCTATTTCTCTACTATCTCCCTCGCTCCGCCTTTCTCTGCCTCTACTCTTACATCCCCTCCCCATGCCATGAATAAACTCTATTCTATAGTATACCATCTTATGTCTGGTCCCTCAGGGGAAGGGATGCCTCAACATCTGCCCACTGAGACATTCCCTTTCCACATACTTTACCACACCCCCATAGAACATATTTTATACCTCTCTATCCTTTTATAAACACATCACTCCATGTTTAGATTTACCTGTGCATAGACTTCTGCCACACTACATGAGTTAATATTATTAAAGGTGCATCTTTAACTTGTGATAAACCACACATCCTTCATTTCTCCTGTGCATCACAAATTTGCATACGGATTGCTTCTATTACATGCCAGAAACTGTATTCTAAGTTCTAGTAAAACATCTAGTACTCTTATATCAATATGATATATATATATATATATATATATATATATATATATATATATATATAACAGAATAATTATTTAAAAATTTTATGTAATATATTTGATCATGTTTTCCCACCCAGTTTCATGTTCTTTCTTTCCTTGTCAAGAAAAACCTACAAAAACCGAAAAATCAAAACAAACTAATAACCCAAATGGAGGAGCTAGAGAAAATATTGAAGGAGCTGAAGGGGGTTGAAATCCATAGGAAAAAAGAACAACAATATCAACCACCAGACTTCCCCCACCCCAGAGTTCCCAGGAACTAAACCACTAACCAAAGAGTACATATGGAGGGATCCATGGTTCCAGCCACATATGTAGCAGAGAACAGACTTGTTGTAAATCAATGGGAGGAGAGGCCCTTGGTCCTGGAAAGGCTTGATGCCCCAGTGTAGGGAAATGCCAGGGCAGGAGGCAGGAGTTGGAGGGTGGGTAGGTGAGAACCTCATAGAAGAAAGGGAGGATAGGATAGTGGGTTTCCAGGGGGTAAACTGGGAAAGGGGCTAACAATTGAAATGTAAATAAATAAAATATCCAATAAAAGAAAAAAAAACAGTAAGAAAAAATGCTAAAACAAAATACAAAATGAAACAAAATCCCACATATTAATTTTATGTTTGCCCCAAACCATTCTTTGTTAGTCCACTAAAATCATATCTCAGATGCTTCTAAATTTTTTTCAAGATAAAGTTTTACATACTTTGTGAAACTTAAAATGAATGCTTTAAAAATGCATTTATTTTTAAGGGGATCTTTTATGTATTATTCCAATATATCTAAAAATTTTATCATCTACTAATAGATAAAAATCTTGTCACATTGATAATAAAAACTGTTATCCATAAGTAATATCACTTTGTAGATTTGTATTTGTATGTGAGTGTAGTTTTCAATTTAAACATTATGTTGAACATCATGTTGTTTTTTTTAATCTACAAATACAAAAGTCAATTATACATTTTAAATTATATTTCTTATTTGCATTTTTTACTAATGTTGAATAACTCAACCTTGTTTTAAGTAATAAAAATGACATGTATATGGACATTGCAGAAATTTTTGTTATATTTGCATAATATTGAATTTACTTTCATATTTGAAAGACTTATTTACTTGTGTGTGTGTGTGTGTGTGTGTGTGTGTGTGTGTGTCTGTTTCAGATACACATACACATGCATGAGGACATAGTAGTGCTGGTATTCACATAATTCAGATTTGTGACATGGACACTTTAGTGTCTGTCAACTGTGTCTTGGATTTGGTTATCTCCTTTCACCTCATGAGTCCTGAAGTTTAGATTCAGTTCCTCAAAATCAGAAACCATCTCACTGGCCTGAAAATAATTAGTTTTTAACAGATTCGTTGATAAGCCAAGGAATACTACCTAAAGAAAAAAAGAACGAATTACTGATTCATGCTAAAAATGCGTAATTTCGAATTTTATTGTTATTTTGATAACAGTAGCCTGGATAAAAATATCTGCCCCTGAACTCATCAGTGTGAAGCTCTAGAAGATGAAGAGATGGCCAATCAGTAAAACATGGGTGCCTTGGTAGAAGAGGCAGGGAAAGAATGTGAGAAAGTCTATTACAAAGGGGCACAGGTTGGCTTACTGTTGTCATCATGATGATGGTTTGTTTTTAGTGTACATTATTTCTAAACATACTTGCAATAACAAATATATAATATACATATAATAGTAGTAAACATGGGCACTTTAGTGTCTGTCAAGTATGTCCTGGTAAATTTATTTTATAAATAATTAAAGCAGGCATAATATTAATATTATGTGATGCTTTATCAAATTAGAAACAAAATGCAGATATAGCAAAAAAGGATTATTGAGAAAGAATAAAGCATATCATTCAAAGTTCATGGCAATATTTTTCATAATATTATTTCATAATCTGTCTCTTGTTAACATGGAAAATATAAAATTTTTCAAAATCAAAATATAAAATGATTTGCAACTAAAAGGAAGAACAGAGATGAATGAAGTTAAATGTGAACTTTCTCCATGGGAATTCAAGGATATAGAAAAAAAAATCCAAGATCTGATGAGTCTTATGAAAAAGTAAATGGTACCAAGATTTATATATTCTATCAATAACCTTTTATGTATAGTTATATAAACACACACATTCACTCCAACTGTTCTAATAGGATATTAATGCATTCAAATTAAAGCTAGAATTTGTCTGTAGGATAAAATAAAAAAATTTCTTTCCTGAGATCTAATAACTTTAAATAAAATTACATGTGCAGGCTTTAAAAACAGTGGAGAGAGAAGTATGCACTGTCTAACAACAGACAACACAATCTTGGTCTATGCATAGTATCTATCGAAGTATGTTTGAGAGAATTTTATCTAGAGATATTATGTGAGAATGAGCATATACAAACAGAAATGTATAGTAACCCAACATATAAATTCAGGCATTATTTGATTCTCTAAGTTTTAACTTCACAAATTCAATCCTCAATCACCAGTGTGCTTTACGGAAGCCCTTACTTCCATATCAAGTCCCAAGGGTTAAGGCAATAAGATTGTTGTCATTTTCAGATTAAAAAAAAGAGCTTTCCTTTAATGTACAAGGAAGCTATATGTAACCAGCAGGAAACTCTTTATTAGGGATTTTAATTGTTGGCATCCTCATTGCAGAGCTTCAGCAGAATCAGATTCAGAGAGGGAAAGCAAAACAAAACAAAACAAAAAAACAAAAGCTGTGTTTAAACTAGGTATAAACTACATATCTGCTTTTTGTAGTGTAAGCCCAACTAATGGAACCAGAAAGTCCTCATTGTTTTAAAATGTGTACAAAATGATAGCTGATTTAATTGAACAGGAAAAGGTGTATCACTGTAAATTCATGGAAAACCAAAGTCTTCTGTGCATCGCTAGTTAATTTAGGAGAACATGCATAGGAATCCAACAGTAAAGAATAGTTTTTGAAAGTTGCTAAAAGTTACATATCAGAAAATCCTGGAGGAAGTATAGTTAAGAGATTAAATCCAAAATAATACCCATTACTTTGCAGGAACCAACAAAAATAGCCACTCTCATTATTACTGATCATTCACAGTGAATATTTCAGCTATAGTACTAAAAAAAACTAAAGCATATGGTGAAAAGGAGATCTCATACGATTTCTAAAGTGAAAAAATAAAAGATAGAGATGTTTGCATTGTTTTGCTCAACAAGACAACAATATTCTTTGAAAACCCAGAGGATCAGTAAACCTGTGACTAATTTTAACTAATGCCACGTCTAATTATAAAAGTCAATATTCCTTCTCTGAAAGTGTGTGAACACATATTAACTGAGAGCTGACTATGAATATCATGTATTAGTTAGCATAAAATGAAACAAAGAGTCTCTCATAATCTATCAAGCTCATAAAATATCTGGGATATATTTAATGTATTGTAGAAGTTCCTTAAAAACCTCAAAGAACTAAACTAGAAAATATGATAAACGCACATAGATTTTCCCCTATCATAATTGTATTATATTACATATATGCCTCTTCCTTTCCAATTAATGTATTAATTAAACACGTTAGTTGCAGGCCACACTTGTGCCTTCAGGGTATTCAAGCATTGTTGTATTGTGATGTTCACACCAGGCCAGAATGAAAGCCCAAAGCTTGTCTGGGTTGGAGGCATTCACAGGATCTGGTGGTGGATGTGTGGGGTTGGGGAAGAAAGAAGCCTTCTTTGAGATCGTTCTCTTTGTTACATCTCTTTTTATTCTGAGGTTATGAGAACTATATAAATCTTGGGGAGTGAGTAGTTTTTAAGGTGAGTGTACATTATTGGTTTGGGCTCAGGTACATCATTTGCATAAAGAGGGATTTCAGGTGTTTGCTGGACATGCTCTTATTATAGGAAGAAAGGAATTTAAACCTGTAATTTGGCCACCAGGCTATGGGACTACCTCAACTTTGGTGGAGATTCAGTGGGCAGTTCCAAGGATATATTCTCCTGGGTTACACAGGCATAGAATAGGGAGAGAAAACTCCTTACTCCTGTGGCTCTCAAGGTAAAATTTTTGGAGTTGGGCCCATCTCAACCTCACTCCTGCTCCATACACCTCAGGTCCCATTTGCCCCACAATTAATTGCATTTTATAAACATTTAAAGGTATTTCTATGTTGCATTGAAATGAAAATTCCATATTAGTCAGAGAAATGTGACTTATAAGGCCAAGCCACACACATATATTTTAACACAAATTAACTGTGAATTAGTATAAGCTGTTCTGAAATAAGATCATGAAGACAGAGAGAAGTGATTTAAGTTGACTCAAAATATGTAAACACCCCAATTCAACCAGTTTAATCATAAGATCAAATAGAAATTTCTCACTTTGGTTTTTCATCTCTGAATTTGTTTAACATTGAGAATCTTCTGGCTTGTAAGGCTTGTAAAGAGAACAGTCTCTGTCAACCCAGCTCACGATTTGATGCCATTTACTGGTCCACTAAATTATTACAGTATTAAGAAACAAAACATTTAAATAACACCCCTTCCAGATGTCATGATTCTGAATTCATAACTGAATTACTTGGAATTTCTTGTGTTTACTTGGAATTTTATTTGTAATATAACTTGGGCCTATTCACATTTGGTAGGCAACTCAGTTGCAGTAGTTAGTTTGCTGTTTGCTGAGGTGATTGATGTAACCAAGCATGTTTAATAATTCATAAGGTTAGTTCAAGCAAGCTCATGTGGCAAAGTGTCCAAAACATTGTTAAAAAGCAGTCTTGTGAAGATCATATGCCCCAGTACAAGGGAATGCCAGGGCCAGGAAGCAGAAGTGGGGGGGTTGGGAAGCAGGGCAGGGGGATGGTATAGGGGGCTTTGGGGATAGCATTTGAAATGTAAAGGAAGAAAATATCTAATAATAATAATAATAATAATAATAATATTAAAAAGAAGTTTGTACAAGGCCTTTACTGCCTCGGCCTATAGTAGAATTCACATGCTTTTATTCCTCCTTATCAAATCCAGTCAAGAAATACAAGACAAGGAAAATGTTACCAAATGTTTGCAAAGCAAGGGTAAATTTAAGAATATGTGGTCAGTTTTGCCTTTTACAACCTTGCTATCTAGGCATTTGTTTTATGCATATAACATATCTTATTCATACCCATGAGAAATACAGAAGTGGGTATTACAGGATTCATTTCTGTGCTAGCAGGAAGTTGAAAGGATCTGTGAAGAACAAAAGATGCAGACAGGAAGAAATCTGTATCATGATACAAATTAGGTAAGGAAAATACAGTTATAAGAATTTATATTTAACTGTAAAGAAAAATTAGCCTACAATATTTTCAGGTAAATAGAGGAAACTAGAACATAGAATGAAGGAGAAAACGCAAACCCAGAAACACAATCATCACATATGTTTTCTTATTAATAGAAGTCGATTCAGACTCTTTACATATTAAGTCTCACTCTCTCACCACTAATAAACATTAAACAAAGATATTTTTATTATTTATTTTTTAGATGGGTATCATACAGAAACCTACAACTAGTCAAAATTCAGAGACCCACTTGCAACAGTATAATAAGACATGACCTACAGCTAAGGCATAGGGATAATATTGATAAGATTGTAGGAGCAAGAGGACCAGAAATTCTGCTGCAAGATAATCTAAAACAGAACAAAATGAAATATTATATGGAAGTAAGGAGGGGTTTACATACTTAAAGTATATGGATACAAAGTGATAGGATGTTAAAAAGTAATAAACATTAAACATAATGCAATGTTGTCAAAATTTCAGCTAAATAGTATTAGGATCAATAGCTGAGAAAGGGAGGCCAGGCTTTCATGTGTTCAAATGGAAGACTGCTATAGTAAATAGCTTTGCTACTTGCCTACCTATTAGCTGCATAGCACACCTATTTTTTTTTTCTTTTGCATGAGTTTTGAAGCCATGATGCACTTTATACAATTGCACTCTTACTGCTGTTCTCTCTCTATTCACTACCTTCCATCTCTTTGCTCGGTCTACTGTGACTTAGTCTTCAAATGTCAATAGGAAGACTACTTCCCCTCTGAAGCCTTTCTAGTTCTTTAGATAAGGTTACTTTTCTTGTATGTATTCAGAAAATCATGAATGATTCATTAATGGCACAGAGTTGAGTTATTCATCCTTTAAATTAATTTCTTTCCTATAAGTGGAAATGTTACTAGAATAGGATGGTCTTGTTTGTCACTCTTTCATTGTGTTTGTGGAATTCACTGTTTATTTGATAATGTTTAGGAGACCATATTGTTTGCATTTCATGGGCTCAGTCTTCCTGTCAGGCATAGGAGATACAACTTCATAGCAGACAGCTTAGCTTTCTGGTCTTAACAGTCTTTAAAAAAATCTCTCACAATCTTCCTTGAGCCTTAGATGGACAGGTAGTATTGTATAAGCATCAGCTGAAATTGGATACCCCACAATCAGTTGTCCTCTGCCTTTTGACCACTGGTTGACTTCTACTTGGCTACTGACAGCTGCAAACAAAAGGATCTTTGGTGAGATGGGAGATCTATAGAGATTTGAAGATATAAAGATGAGTGGTGTTAAAAGTATATTAGCTTAAAGAAGTGACGTTTGCATGACCTACCAACTACAGGTATTAGACTAGCTTTTTTGTGCTAGACACAGTTTCCTTACTATTTAATCCAATTACATAGCTTTTGAAATCTCTATTTGCTCTATTTGTAAATGCCAGATCATACCAGATACCAAGATATAAATGTTATTTCTGAAAGATTGGGGACATTGTTATACTGGACATTGTTTTGGTTCACAGGATATATAGCTGTGTAGGACTACTGATTACTTTCTTGAAGCCACCATATTAACTTTGAAATCTATGAGCAGTAGTTCTCAAGGGAGAGTCTTTCAAATGAAGTACAGATCAATTCCTTCAAGTTCTGTGTTCTAAGTGTGTGGTGCCTATATCAATAGGGTCTTACTTTTTTATTTTGTTTTATTTTATTTTATTTTATTTTATTTTATTTTATTTTATTTTTTGGTGCGTATTGGTGTTTTATCAGCATGTATTCTAAATATCTTGTTTGTAGAAACTGGAAGAATGTGTCAGACACCCTGGGATAATAGTTACAGATGGTTGTTGGCTATTATGTGAGTGCTGGGAGTTGAAATCTGTCTGGAACTCTGGGCAATCACTCTAACTCCAGCAAGAGTGTCTTACCTTGTAGTTCTGGGAAGCAGCATGGTTATAGCAATAGTGTATTGTTTAGGAGGTCTCTTGGACTGGCACGAGCACCAATTCTGATAGAAGTTTCCCATATTTGATACTGGATTATTTGTTAGATAGTCCATGGCTCTCTGGGTGAGCATTATCCAACATTTTATACACACACACACATATACATATGTCTAAAAATATACGTAGGCATATGTATAATTCTATATATCAAACATACAGTTTTTAAAAACACAAGGTAGTATCTTTCCCCATGGCTTTTAAAAGCATCCTTGGTGTTATTTATTTATTTTTCACTCATCCCTCTGCATTGCTCTTTTCCATTCCTCTGTTCCATTTCTCACATCCCTGATATCTTTGTACTACTATTCTATTTGGGGTTGGTCTGGTGCTGTTATATACTCAGATGCTAAATTCTGGCTCCCAAGTTCTGGTTGCCCCACCCCATGAGCAGATCCTCTAAGTGATGCAATGTAAACTTTAATCCCAATTAAAAAATATTGGTTAAAATAAACTGGCTATAGCCAGTTACTGAGGAGAATATAAAAGGCTGGTTTTCAGTCACCTGATTGTGGCATACAGGTAGGAACCACAAAGAGAAAGGAGAAGAGAAGATGGAAGAGAAGGAAGATGGAGAAGACAAAAGGTCTCCATTAGATGTGATGGACCAGCAGTATGTGCCAGAGTAAAAAATGTCCCACACTCCAGGGACAGACAATTGGAGCAGAAATAACTCGGGAAGACAAACAGCAAATATTTGGGAAGCACAGCCAGGGAAGTAGGCAGTCTAGTGATTAGAATAATAGATTAGGGATAATCCTCCAGTAATTGAGCAAATGCTAAGTAAATAAATCAAAGTTGGAGTCTCATTCATTTGAAAGCTACACTGGGATAGAAATGACTTTACACTATTCCCCTCTCAGGAGCTCCATCATTATTTCTATGATTTGTCACAGATAACTGGTAAATACAAACTGTATTTTAGATGCTGTTCATATGTAAACTTGTTTAGAATTGACCACTTGGGGTCAGATGACCTATCTGGGACTTATCTCTGGAAAAGGTGGACTCTCCCTTTCTCAGTACCCATTGATTATCTGTGAGTGATCATAGTGGTAGTGAAGGAGCTCTTGAGAGAAGAAAAATATATTTATGAATATGAAAGGAGGCCATGGATTTGTGAGGGAATGGGGAAGACAATGGAGTTGTTGGAGGCAAGAGGGAAAATGATGAAAATGATATAAAACAGTATTAATGTAAAAATTATCAAAAAATAAATAAAAATGTTGATTAAATGCTTTCTAAAATACTTGCGGTTTTTCCATATGTCTTGAGCACTGAATAGATTACTTTCCAGAGGATCATTCCTTTTCAAGACTGTGTCCTCTAGTAGGTTTTCCATGCTGTACTGGATGAATACACATCAAAGGTTGTTTAGGCAGCAGTGGTTTGCTGGGGTAAATTATTAAAGAAGAATAAGAAAGAGGATGAAGAGCAAGGAGAGGCAAAGGAAGGGGAGGAAAAGGAGGAAAAGGAGGAGGTAAAGAGAAGGGGAAAATTGAAAGTGAATTTTGAAAGCTGGTGTACTAAATCTTCAGAGCCTTATGTTAAACATTTTAATTTTATTTTGAAATTATTTTAATTTGAAAGAAATGTGTCTTGATATATTTATTTATTATATCTAAAATGTGTATATATATATATGTATATATGTGTGTATATATATTGCACATGTGTGTATATGTGAGAATATATATGCATACAATGTATGTTGCACTGTTACTTGGAAAACTGTTGGTAGGTGACAGGTAGAACATTCTTTTATGATAAATTTTACATGACAAGTAAGATAATAAAGTGTGTCCTTCCACTGATTTTGGAAAACTCACAGTGAAATGAATTTATTTTATGGATATGAGATATCCATTAATAGTTTTTTTTTCTTTTTGAAGATACAGAAAATAAGAGGATCACTTTAAATTTCCTCTGCATAATATCAATTTTAAGAGTATTCTTTTATATTGCTATTAGGTTTTATTTTCCCTTTATCTGAGATATGCAAGAAAGAGAAATGATTTTCCAGAAGAAGATTGAGGAAAAATTGCTATTGTAATGATAGGGTTATTTGAGAA
>LR749838.1:1239772-1406126 GCA_902729485.2 Mus minutoides
CACACACACACACACACACACACACACACACACACACACACACACACACATATATATATATATATATATATATATATATATATATATATACAATTTTCTTAATAGCATATAAAATATGTCCAACAACCACAAATTTTCTTTTTTCAAAATACATTTTGTTCCAAATAATCTTTTCATTGATTCTTTGGGATTTTCATATCATGTAGTCCAGTCACAATATCTTCCCAGACCTTGTGTTTGCTCCACTCTCTTGAGTTCCCCTAAAATAAGCAAAATAAATAAATAAATAAATAAATAAGTAAATAAATAAATAAATGAAATTTTTTAAAGAAAAATTTTTTTAAAAAAATTTAAAAATTTTTAAATTTTAAAAAAAATTTTAAAGGAAAAAAGTTAATTCCCTGTTTTTTGATTGTTTTGGTTTTGTTTGTTTGTTTTTATCTATATTCTCACATACTTGATGGAGCATGGTCCAATTATTATTGACATTCCCCTTGAAATAACACTGAGTTTTTCCCCTCCCACAACTCCATCAGAAGTTGTTGATTTTTGAGCACAATTCTTCTGCTTCTTTTTCATATGCTAAGAGTTCTTTTTCTTTGCTTTCTCTCTAGGCTGTTATATTTTTGGAGGGAGTAGCTGAGGCTCTATTGTTTCTTGCATAAGCCTTGTATGTCCCTCCTTCTCAACTATTCACCTGTAGTCATTAATGCTGTAAAAGGAGCTCCCTTGCTCTTCACAGTCAGTGGCAGCGTGGATCATAGACCTCCACTTGGTTTCTGGTGACAGTGCAGAGCAAAAACATTACTTTCTTCTGCAATAGGATCACAGCCCCAGAGAAGACTCTCAGAATCTACATGGACTACAGACATCAACACTACCTCAGTTGGGAGCTCAGAGCACTCACATCCACATGATCCTCAGTGGCAGAGTGGAACTACACATCTAAGTGACTTCCAGCTTCAGAACAGAAAAATGCACATCTGCATGACCTTTGGTTTCAACATGGGTTAAGGACATCAATACAAGCCTTGGCTGCAGTAGGACAATGGGCCTAGAAATGTCCCACAATGGCACCACGGCCCTGGACATAACCAAAGCCTGGGGTGTCAGTTCAGTCCACTCAGCTCAGTAAGGACCCAGTGGCAGCATATGGACATGGCATTAGGTGGCAGCATGGAACTCCACAGACATCCACATGCCATTTAATGGTAACTGGAACCATGGACATAAACACAGACCTCAGCTGATGTAGAGCTTACATCCATGTGTATCACTCAGCTTCAGCAAGGATACAGACATCACTATGGCCTTAGGTGACACATTGTTTACTCTCATCAATATGGCTACTCAGGATGCACAGCCTACAAATATTAGTGTGGCTTCAGGTGGCAGCACTGACCACATATGGCCCCTGGTGGCAACCCAGACTGGCAACCCATACCACAGACATCAAGACAGACCTGAGCTGGAGCAGAGCCTAAGACCTATCTGTGACCCTCAGTAAAAAGAGCCTAGAATTACCATGGTCTGTTGGCTGTTCATCTCCACCTACATCATCCCAGCCCACAGGACTCATCTTGGCAACAGGCTGCAGCACAGATCACAAACATCCACACAGCCCTTGGTGGAAATGTGTCACAACCATCATCATGGCCTCCCACAGGCCATGGCTGTGTGGGACCTGGGAGTTCATATACATGGTTGTCTTTTCTTGTCTTAACTCCCAACAAGGGCAGGGGTGGTGGCTGCATAGCTTTGGAGCTAGCTGCACACTCTACTTTAGCTCATATGCCACTGATTTTTCAATAGAAACAGCCCAGAAGCAAAAGTTTAAGATTAAGTCTAATTACCATGGCAAATTAGTTTACCTAGCATTTTAATCAATACCTGGATTTATGAGAACTCATACATATATGCAAATTTATAAATGTTTATATGTTTATATATAAACACTCCATGCATGCATATATATATATATATATATATATATATATATATATATATATATATATGTGTGTGTGTGTGTGTGTGTGTGTGTGTGTACAAATGTGTATATACATATATTTGGAATGTAACTAAAATATCCAACTTGCATTTGGAGTTATTTTGTTTTAGGAATATTATGTATCTAAGGCATAATTATATGTGAATAATACTACTAAAATGTTAATTGTACATATAAATGTATGAACATTTTAAATTACTATGCACATTCAATCTGTGATTACTATATAAATTGTGGCCACACCTGCATATTTACAAAATGTGGTAATTCCTAAGCTCTTTAGCATTGTTCATAAAAAATAGTATATTTAACATAATTTATTTTGAAGTTTGAAAAACTGTTATGTCTTTTATAAATACTGAGTATATGCAAACTCATGAAAATGAATTCATTTATCTCACTATTCGCTTTTCTTTATAAAAGATTACTTTAAAAGAAACTTGTGCTATTCGTAATGTTGCTTTCTTTTTGAGAAAGTCATGTTGAAAATCTAATTGACATAAAATCAGGATGTGTTTGGTTGTGCTGCTAAGCCTGAATTGAGAGGGTAAAAAAAATGTAGTTAATAATTTTTAAAAAATCTGTTTCTTAGCCAGATGTTTATGCTTTTACTCCTCTTTATGTTTCTGTAAAGGAAAAACATAATTTATAGTAAAATTGTAACTCAATTCTCTCAGTTTTCTCTCATGGGAATATGCAAGCATTCATGATGTAAGTGAAATAAAGTTAGGTAATGAAGCAGAAACCCAGAGGGCAACATTTTTTTTTATAATGTATAACTTACATATGTCAGGAATACCTGAATCTTTATAAAATGTGATGAATTTTAGTTCACTCAATTCAAAACAAATGCTAGCTTGAGAATATTACTGACAAGAACAACCAAGCCTAATTACTTCGTGTGATTGCAAATTGGGTGCTGCAAAGTGAAACTTAGTCCATCAGTGTTTCCTTGCGGAATATTAATAATAGTTTTTGCAAGCACCAAAATTGGAAAGCAGATATTAAGCTTTCTACTGCCGTTTTGAGTGGTGAATGTGTCAAAGACTTAAGTATAATGTCATCTATAAGTAACCAGTTGAAAACATCAAAGTGCTGACAATGTCTGACAGGTTCTTACAATCCATTTCCCATTGCTGAGTTGGTATTAGTCATTGTCTTTAAGCCCAGTAATAATAATGGTTTAGCAATTTGAATATGGTAGAGTTTGGTGCATATATATTTAGGATTGTCATATCTTCTTGGGTACCTGTTCCCTTGATTAGATAATAAAACCCTGTATCTCTTATGATTACTTCTAGTTTGAAGTCTGTTTTGGATATCAGAACAGTGACAGAATGTTCTTTCTGATCCAATGTCTTGGTACAATGCTACTTTTCCTAATTCAGGCCTACCTCTATCCCTCCCCCTGTTAATTTTCTTTTAAGTGCTTTAAACACAAATAGTGATATTCTGATATGTCAGAAATGTACTGAAACTTCAGTGACAAATATGAAAATATGTATTCAAATATAAGTCTTCCAGACAAAATTAAAATTCCTTTTTTATCATTTTTTATTAGATTTTTTAATTTAGCTTTCAAATGCTATCCTGAAAGTCCCCTATACACTCCCCTGCCCTGATCCCCTAACCACACACTCCCACTTCTTGGCCCTGGTATTCCCCTCTACTGGGGCAAAAGAAAGAGAGATAAAGCAAGCAAGCAAGAAAGAAAACTATGAAACTATGATATGCACAAGTTGGATAGCTAGGTTGAGGATTACTATGTAACCTTTAAGATAAAACAATGTTAAATTCAAAGACTTTTGTTGTGTAATAAAAAAATAATAAATTTGATGGAATAGAGAGAATTCTTAGGATTCATCTCCTGAAAATTGTGAGAATGATCGTGCAGATATCCTATAGTGACTTTGAGCCTCTGTGCCCACACACATACATACATGTCCATATTCACACAAAGAAGTATACAACACTCACAAACACACACACACACACAGATGGCATGTGTCTATGAGAGAGAGAGAGAGAGAGAGAGAGAGAGAGAGAGAGAGAACAAAATCCGAGGTGCCTAGGGAAGTCATAGACCCTACTGATAAAGCTACTGCTACAGTTTGGTTAATGGTAATGTGTACCTGTCAATTTGCCATCTAAATCACTGTCATTATGCACATAGACTAGATGTGCTGTCAGCATAGATAAGAGAAAAACATCTTTGTAGTGGTCAGTAATGACTGCACAGATTCAGAAATAGTAAAAGTACTGAGAATAAATAACTTTTGAATGTCTAGCCATAAATAGGACATTTAGATTATCCCTCTAAGTAAGGCTCAGGGGACATCATGGAAGAAAAGGAAGAATGGATCCCCAAACAGAAGGAAGGTAATGGCAGTGTGAATTGCTGATTTCCAGGCATGACAGATCTATAGCAGCACATCCAAGAACATATACCATTTTTTAAATAGAAAGAAAAATGGCTTTATAGATGGATAATGATACTCACAAAAGGGATATTCTGCCAAATAAAAATCTTTGTGTAAAGGATGGAATGACACCCTATCATTTGTTAGTCATGAAGACCCCAACACCAGCCCTTGGACATATAGCCATCATCAATATTGTGAAACAACATTGTTAAAGACATCACAAAATTTGTTGGTAGGTCCAAGATAAATTAAGACATAATTGGCCTAGAAGTTTCCTCACACAAGGTAACTCTCACAGTGTTGGAGGGTGCTACATAGTCTGCTAGGGATAGAAATTCATCAGTGTTCTTGTTCTTACCTAACTGTAAAACTAAATCACCAGTAAAGATGTGCATAATGATAAGAATAGTAGTATAAATGTTGTGAGAATAGCAAATCCCTTTTAAAATGGATGTGAGACCTGCCCTGGGATGTTTTCAATAAGAATAGACCCCAAAGATTCATATATTGAATGCTTGATCATCAGGAAGAGGCACTAATTTAGATATTAGGTGTGTCTTTCTTGGGATGGGTGTGTCTTTTTAAAATAAGTATATCACTGGGAGTGACCTCTCAGGTTGCAAAAGCCCAAGGCTTTGCAAATGTCTCTGATTCCTGCTGCCTCTGAATCTGAATGTAGAACTCTCAGCCACTTCACCAGCACCATGTCTGCTTGCATGTTGCCATGCTTTCTGCTATGATGACAATAGACTACATCTTTGAAACTGTAGTCAAACCTCAAATAAGTGCTTTCCCTTATAAGAATTACTGTGTTCAGGGTACCTTTATGAGGGATTAGAACAGTGATTGAGAAATGACTCACTGTTGAGAAATCATGCTGGGCAGTGTAACCTGATCAAAATCTAGTAAGTAGCATGGGAGTCTTAAGTCTTAGGTGAGAATCTATTACTGTTCTTTTGATAAATAGCCATCAGGTCATGTTCCCTCTAAATAATTATGTTTATAGCTATGGATTAGCTGTGGTCAGAAAAGCTTTCATTTTTTGTAATAGGTGGTAGTGGATGCAGAAACTAATATGATGCCAGGGTGAAGAGAATCCTGTATTGCAGAGTCCCAAACACCACCACCACCACACACATATGTATATATATATATATATATATATATATATATATATATATATATATATATATATGCAATCACTTCTTCTATGCTAAAAGTGCAGTGTGAAAATAATTAAAGCAAGAGCTAGAGGCTAAGAATAAGAAGGGGAAATGCTTTTAGCCCAGAAACTTAGAATACCCAAGATACAATTTGAAAACACAAGAAAATCAAGAAGGAAGACCGATGTGTGGATACTTCATTCCTCCGTAGAAAAGGGAACAAAATACCCATGGAAGAAGATACAGAATCAGAGTTTGGAGCTAAGACGAAAAGATGGACCATCCAGAGTCTAATCCACCCGGAGATCCATGCCACAATCAGCCACCAAATCCAGACACTATTGCATAGGACAGCAAGATTTTGCTAAAAGGACCATGGTATAGCTGTCTCGTGTGAGGCTATGCCAGTCCCGGGCAAATACAGAAGTGGATGCTCATAGTCACCTATAGGATGAAACACAGGGTCCCCAATGGAGGAGCTAGAGAAAGTACCAAAGGAGCTGAAGTGGGGTCTACATCCCTATAAGTGGAACAACAATATGATCTAATCAGTACCCCCAGAGCTCGTGTCTCTAGCTGCATATGTAGCATAAGATGGCCTAGTCGGCCATCATTGGGAAGAGAGGCCCCTTGGTACAGCAATCTTTATATGCCCCAATACAGGGGAATGTCAGGGCCAAGATGTGGGAGTGGGTGGGTAGGGGAGCAGGAAGGGGGATGGGGGAGGGTATAGGAAAATTTCAGGATAGCATTTGAAATTTAATTAAAGAAAATATCTAATAATAAAAAACAAAAGAAAACAAAAGAACCACAAATTTCACAATGGAAAAAAATTAAAAAAAAAAAAAAAGAAGGGGATAAGCTGTTGTCTTCTGGACACAGCATGGATGTTGCAATAATGTCCTTGGAGAATATACAATTATCCCGACAAGTTCTGTCCAGACCACACTAGGCAACAACCCATAATCCCTGAGGTATTATAAACAATTGTTACTCCAGAAGAGAAATCCTATACCTCAGTTTTGTAACATCAGGTGAATGATTACCCCCACACAATTACTCTCATGAAAACTTCCTTATACATACTTACATATGTATTGAACCTCACAGAAAGAAAATAGAGGCCACAAATTTGAAAGAGAAACAAGATAAATCTATGTGTGAGCAGGTAGGGAAGAAAGGAAAGGAGGGATGACATAATTATATTAAATTTCAAAAGAAAAAAATGTTTCTTATAACCATACTTGACTTCAAAATGATATGAATGAAGGACAAAGTCATGGGAAGAAGAAAAGTGTAAGCAGGAGCATGAGGGGGATAAGGAAGAATACTGGGTGATAAAAAAAATCAATCATTAAAATAATTTGCCATGGAATAAAATATAACAAATATCCATTTACCTGTTCACAACAGCAATGAAGATAATAATCACAGATTCTGAAGACCATTTTCACATCCTTTAAAACACTGTGTTTTAAATTCCCTCTGTGTTTTAATTACCTTTGCAATTAGCGCAAAGCACAGTGTTTTCTTGGAATAAGAGTCTTCCTTCTTTTGCATATTTCTATGTATATTCTACTTTCAGGAGAAAAAGAGAGGGGCCAAGAGAGGGAAAGAGGATGAAGGAAGGGAGGGAGAAAAGAGAGAAGAAGGGAGGGAGGGGAAACAGACTGAAACAGAGACAGAGACAGAGACAGAGACAGAGAAAAAGAGAAGATTAGATATCTAAGAAACTGACACCAACCATATATTTCTTAGTTAACTGAACCTGGTGTCATTTCACAAGCCATCAAACTTTCAACTACTCAAGTGCAGTGGTTATTTTGCATTATTATCTGGCCAGAATTTCTCTCCTTTTATGTGGTTGTGAGAAGTCCGTTAGCTTGGCTTACAAGGCTTCATTTGCTACCCAGTGACGAGAATTACCTGTCTCCTCCTCTTTCATAGCCTTTTAATCTCTAAATTGCAAATTCTGTCAACTAAATTTATAGATATTCCCATTTGAGTCTCGAGTAATAAATGTAGGGAACTATGCTCAGTGGTGAGTAGCCAGCAAACTAACCCAATGCAGGGAAAGTAAATAACATGGGCAGGCACCCAACATGCACGTGGATCTGTGACAGTTGCCCAGAGAAGAAAGCTTGGTCAGTGGTTATGGGCCTGGATCCCAGGAGTGAGAATTAAATGACTGACATGTGGTTTTAAAAGGACTAATGTCAAGTAGAATGCCTGATACCTAAGTGGATCCACACTGGTAAGCCTTATACCTCCTGACACAAAGACCCACTTAGCTATTATTAAGACATACCATATTTTATCTGATATTGCATCAAAACAGGGTAGATGGTGTTCCTAATTTCTAAAGGGCTATTTTTGATATATTTCCAGATTCAGCAGGATGTGCTCAGCACCCAGTCTCTTTCTTTCTTGTGAAGAACAGTAAAATGATGTCCAATTCCCATAACATTCTTCACAAGATATTTCATGTGCTGTGGCCCTGGTTTCTCTTCGATATGCAGCATCCCACAACCAGGTGGAGACAAGAGTCCTTTATTAAACTTGTTGATTCAACCAGGCTCTGTAAGGATCAGAAGTATACATCTACTTACTTTCTGCATTTTTCTTTTACTCTGTCCCACTGCTGTGAAGGCTGCTTCTCCTGTTGCCTTTACCCTGAAGTAAAACAAGACACTATTTCTGGTCTGTACATTCTTGGGCTATCTTTTGGTGTCTTCCAAGACAATCTATCATTTTTGCTTTCAGGTCTGTTTTTAAATTTAGACCTGCTGAAAATTGTGAAGAATTGCTATTCTCATCGTCGACATGAGGGAAGGCAGCTGGAAGGATTAGCAGACAACCTCAAGAACATGTAGTTAATAACCCTGGAGCAATTTTGTGGCCACAAGTTAGGCATTTGCATCAATTATATCTATTCTTGTTTCCTCTCATCTTAAATTGCTTTCTGTAGTTATATTTCCTTCTCCAGAAGGAAGTACAGGGCCCTGGATCTCCTCAGGCACATAGCTCAATAAAACACATATGACACATGATCAATAATCTTCTGTACTGTTTCTAAATCACCATTCTTAAAATACTATCATTCAAATGGAGAAATCATTTCTTAAGTTTAAAGAAACATAAAATTCAAGTTGAAGTTACACAAATGACTTTGATTAGAGAAAATCACAAAGGCAGTGTGATAGGTCATTTTTTCATTCTCTTTTAAGTTGAACATATAAAATGCCATCAATTATCTAATTCATAGATGTCTAAAAGCTCAGACAGCATGGTAAAGAGTTCTTTATGTCTGTTCAGTCACCTGTGTTTCTTCATTCACCCATCAAATATTTATTCAGCACCTTCTTGGTACAAGCATGAGTGCATCCTACACAGTAGTATCCTTTCATAGTGAAAAGCTGAAGAAAGAACAAAGCCCTCCACTACACATTCAAAGGTTACCTGGAAATTGAGCAAACAATTGAAATGGAAAACTGCTACACACAATATACCTCATGAGGTACTTCACAGACCTGTCTTCATTTTAATTATTAAATTACATTTATGTATGTATGTTTATCTGTATATATGTGCATGTGTATTTATATGTGTATTTATGTACATATGTATATGTATTCGTATGTGTGCATGTATGTACATTCATATGTATTTTGTATGTATGTGTATTTATTATTATGTGTATGTGTATTTATTTCTTATGCATGTGTATATGTGTGCATATATGTATTCATATGTTTGTATATATATATATATATATGCATGGTCATGTAAGTGCTGTTGCCCTCATTCAGGAGTCAGGGACAACTTGTTGAAATTATTTTCCTCTTCCTCCAAGAGGTTCTTGTGGATCAAACTCAGGTTGTTAGGCTTAGAAGGAAAGTTTGTTCTCTACTTAGCCACATCATCTTAATTCTACGATCAAAGTTATGAACAAAACATAACTTACACAAACAGCATGTATTGTCTGGTGGACAAGAATACAAATGAACTGAAACAAAACATACAGGAAGCAATATAAGATCATATTGCTGCTCACTGTTTTCACGGAGCCTTTTTCTTGCATTTTTTATTTCTTCATCTTTACTTGAACTAAATTGCATAAACAGTACAAATACTTAAAAATATTTAACAAATAAACTGACCATAGTCACTAAACCAGAACAAATGAATGTGAATAGAAGCTTTGTTACCTCTCTTTGCTATTTCCAACAATTAGAGATATCACTGAATAAGTGATGGACAACATGACAAATCAAAACAAAATAGACTCTTCCCAAATATACACACTGTATGCATTAGGCAGAATGCGGTGTCTGAAAGCTATAGACAGTGCAAGGAAAGGTTTTATTGATGTACAGGATTATGGTAGACAAGAAGACAGGCAAGCTATGTTCTAAAAGATTATCCCCTTGTCCCATTATCAGAAAAAAGTATGCATGTCCTGACAGCATCAGTAATTGTGTAGTTACCACATGGAAACTACAATAAATATAGCTATACCTCATTAATCAGAAAGAACATCTGGACTGTGAGTTCATGTAGTGAATAATGATTTAGCAGCTGTGAATGTAAGAATACATCTTATGTGAAATTTGGAAAATAAGGGTAATGCTTACATCACCTTGACAGAAAATCCAAGTTGTGTGATTTATTTTATTCCTTCTAGGAATAAATAAAAATTATCTCTCCTGAAGAAAACAAATAATGTGTTTTATGCTTTAAGCAATGCCTGTGGCTATTAATACTTTGGTAGCACACATATGGTTAATCAAACAAAACAAAACAAAACCATAGACTAAATTGCTTTTTTTGTTGTATATTCGAAAGATTTTAACTTTCCTTGATATTTATATGAATTGGGTTTTTTGTTTGTACTATAAAGCTTTTCTGTGACAGAAATTTTATGTGAACTCTTCTGTCTATTTTCTGTGTTCTGTGGTCCTCTGCATAGAAACAGAATGCTTGAATGTGTTCAAATCATGGTCCTGTTACTCACAGGTATACTGTGTCTCTTTGCTCCTTGAGAATTTTTTGCTTTTTAGCTTCATAGTGAGGTCCACTTATTCCAACATTATTTCACACAGTACAAAGCTGTTTATTTTTGCTTCGTTTTATAAAGCATAACTGTATTCACATGTCTATATTTTTTTCATTCTGTCATCTAGAACTATCAAGTAAAGCACTTTTCCTGTGTCTTCTTTCAGGTTCCTGCCATTCTCAGTTCTGCCAATCTGAAATCTCTACCCTCTACTAAAGTTTTACTCAGCCATATTTCTTCAATAATGCTAACACATTCTTCTAGGTTTCTCTTGAATTTAACTCATCTTGCTAATGTCTTTTGATTTAACTTGTTATCTTCTTGTCCTATGTTGTCACATGCATCCCTGAAATAAGGACATTGGAAGAAAGTGTCTGTCTTGGTTTTGGTTTTATTGCTGAAGAAACCCCATGGCCATTATAAAGGAAACCCTTTCATTGAGGATGGATTACAGTTTCAAATGATTAGTCCATTATCATCATGGTGGGGAACATGGCTGCATACAGGCAAACATGATGTTAGAGAAAGAACTGAAAATTCTACCTCTTGATCAATAGACACCAGGAGAGTGTATCAGACTGGCCAGACTTCACCTTATAAGATCTCAAGGCCCCTTTAACTCTTTCAATGTGTGCTTTGTTCTTAATTCTAGGAAGGGGTGACGTGTCCACATTTTGATCTTCCTTCTTCTTGAGTATCATGTGTTTAGTAAATTGTATCTTGGGTAGTCTAGGTTTCCGGGCTAATATCCACATATCAGTGAGTACATGTTATGTGAGTTCTTTTGTGAATGGGTTACTTCACTCAGGANTACTCCATTGTGTAAATATACCAAATTTTTTGTATCCATTCCTCTGTTGAGGGACATCTGGGTTCTTTCCAGTTTCTGGCTATTATGAATAAGGCTGCTATGAACATAGTGGAACATGTGTCCTTGTTACCAGATGGAATATCTTCTGGATATATGCCCAGTAGAGGTATTGCAGGATCTTCCGCTAAAAGAGTTAAAGAGATCATGTGTGAAGCTGATTCCAAAGGATGGACCAATGACTGCGGCTGCCAGGGATCCATCCCACAATCAGCCACCAAACATAGACACTATAGCATATGCCAGCAAGATAGTGCTGAAAGGGCCCGGATATAGCTGTCTCGGGGGAAACTATACCAATGCTTGGCAAACATGGAGGTGGAACCTCACAGTCAGCTATTAGATGGAACACAGGGTTCCCAAGGAAGAAGGAGCTAGAGAAAGTACCCAAGGAGCTGAAGGGGTCTTCAACCCTCTAGGTGGAAGAATAACCATGAACTAACTGGTACCCCCTGAGCTCATGTCTCTAGCTGCATATATAGAAGAGGATGGCCTAGTTGGCCATCAGTGGGAACGCTAGGGCCAAGAAGTGGGAGCGGGTGGGTAGGGGAGCAGGGCCGGGAGGGAGGAGGGTATAGGGAACTTTCTGGATAACAATTGAAATGTAAATGAAGAAAATATCTAATAAAAGTTGAAAAAAAAAGATCTCAAGGCCCAGATCTACTGTGTCACACTTCTAACAACAAAGCCACACCGACTCTAAAAAAGTCATCTCCTAATAGTACAGGCAAAACACATACATGGCGCGCGCGCGCTTGCGCACACACACACACACACACACACACACACACACACACACACACACACGAGTCTCTTGGACCAATTTTTTTCAAACCACCACTGTGCTATTGAAGGATTCTTCTGTATTGAAATAGTGGTGAATACTTCAAGGAGGAGGTGGTATGATTTATATATTATGGGAACTGTCAGTGTCATATCAATCAGACGCAGAGTTTCAAGAGTTACAACTCATTGGCATGTAGTATGTTAAAACAAAACAAAACAAAACACCAAAGTTTGGGCTACTTCACTCTCTGTAGACATGTAGATTTCTTCTGTTGCAGAAGAGTGAGCTGAGAGGAGCATTTCACTGCAAGATCCTTTGTGTTCAAAAGCAGCCTTTATCTATTTATGCATTGATGCATATCTCCTGTCTAAACTAGTAAGTTGTAAACTCTTTCTACTAACAGATTTTCCCCTGAGCTCATCTTTTGGATCTACAAATACCACTAAGTTTTCAGTAAGTACAGAGATAAAACTATCAGAAATGTACTAATAAAACTGTGCACAAAATAATTTGAATTCTCAGTATCTGACCTACCTACAACTTTCTAAAGTTTTTTTCTTGGATATTTTATTTATTTACATTTCAAATGTTTTCACCTTTCTAGGTCTTGCCTTCAGGAACCCTCTTTCCCATCCTTCTTCCCCAGGCCTCTATGAGGGTGCTCCCCCCGCTCACTCCCACTTTCTCAATTTTGACCATACTAATATTGTCTCTACCCTAGAAGTCTTTGATTTAAGTGATACCTCTCATTGCCCCATGTGCTTCATTTGTACATGTTCATATCCCACCCCATGTACATAAGATTCTCCGCCTAGATAAAGTATGGGTTTTCCAACTTAAAATTCTTCTCAATAACATTAAAAGATTACTTCATATATTTCCCACAACTAGTTTTAAAGATGATCTTTCTTTTAACAAGAGTAGACACCTTTTGCCAGTGACTCTAATTTTATGAACTCTAACTTAGGATGGTCAATAGTTACCTGGAAGAAAATTCCATAATTACTCTTTTGGAGATTATAGGATTTTTAAAATAAGTAATATTAAAATCCACTTATAATATATTTAATAAATCAATACCTAATTTTTATAGAAATATGTATTCATATCATAGGCTAGGTCTTGTCTTTCTTCTTTATACGATACAAAAGACATCATCAGAATATTTGTATTATAAAGTAGAAAGGAACATAAGAGAAAAAAATAATATTTATCAAGTAACTTTCTGTGAAAAACTTATTTTAATGAAATGGGTGCTTCAAAATCACATTTTAACAACCTTACTCTCAACTGTTTTTTTTTTTAAATAGGTATTATTCTGTAATTCAACAAAATTTATAGAACATTTAGTGTTTCTTTTTATATACCTGGCTAGTTTAATTTCCTTTGAGATTCATATTTGAAAACTAGAAGAATTTGTAACAGAGAATATATTATGAGGTTTTCTCATCATAGCTATGAAATGTTTGACAAATAATGTATAATAGAATGTTCAACAATACCAAATAATATATTTTTGTTTATCAAGGAATGTTTAATTTGTAAAATTAACTTACAATAAACTGAGAGTATAAGTATATAGGAAATTCCCCCTAATCTTATTTGGACAGTGACTTCAAAGCATTAAACTTCTAAGAGCTCTAAGTATAACTCCATATGTGCATGTTTCGTTTTCCGTGGTTCTCAAACTTCCTAATGCTGTGACCTTTTAATGTAATTCCTTATGTAGTGGAATAACTCCCCAATCATAAAGTTATTTCATCCCTACTTCATAACCCTAATTTTGCTATGAATCATAATGTAAATGATTGATAAGCAGGATATCATGAACCACAGGTTGAGAATCACTGGTTTAGATAATAGACAACATTCATTAAAAAAGTAATCCCTGTGGTGGCGCACGCCTTTAATCCCATCAATCGGGAGAAAGAGGCAGGCAGATTTCTAGGTTCGAGGCCAGCCTGGTCTACAAAGTGAGTTCCAGGACAGCCAGGGCTATACAGAGAAACCCTGTCTCAAAAAAAAACAAAAAACAAAAAACAAAAAGCAAAAAACAAAAACAAAAAAAGTAATCCCATATGAAATAAATATCCTGAAATCAAAAATTGGAAAACCCTGGAACATAAAGAATTTTCATGAGAGTTAATATATTACAGAAAAATTATGTTAATATAACATAATCAACACCAATACATTTATTTATTTTAACTAATCATTTATTCAATCTACATCCCAATTGCTGACCTCTGCACAGTTCCCCTCACACAATCTCCCACTCCTTTCCCCTCTCCTCCAAGAGAATAGAGGCCTCACTGAGCATCCCCCAATTCTGGACTCTGTAGGGTTAAGCACATCTGTTCACACAAAAGCCAGACAAGGCAACCCAGTTAGAATAGCATATTCCACAGATAGGCAACAGCTTCAGGAATAGCTCCATTTTAGTTGTTGGGGGATCCATATGAACAGTGAGCTGTATATCTGTTATATATGTGCAGAAAGCCTACATCCAGCCCATGTATGCTCTTTGGTTGGTGGTTCAGTCTGAGGGTCCTTAAGTATCCAGGTTATCTGACTCTGTCTCCTTGTGCAGTTCCTACCACCTGCAGGTACCTCAAAAATTTCCCCAAATCTTCCATAAGAGACCCTGAACTCAATTCAATGTTTTGCTGTGGGTCTCTGCTTCTGCTTGAGTCAGATTCCAAGAGGCCTCTCTTCCCAATGATGGCCGACTAGGCCATCTTCTGCTACATATGCAGATGGAGACAAGAGCTCTGGAGGTAGTTGCACCACCTTGCAATCCCACCAACAATGGAGGAGTGTTCCTCTTTCTCCACATCTACACCAGCATCTGCTGTCATCTGAGTTTTTTTATCTTAGCCATTCTGACTTGTGTGAGGTGGAATCTCAGAATTGTTTTGATTTGCTTTTTCCAGATGACAAAGGATGCTGAACATTTCTTGAGGTACTTCTCAGTTGAGAATTCATTGTTAGCTCTGTATCCCATTTTTAATAGGGTTATTTGATTCTCTGAAGTGTAACTTCTTGAGTTCTTTGTATATTAGTCCTCTATCAGATGTAGAGGACTTATCAGATGTAAAGATTGTTTCCCAATCTATTGGTTGCCATTTTTCCTATTGATAGTGTCCTTTGCCTTTCAGAAGCTTTGCAATATTATGGGATCCCATTTATACATTCTTGATCTTACAGAATAACCCATTGGTTTTCTGTTCGGGAAATTTTCTCCTGTGCCAATGTGTTTGTGACTCTTCTCCACTTTCTCTTCTAGTAGTTTCAGTGTATCTGCTTTTATGTGGAGGTTCTAGATCCACATGGACTTGAGATTTGCACAAGTAGATACAAATTGATTTGCATTCTTCTACATCCTGACTGCCAGTTGAACCAGCACCATCTATAAAAAATGCTGTCATTTTTTCTACTGGATAGTTTTAGCTTCTTTGTCAAAGATCAGATTCTCATAGGTGGCCTTATGTCTGGGTTCACTTCTGAGTCTATAATTCTATAACATTGATCTATCTATCTCTGTACCAATATCATCCAGTTTTTACCACCATTGTTCTGTAATACAGCTTGAAGTCAGGGATGGTGATTCTTCCAGAAGTTATGTTGTTGTTGAGAATAGTTTTGGCTATCCTGGATTTTTAGTAATTCCAGATGATTTTGAAAATTGCTCTTTCTAACTCTGTGAAGAATTGAGTTGGAATTTTGATGGGGATTGCATTGAATTAGTAGATGGCTTTCTGGAAGATGGCCACTTTTACTATACTAATCATGCCAATCCATGAGCATGGGAGATCTTTCCATCTTCTGAGATCTTCTTTGATTTCTTTCTTCAGAGACTTGAATTTCTTGTCATACAGACTGTACTGGATAGTTTTTGTGTCAACTTGACACAGCTAGAGTTATAATAGAGAAAGGAGCTTCAATGGGAAATGCCTCCATGAGATCTAGCTGTGAGGCATTTTCTTAATTAGTGATCAAGAGCCCCTTGTGGGTGGGACCATCTCTGGGCTGGCGGTCTTTGGTTTTATAAGAGGGCAGGCTGAGCAAGCCAGGGGAAGCAAGCCAGTAAGGAACATCCCTCCATGGCTTCTGCATCAGCTCTTGCTTCCTGACCTGCTTGAGTTCCAGTCCTGACTTCCTTGGTGATGAAGAGCTGTATGGAAGTGTAAGCTGAAAAAACCCTTTCCTCCCCAACTTGCTTCTTGGTCATGATGTTTTTGCAGGAATAGAAACCCTGAGTAAGACACATTGGTACTAGCATAGTGGTGTATTCCTGTGACAACCTGACCTTGTTTTGGGGAGGACTGTGGAAGGACTTTGGAACATTGGGCTAGAAGATCCATTCTGTGTTAAGAGCTCTGTGGGATGTTGTGTAGGAGCTTGGAAGATAATGTTGAGAACAATGCAGAAGATGGAGGCCTGGCTTGTGAAATTTCAGAGGGAAAATTAAAGACTCTTTTCAGGGCCATTGTTACTTTGTGAAGATTCTGTGGTTCTGGTTAGCTGGGGCTGAAGAATCAGCTGTGATTACCAAGATACCAGAACTACTAAAGCAAAAACTTGGCATTACTGGGACCATTGATACTGGTTAGCTGGAACTAAGAAATTAGTGGTGATTAAGAAGAGACCAGCAACATTGAGGTGACATCTTCTTGGAAATGTTTACTGAAAGCACAAGGAGGCTGTGTTCTAGAGATAGTCATTGTTGTACCTTGTTCTGTGACACTTGGTAATGTGTAAGAGCTACCTAGGTGGTACTGGTTTTAGAGGTTTTAGAGGCATGGAGGAGTCATGCAGAGCAGCTGAGGCCACAGAAGCACTGTGAGAGGCCATGGAAGGCTATTGGTGAAAGTGCAGCCTAGGTTGCAATTGATGGGCCAGGACTGAAGGGGTCATGCAAAGGGGTTGAGACTCGGCACCATGAAGAGAGCCTATGAGAGGCTAGTGTTGAAGCCTAGTTATAGCACCATTTTGGAGATGCCAGTACCATGAGATGACCACCAAGAACAGCAGCAGCAATGGAGTACAGGCATCTGGAGCCTAGAGGACAATGTGTGTGCTACAAAGGGCATGGCTGGAGAAGTGACCCAAACCCTTGGAGGAGCCCAGAACATCGTGAGTTGGATCCCAGACATTGGACAGTTGGAGATTGATTTTTGCTTTTGATTGTGACTGTGTCCTGATATCTTTCCCTCTTGAAGGAATTTTTAAATGAAGCCCACAGTTAAGAGACTTTCAATTTTAAAGTACTTTGAATTTTAAAAGATACTGGATATTTTAAAAGGATTGAACTTTTAATATGTAAAGACTGTGGGACTTGTAAGTTATTTTAGATCTTGGGGATGAATAAGAACTAAGGGTTGAGGCTTAGTAGTGATGTATTTGTGTGTCAAGTTGACAAGGGGTCAATTGTACTGGCTAGTTTTTGTGTCAACTTGACACAGCTGGAGTTATCACAGAGAAAGGAGCTTCAGTTGGGGAAATGCCTCCATGAGATCTAGCTGTGGGGTATTTTTCTCAATTAGTGATCAAGGGCCCCTTGTGGGTGGGACCATCTCTGGGCTGGTGGTCTTGGGTTCGATAAGAGGGCAGGCTGAGCAAGCCAGGGGAAGCAAGCCAGTAAGGAACATCCCCCCATGGCTTCTGCATCAGCTCTTGCTTCCTGACCTGCTTGAGTTCCAGTCCTGACTCCCTTGGTGATGAACAGCAATATGGAAGTGTAAGCTGAATAAACCCTTTCCTCCCCAACTTGCTTCTTGGTCATGGTGTTTGTGCAAGAATAGAAACTCTGACTACGACACAGACCTTTCACTTGCTTGTTTAGAGTCAAACCACGGTAGTTTAGATTATTTTTGACTATTGTCAAGGGTATCATTTCCCTAATTTCATACTCCTCTGAGTAGCAGACTACTGATTTGTTTGAATTAATTTCATATCCATCCACTTTGATGAAGTTGTTTATCAGTTTTAAGAGTTCTCTGGTTAAATTTTTATGGTCACTTCAGTATACTATCACATCATCTGCAAAAAGTGATGTTTTGACTTCTTCCTTTCCAATTTACATCCCTTTGACATTTTTGTAGTTGTCTAATTTCTCTGGCTAGGATGTCAAGTACTATATTGAATAGGTAGGGAGAGAATGTGCAGACTTTTTTTTTTTTTTTTGATATTTTCTTTATTTTACATTTCAAATGCTATCCTGAAAATTCCCTATAACCTCCCCCACCCTGCTCCTCTAAAAGTCCACTCCCACTTCTTGGCCCTGGAATTCCCCTGTACTGGGCATATAAAGTATGTAAAACCAAGGGGCCTCTCTTCCAATGATGGCCCACTAGGCCATCTTCTGCTACATATGCAGCTAGAGACAGGAGCTCTGGGGGTACTGATTAGTTCATATTGTTGTTCCACCTAAAGGTTTGTAGACCCCTTCAGTTCCTTCATTAATTTCTCTAGCTCCTCCATTGGGGGCCCTGTGTTTCATCCTATAGATGACTATGAGCATCCCTTTCTGTATTTGCTAGGCAGTGGCATAGCCTCACTCAAGACAGTTATATCAGAGTCCTTTCAGCAAAAACTTGCTGGAATATGCAATAGTTTATGGGTTTGGTGGCTGATTATGGGCTGGATCCCCAGGTGGGGTAGACTCTGGATGGTCCATCCTTTTGTCTTAGCTCCAATCTTTGTCTCTTTAACTTCTTTCATGGCTATTTTTTTCTCTATTCTAAGATGGAATGAAGTATCCATACATTGGTCTTCGTTCTTGATTTTCCTGTGTTTTGCAAACTGGTAAAAGAACACATGCTCCAATATGTTCATAGCAGCCATTTCTGGTCCTATTTCATTTGTTTGTTCATTTATTTATTTATTTATTTATTTATTTATTTATTTATTTATTAGATATTTTCTTCATTTACATTTCAAGTGCTATCGCATAAGTCCCCAATACCCTCCCCCTGCCCTGCTTCCCTACCCACCCACTCCCACTTCTTGGCCCTGGCATTCCCCTGTACTGGGTCATATAAAGATTGTTAGACCAAGGGGCCTCTATTCCCAATAATGGCCAAATAGGCCATCTTCTAATACATATGCAGCTAGAGACATGAGCTCTGGGGTTCTTATTAGCTCATATTGTTGTTCCATTTGTAGGGTTTCAGACCCCTACAGTTCTTGGGTACTCTCTCTAGCTCCCACATTGGGGACCCTGTGTTCTGCTCTATAGATGACAGTGAGCATCTACTTCTGTATTTGCCAGGCACTGTCAAAGCCTCACAGGAGACAGCTATATCAGGGTCCTTAACGAAAAATCCTGCTGTTATATGCAGTTGTGTCTGCATTTGGTGGCTGATCATGTGATTGACCCTCTGGGTGGGGCAGTCTCTGGATGGTCCATCATTTTGTCTTAGCTCCAAACTTTGTCTCTGCAACTCCTTCCATGGTTATTTTATTATGTATTATAGGGAGGAATGAAGTATCCATGCATTGGTCTTCTTTCTTGATTTTCTTGTGTTTAGGAATTTGTATATTGAGTATTCTAATTTCTGGGCTAATATCCACTTATCAGTGAGCGCATATCAAGTGATTTCTTTTGTGATTGGGTTACCTCACTCAGGATGATATCCTCCAGATACATCCATTTGCCCAAGAATTTCATAAATTCATTGTTTTTAATAGCTGAGTAGTACTCTATTGTGTAAATGTACCACATTTTCTGTATCCATTCCTCTGTTGATGGACATCTGGGTTTTTTTTTTTCAGCTTCTGGCTATTATAAATAAGGCTACTATGAACATAGTGGAGCATGTGTCCTTGTTACCAGTTGGAACATCTTCTGGGTATATGCCCAGGAGAGGTATTGCTGGATCAATTGGTAATGCTATGTCCAGTTTTCTGAGGAACCGCCAGACTGACTTCCAGAGTGGATGTACCAGTTTGCAATCCCACCAGCCATGGAGGAGTATTCCTCTTTCTCCACATCCTCCCAAGCATCTGCTGTCACCTGAATTTTTGATCCTAGCCATTCTGACTGGTATGAGGTGGAATCTCAGGATTGTTTGGATTTGCATTTTCCTAATGATTAAGAATGTTGAGCATTTTTTTCAAGTGCTTCTCAGCCCTTCGGTATTCCTCAGTTGAGAATTCTTTGTTTATCTCTGTACCCCATTTTTAATGGGGTTATTTGAATTTCTGGAATTCAACTTCTTGAGCTCTCTATAAATATTTGATATTAGTCCCCTATCAGATTTAGGATTGGTAAAAATTCTTTCCCAATCTGATGGTGACCTTCTTGTCTTATTGAAAGTATCTTTTGCTCTAGAGAAGCTTTGCAATTTTATATGGTCCCATTTGTTGATTTGTGATCTTACAGCATAGGCCATTGCTGTTCTGTTTAGGAATTTTACCACTGTGCCCATATCTTTGAGGTTTAGTCCTATTTCCTTATGTGAAGACTTTGAATGTTATCTCAGTCTTTCCTCTTTTGTGACAGGAAATTTTTAGACTTACCATTTGTTTGTTTTGTTTTTTGAGACAGGGTTTCTCTGTGTAGCCCTGGTTGTCCTGGAACTCACTTTGTAGACCAGGCTGCTCTTGAACTCAGAAATCTGCCTGTCTCTGTCTCCCAAGTGCTGGGATTAAAGGTGTGTGCCACGACCACCCAGCTTTTTTGACTATTGAATCAATTTCTCAGTTTGTATCTTTTATGCCTGAAGTATACTCCTTTGTCTCTCATACTTTGTTGGTGATGCTAACCTTCATCTTTCCTGTTATCTTCTCTAGGTTTTCTACTTTGAAGATTTCCTCAGTTTGTGTCTTACTTATTTTTTCTATTTTCCTTTTCATGTCTTGGATTAATTTTATTTCTTTCTTTTACCTGTTTAATTGTGGTTTTTTCTTTTTTGAATTTCCTTAAGGAATTTGAAAAGCCTCTATCATCATTTTAAGAATGGAATTATAATATTTTTCTTGTGTTCCAATTGTTGCTCACCTATCCAGACCTGGCTGTACTGTGGTAATTGTTCTCTGGTGGTGTCATACTACCCTGGCATTTATTATTTGTGTTCTTTTGTGGAACTTTAATCATCTCGATAGCTTAGTCTCTGGATTTTCCTGTTGTCGTAGGTATTGGCAGTAGGCCTAACTTTAATGATCCTGGTATGGACAATCTTGGACTATAAGGTTCCAGATCAGCAAGAATGGAAGTATGTTTGGGATAGCATCCAGCTCAGGGCAACTGTGCATTCCCCAGTGTACTTAGCATCCAGCAGGAGAAATTAGTTCAGTAATAAGTTTTTATAGATCACATGCAACTTGGCATGGTTGACATCACTTTTTTCTTTTGAAAGTTGTAGAAAAGCAACCTTCCTACTAAATAAAAGTACAAATATCATGCATTTGAAAATGAGTAGATATGTCATGTATTTACTATTTATAAATACCTGAGTTTTCATAAAATATTTTTCTTCTCTTTCATTTAAAGTATAATTTGTAAAGTAAGATTTTGCTATACATATCATATACACACACTCACACAAGTGTGTGTGTGTATGTGTATTGTTTGTAATACTATGTAGTATAATGAGTACAAATGTGTATTCTCTATAATAGATTATATATGCAAATTATAACTATATATGTATATATTTTCTTATCTGCCCAGAATATTAATACACTGATATTTATAATTAATAGTACAATTATAAGAAATTAATGTATCAATAACTATAAATTATCTCTAACTTTAATATACTTACTATACAAGTCCTAAGTAAACATAACTTTAAATATTACCTTAATAAAACTTTATCTGAAGTAATTTGCCATAAATAATTACTGAGCAAAACACAATTACGTTAACAACACTATTCACAGAAAACTATACAGACAGCACCAATATATGTCCTCTTTCTCTATCCAAGCATATCCTACTCGAATGTTACATTTATTCAATTTATGAACACGAATAGAAACGTTACTGCAACTCAACTTTAGTAGTATGCATTTGGGAGTGTGCTTGGCTTTAACTATTTTATGCATTCCAATATCACGAATGCATTATATAGTTATACATAGTCTCTTCAATATCTAAAATACCTTGGAAACTGTTTTTATTTTTTATTTTCTTTAACAGTTTCCTGTATTATAATGATGGCATCGAGCAACCATAATATGCATGGAATATTATTTAAACAATTCATAAATTGGAGGACATTGTTTAGCTTCCTGAAAATACATATAATAATGAATAAAGCTGCTATAACTATTTATATGCACATTTCAATATATTTAAATGTATGAATGGAATAGCAAAATGTTTGATTACTCAATCACATTTTCAGTGTATACTTTGTTTAGAAACTTCTAATTGTCTTTTAAAGTGGCAATAACATCCAAAAAACAATCCCCAACAAATGAGCAATGATGGTATTACATTACTTACTTGTATCATTGCCATAGCAAAAAACCTAACAAGATATAATTTCTGGAAAGGAAGGCTTATTCTATCTTTCAGTTTGAGGATATGTAGTCGATCATTTCATGAATGCATGGTAACAGTATTGGCTGCTTACATTCTTTCTGCAGTCCAGGAGCAGTGATGAATACTTGTGATCAATGATCTTTCTCTCCTTTATTCAGTCCAAGATACCAGCTTATGAAATAGTGCAGCTAATACTAATCCTGGGTCTTCAAATGTTCAAGGTATCCTTAGTCAGTAGCATTCTGATTCTCTCGACAGTATTTTATTTATGAGGACATAATTCATATAAAGTATATTTTACCAATATATCCTTCCAGAGGGCATACCTCTGATGTAATGTCTAAAAATATAAACAAAAAGTACATTGTGATAGGTCTTCTGTGTTAATTTCTGCTAGTTGTATAATATTGTAATTTCCACATATATTTTTATTAAAAAATATCTACATTTTACAAAATATTATACCTTATTTGAAAATTACCGAAAAGCATAGCTTTTAGAAATGATAATTCTATGAGACTTGGACCAATTATTCAAAGTTCATACCACATTTATGAAACAAATTTAACAAACTTAGAAGGCTGTGCTGACTGTGAATGTGAACTGCTATAAGCAAATCTGGCCAATAAGCATTATCTCTAAGGTATTGACTATCCAGGCCATCTGTCTGTGTGGCATCATGCCCTTACAGAAAGGTCGCCATCAATAAAAATAATATACTCAAGGTAAGGTGACTAGCAGTATCTATAGAATAAAGACATGTACTACACTGACTGGTAAATTCTCTTTTGATTTCAGTTACTGTTGCTTTCTAACTCACTTTCATGTCTTTGCAGAACGAGATGAGAAGGCACACTAGGTCACTTCTGAAAAAAAATGCTGGGAGAAGGAATAATCAAATAAAATTAACTATTACTTCCTTGTTAAAACCAGCAACATGTGAAATTACAAGCATTGATTTATCAATGTGGTATCATTCTTTGAAATTTAAGTAACTTTCACTAACGCATACTCCTTTAAAAAAAATCAACCTTAAATAAAGAAATGAATTAGAAATTAAGAAAGCTCAAGACATGCTTCACAGAATGCTTTGCAATTAGACACTAGGCAGTTGAAGAATACACTAGAAGTATGCATATGTTATAAAAGAATCAACATATACAGTCTTCATTCAATGAAATCCCAGGAAAGAGATCTTCACACAATCTACCATAAACAAAGCAATAATGACAAGGGAGCAAAAACCATCCAGTGGAAAAAGGACAGCATTTTCACCAAATGGTGCTGGCACGACTGGCGGTTATCATGTAAAAGAATGGAAATCGACCCATTCTTATCCCCTTGTACAAAGCTTAAGTCTAAGTGGATCAAAGACCGCTACATAAAACCAGAGACACTGAAATTTATAGAGGAGAAAGTGGGGAAAACCCTCGAAGGTGTGGGCACAGGGGAAAGATTGCTAAACAGAACAGCAATGGCCTGTGCAGTCAGATCAAGAATTGACAAATGGGACCTTATGAAATTGCAAAGCTTCTGTAAGGCAAAAGACACAGTCAGCACGACAAAAAAGCCACCAACAGATTGGGAAAGGATTTTTACCAATCCTAAATCTGATAGGGGACTGATATCCAACATCTACAAAGAGCTAAAGAAGCTGGACTCCAGAAAAACGAATAACCCCATTAAAAATGGGGTACAGAGCTAAACAAAGAATTCTCAATTGAGGAATTCCGAATGGCTGAGAAACATCTGAAAAAATGTTCAACATCCTTAATCATCAGGAAAATGCAAATCAAAACAACACTGAGATTCCACCTCACACCAGTCAGAATGGCTAAGATCAAAAATTCAGGTGACAGCAGATGCTGGCGAGGATGTGGAGAAAGAGTAATACTCCTCCATTGCTGGTGGGATTGCAAACTTGTACAACCACTCTGGAAATCAGTCTGGCGTTATCTCAGAAAATTGGACATAGTACTACCAGAGGATCCAGCAATACCTCTCCTGGGCATATACACAGAAGATGTTCCAACTGGTAAAAAGGACACATGCTCCACTATGTTCATAGCAGCCTTATTTATAATAGCCAGAAGCTGGAAAGAACCCAGATGTCCCTCAACAGAGGAATGGATACAGAAAATGTGGTACATTTACACAATGGAATACTATTCTGCTATTAAAAAAATGAATTTATGAAATTTTTGGGCAAATGGATGAATCTGGAGGAAATAATTCTTAGTGAAGTAACCCAATCACAAAAGTGATCATTGGATATGCGCTACTGATAAATGGATATTAGCCCAGAAACTTATAATACCCAAGATACAATCTGCAAAACACAAGAAAATCAAGAAGGAAGGTCAGAGTGTGGATACTTCATTCCTCCTTTGAATAGGAAACAAAATACCCATCAAAGGAGTTACAGAGACAAAGTTTAGAGCTAAGATGAAAGGATGGACCATACAGAGACTAACCCACCGGGGATCCATCCCATAATTAGTCACTAAACTCAGACACTATTGCATAGGACAGCAATTGTTTACTGAAGGGACCCTGATATAGATGACTCCCATAGAAGTGGATGCTCACATTCATCCATAAGAGGGAGCACGGGCCCCACATTGGAGAAGCTAGAGATACAACCCCAGGAGCTGAAGGGATCTGCAACCCTAGAAGAGGAACAACAATATGAACTAACCAGAACCCCCAGAACTCGTGTCTGTAGCTCCATGTATAGCAGATGATGGCCTAGTCAGCCATCATTGGGAGGACAGGCCCCTTCGTAATGCAATCATTATATGCCCCAATACAGGGGAATGCCAGGACAAGAAGTGTAAGTGGGTGGGCAGGGGTGCAGGGAGGGGGTAGGGGGTAGGGGACTTTTGGGATAGCAATTGAAATGTAAATTAAGAAAAGATCTAATAAAAAATAATAATCTTAACTTGGTACCGTGTGTACGATCATTTATGTTTAACACTTTTTCCACAAAGACTTGAAGTACCTGGGTAATAAGCACTGAATCAGCAAACATTATTACGTCATTTAATTAAACTTTTTTAATTAAACTTTTTTACTTTTCTTTCTTTCTTTCTTTCTTTCCTTCTTTCTTTCTTTCTTTCTTTCTTTTTCTTTCTTTCTGTCTCTCTTTCTCTCCCCCTCTCTCCCTCCTTCCCTCCCTCCTCCCCTCCCTTCCTTCCTTTTTTCTTTCTTCCATTCCCTCTTCTCCCTTATTCTCACCCCATCACCTCTTCCCCTACCCCGTTCCCAATTTAGGGTTTTGCATTCTTCGAAAACCCAACACATTAAAGCAAAACACATTTAAGCCATAATATTTTAGGTGTGTCTCTTATGTTTACAGAAGAATGGCATTTGAAACTCTCAAATGGCAAATAATTTTGCCCACTGGCATTTGTTCACAGATATGTGAGATTTTTAGGCAAACTTCCCACCTTCCTGGATGAGTCTTGCATTCCAATAATATTCTTTATAGGAAACTATATGCTGGCTTTTAAATCAATAATCATTTTCTCATGATACACACACACACAAACACACACACACACACACACACATATCTGAAGAGCTCCATTTTCTTCAAGGAAATCTTCTTAGGAAATAACTTATTTAAAGATTTCCAGTAGCTGATATATGCACATAAAATTAGTATATAAAATATATTACATAAATTCATATTAACTTTTAAATTCATGCAGATACATACTTACAATTTTGGGGATGCTTATAAGGGGCCTATGTGAAAGGCTGCTGATATCTGAGCAGTTAGAAAGAAAAAGTAGCTAAAGCATATGTGATTGTGCCCCCAAACACAAGATCAGGAATTAAGACTAACTTCTTACTCTGTAAAAAATGAAATAAAATAAAATAAAATAAGACTATGGTAAACATATTTATTTACTTACAGATTTTCCCCCAGTGAAATAAGGAACAACTTCTCTAACAGGTTTTGCCCCTTAATGACTTATATTATAAGGTAATCAATGAAGGCAAGTTAGAAATATAGTTAACAGGTTTTAATATTAAAGAAAGATTTTAGTAAAATCTTTCTGAGGAAGACAAATGTAGGATTTCTACATGGAAAGAGCATGATCTTAGAGTAGAGTAGAGTAGAGTAGAGTAGAGTAGAGTAGAGTAGAGTAGAGTAGAGAATATACACTTGAATTATTTTCAGTAAAATTTATGATTCTAAATTTCTGTTCTGTTTTCTGTCACAGTATTCCTTTTCTGGACAGAAGAATAAGGCAACATAACTGAATAGTAAAGAGCTCTTGCAAATGAAAATTATTAACAAGAAACTGAAGCAGAACTGAGCTGTAACCAAAGGAGCAGAGACATGTGCCTGGTAAGTAGGATGCAGTATTTGCAGTAAACACATGGGTAACACCATGATAAAATTAATATCAGTCAACTCATGGTAGATCTTTATTATTCATGAAAAACCTGTGATTGACAGATTTCCTTTCTAATACAGATACAACTTAACATCACTCTCTCACTATCAGTGTATACTCCAAAAAGTTAGCAAATGAGAATCTAGGTCAAAATAATTTTTTTGTTTAGAATCTACTTATAATATACTTATAATAAGTAAGAATAAGTATATAAGTAAGTATATGAGTTTAACCCTTACTTTTCTGTCATTCATCATCATACTCAGACTTCTTGTAAGACTTTCTAAAGCCAAAATTTATCTCATCTCAGTTCTTTGTGCAACCTAACTCAATAAAAGCAATGTAAACACACAAAAATAGAGGCCAAACCAAAACATAATCAATCTACATATGTATAAATAATCTATTTTCTGACAAGAAAGATGCATGAAGACCAGCGCATAGATACTTCATTCCTCCTGTGAATAGGAAACAAAATACCCATGAAAGGAGTTACAGAGACAAAGTTTAGATGAAAGGATGGACCATACAGAGACTACCCCACCGGGGGGATCCATCCCATAATCAGTCATTAAACATAGACACTATGGCATAGGACAGCTAGTGCCTACTTAAGGGACCCTGATATAGCTGTCTCGTACAGAAGTGGATGCTCATAACCATCTATAAGATGGAACACAGGGCCCACAATGAAGAAGCTAGAGATAGAACCCCAGGAGCTGAAGGGGTCTGCAACCCTAGAATAGGATCAACAATATGAACTAATCAGAACCCCCAGAACTCGTGTCTCTAGCTCCATATGTAGCAGAAGATGGCCTAGTCGGCCATCATTGGGAAGAGAGGCCCCTTGGTACTGCAATCTTTATATGCCAGGACCAAGAAGTGGGAGTGGGTGGGCAGGGGAGCAGGGAGGGGAGAGGGGACTTTCGGAATAGCATTTGAAATGTAAATTAAGAAAATATCTAATAAGAAAATTGGAAAAAAGAGATGCATGAAAGCATAGGGAATGAATTCACAGATGGTAATGTGTCTCCCATAGATATTTATGGTTCATTATTGGTTCTTTGCACTGCTGTCGATAGATCACTGCCTGCCTCACTTGGAAAGCTGAACAGCACTGCCTACCTATAGCTAGCTGTTGCCTATAAAGTGACATTGGGGCAGTAGCAGAGCATGGTCGATTGGAGAGAATAAAGGTAACTAGGTATACTTGAAAGATGCTATATTCTATCTTTACTCTTCACAACTAACTCTCATATTATCACGAATGTGTTTATGTCAAATGTGGAGAAATTCTCTCTTAAAATACAACATACATTAACTGAATCAAAAGAAACATCTTTGTGGACAAACAGGGGAAGTTAGTTTTTGTTAACTCACCATCTGTTTCTATTGCTCTTAAGTTTTGGTCCCCAACTGTTGTGAGCAGAAATTTCCCTGAATATACCTTCATATTCCATTGAGCTTTCACCCACAACAATATGTACATTATCTCACTAAGAAATATCTATTTTCCAGTACTTGTATGTTAATGCCAATAAACAAGAAGATACTAGAGAATTGTCATCACCATGTAAGAGCCTGACATATTACTAAAAAGTTCCATGGCCCTGAAACCTTGAATGAACTTCAGATCATTCCTCCATCTATGCCTATGTCCTTCCTAATATCAAAGACAATACTCTAATAAACTATTAGGAATCATGTCTGTTTATTTTTTGACATATAAATATTTTTACATCTCTCTAGCAAGTTTTCTAACACCTCCTTCCCTACTAAAAAAAATACCTTTCTTCTTGGTTTAGGTAACAGAGTACCAAAATATAATGTATAATGGCCTTTCTCTATACAAAGGATGAACTGGCTGAGAAAGAGATCAGGGAAACTTCACCCTTCACAATAGTCACTAACAATATAAAATATCTTGGAGTGACTCTTACGAAGGAAGTGAAAGATTTGTATGACAAGAACTTCAAGTCTCTGAAGAAAGAAATTGAGGAAGATCTCAGAAGATGGAAGGATCTCCCATGCTNGAAGAAGGAGCTAGAGAAAGTACCCAAGGAGCTGAAGGGGTCTTCAACCCTATAGGTGGAAGAATAACCATGAACTAACTAGTACCCCCTGGGCTCGTGTCTCTAGCTGCATATATAGAAGAGGATGGCCTAGTTGGCCATCATTGGGAAGAGAGGCCCCTTGGTTATGCAGACTTTATATGCCCCAATACAGGGGAATTCTGGGGCCAGCGGGTGGGAGCGGATGGGTGGGGGAGCAGGGCCGGGAGGGGGGAGGGTATAGGGAACTTTCTGGATAACACTTGAAATGTAAATGAAGAAAATATCTAATAAAAGTTGAAAAAAAAAATAAGAAAAGTTGAAAAAAAAAAAATCACTACCCAAACTTCTTGTCTGTGGGAAGGAAGGCCTCTAATTTCAGCAGATACTTGTTCCAAGTTTTAAGTACCTTCCATCATAAAGACATGAACAAACTTATTTTTAATTATGAAAAGCCAGTTAACCAATACAAACAATTTAATGATGTCCATGCTATCTGATTCTATATAAGACTTATCAACTTTTGGTTCCTCAGCAAAGGGTTGAGACTATAACCCTATCTCACTCTTTTCTTGTTAAGAAATATAAATATAAATTTACTTATCTCTTTAATATTTGTACAATTTTTACACTGATGAATGTATGGAAAACTAGGTAGATATGATGATTCACATGAAATTATAATTTGAATAAACAAAATAAAAATAGGATTAAGAAATATGTGAAATAAATAAAGCAAAACTATTAGTCTTAAAAGTGATCAAAAAGGAGCCGCTGAATAAGCACATATTAATTACTAAAATGAATTACCAATAGCTTGAGTAAATAGCCAAGTAGATTCACAGGAGAAAAGAGAGAGCAAAGAAAGAACACAATGAAATTCACTGAAAATAAACAGCAAATAGTGGGAGAAAATGTAAAATAAAACCTGAGATGAAGCGATTAAAGTGTCACCTTTGTGATATGTGCCTAGTAAACAGGAAAATTAATGAACCATGACAGAATAAAACTAAAAATCCATAACCAGATACCATCTTTAAAATGTCAAAAGCCTAAAAATTAACAAAACAAAGTACTAAAATTCTAAGCACAAATAATGAACTCACAAAAATGCATAAGATATGTTGCACTACTTGTGCAACTTGCTAATTTGTTTTTTCTAGAATAAATGTAACTTGAATCAACTGTTTATTTTAAAAAGAAATAAGGCATGGGTATGGCTCTCATCAAAGACAGAAAAGAAGAGCTTTACATTAAAGGCAGCAATTAGAATAATAAAAAGCACGGCATAAAAAGATGAAAGAATGAAATTATAAAGTACAAAAGCAGACACAAAGAATAAAATGAGAAAGAAAAGTATAGACAACATTTTTCAAAGACCAACTAAATTAACTGCTGGTAACAGTTTTAATAAACTCTGAAACAGACGAAAATAAGGAAGAGGATGGGGAAATTTGTATAGCTGAATGTAAATGTACATTTTATATGAAGTTAGAGGCAAATTTCTCAAAAACTAGAAAGTTCCAAAACTGCATACAATGGAGCAAAGAGCCTTAAAAATTGTTACTAACATGAATGTTCTTATATAATACTTCTTTACAAAATAACTACCATATCTACCTCATATTTTAGGAGGCTTGAGCAGGCTTTCAAATGTAATAGACTTTGTATTTATCGATGATGATAATTTAAGCTAAGTACACTGAAGACATGAAGCAGATTTACCTATTTTAGAATAATAAATCAGATGCCTTTAATACTAGCACTTGGGAGGCAGAGACAGGTGGATTTCTGAGTTTGAGGTCAGCCTGGTCTACAAAGTGAGTTCCAGGACAGCCAGGGCACACAGAGAAACCCTGTCCGGAAAAACAAAATAAACAAACAAAAAAAAATCAGAATAACTTTAAAAATTAATAGGAAAACCTCTATGGCTATCAGTACAGAAATATGCCCAATATCATTTTGAGAATAAGATTTAGTTGGTTTCATGGAACACTGCTTCAGAATTTGTACAACAAATGCAAATAGGATGTCATTATTATACCTTACCAACAAAATTAAAACAATATCCTATCTTATCTCCAGGCTTCTTTCTTCATCTCTGTATAACCTATTATTTGACCAGTGTTGGTCCTTCTAAGGTTATGCTACATATTCATCTCTATGTTAGTTAAAGACCTTTATTGTTAGCCTGTACCATTCACAGAATGAGCCAAGGATACTCCAGGGTACAACAGCAATACTAATCCTAACTGTGACAGTTACATGTTATTAAATGGAGAATGTTTACTTTATGCCCTTATACTTAATGCAAAAAAAAAAAATCATGAAGTAGCACTCTTGCAAATAGCTCATCATAGGTTTCAAAATACCTTACAATTTAACCATAACTCACACAATTATCAGAGATGTAGATCAATCTAACCTAACCTGACTTAACACACAAGCCTTTCAACTTGGAGAATAATAGTGTTTTGGATTGGGTTACCTCACACAGAAATAGACTTTCAAGTCCATTCATTTGACTGCAAAATTCATGGTGTGTTTGTTTTCCATATTTGAATAGTATTCCATTGTATTCTTCAGTTGAAGGACATCTAAGCTGTTTCCAGTTTCTGTATATTATGAATAAAGCTGCGATGAAAAGAGTTGGGTGTCTTTGTGGAGTAATTTTGGGTATATGACCAAGAGTGGTATAGCTGGGTCTTAAGTTTTAACTGTTCCCAGTTCTCTCTGAAAATGTGAAGTTTATTTCCAAGTGGTTGTCTAAGTTTGCACTCCAACCAGCAATGAAGAACTGATTGAATTGCATGACATCCTCACCATCATGTGCTATCTCTTGAGTTTTTAATCTTAGCCATTATGTTCTGTGAAAGGTGGGACATCAGTGTTGTTTTGATTTGCGTTTCGCTGATGACAAAGGACTTTGAATATCTTTTTTAAGTGCTTCTTAGTCATTCATGATTTGTCTGCTGAGAATTCTCTGCTTAGCACTGTATCCCATTTTTAATTGTGTATTTGATTTGTTGATGTCTAACTTCTTGAGTTATTTATAAATTTTGGATATTATGCCCTGTCAGATGTATGGTTGGTGAAGGTACTTTCCCAATCTGTAGGCTGTCATTTTGTCCTATTGACAGTGTTCTTTGCCTTACAGAATCTTTGCAGTTTCATGAGGTCTCATTTCTCAATTGTTGATCTTAGAACTTGAGCTCATCAGAAAGAGCATGCAATATATATATATATCCTTTTCATAGTTTATGAGTAGTTAGCTAATTTTATCATAGTTTGAATCATAATGACAACAACAGTAAACATAGATAAATCAACTCTTCATCCTAAATTCAAAGTTTAGTACAAACAATTTTCCAGCATTTATTTTGCACAGGAACTGAGATACGGATCCAGTAGCAAATGAAATCTCTACAATCCTATTTTAAGTATTTTTTCCTCACAATTAACACTTCTATTCATTCACAGTATGTAGATATTGCCAGAATATTCAGTGAGCTTTTTAATTAAAGTGACTATAAATGATATATAATAACCAAGCAGTTGACACACAGTAATTACGTGATTATCATTGCTTCTCCTGAGATTTTTACAATAGATGCTGAAATGTCCCAGGAAATCACTTTGTAACAATAAACACAATCAGGACTAACAGATTAAAAGAGATCACTACAACAATTACAGCCTGTTGGGAGAAAGTAGACTTTAAGCTAATATATGTAAAAATCTGTAATGTTCCTGTTTTTTTTCTTTTTTTTTAATTCCTTCTGTGCAACTGCAATTCTGACTCAAAAAATCATCTATTTAACAACTTCACCAAAGATAGTTTAATATCTTTGAGGTCATTTATGAACTTGGTTATTTTATGAGGCATGCTCTCATGTTCATTTACTACAATTTTTAAACAAAGCTCCTATCCATTCATATGAATACACACAAGTATTCTCTTTCATGTTGCACATACTAAGTGACAGTAAAAATAAGTGATTATGAGATCTTTGTAATATGAATACTCTATGCAATAAAACACTAAATTATTTCCTAATTCAAAAAAAAATTCCACATTATATAATTATTTTGTTGTTTTAAAAACATGACAATGTATTCAATGCCTTTAATATGCTGGCCTCTTCTGAGGTAGCTTTTTAGTTTATTCTCTCACCAATATTAAATTTTTATAAATGTACTCTTTAAATTACACCAGCATCATTTCTTCAGCTATTTCTTTAATCAGTCATCACAATTTTAAGATATTTAATTTAGAGCATCCTCCAGGCTATTTGCAGTAAAAGATTTTTTTCACCACCTAATCCTATCCAATTGTCTTGTTCTATTCTGCTCTCAACACTTCCTCTTAGAAAATCCAACTCTGGGTGGTCCAGAGTTTCGTCTAGCTCAAAACTTTGTCTCTGTAACTCCTTTCATGGGTATTTGTTCCCTGTTCTAAGGAGGAATAAAGTATCCACACACTGGTCTTCCTTCTTCTTGATTTGAAATGTAAATTAAAAAATATCTAATAAAAATCTAAAAAAAGAATAATAGCATCAAAATTTATTTTGATAAAAAAAAAAGAAAAGAAAATCCAACTCTGACGTCCACATCATAACCTCCTCCCACCAATGTCTTTAAATTGCATGAAATACTCATATACTCCTTCTTATTTAAATACTTACACTATGGTTTTATGGGCAATTTTTTCTTCTGTTCTGCATAGGTTATCCAGAAGATATTCCATCTGGTAACAAGGACACATGCTCCACTATGTTCATAGCAGCCTTATTCATAATAGCCAGAAAATGGAAAGAACCCAGATGTCCCTCAACAGAGGAATGGATACAAAAATTTTGGTATATTTACACAATGGAGTACTACTCAGCTATTAAAAACAATAAATATATGAAATTCCTAGGCAAATGGATGGATCTGGAGGCCATCATCCTGAGTGAAGTAACCCATGCACAAAAGAACTCACATAACATGTACTCACTGATATGTGGATATTAGCCAGAAACCTAGACTACCCAAGATACAATTTACTAAACACATGATACTCAAGAAGAAGGAGGATCAAAATGTGGACACGTCACCCCTTCCTAGAATTAAGAACAAAGCACACATTGAAAGAGTTAAAGGGAGCATTTGTGCAGCTCAATCCTAAGGATGGACCCAATGACTGCGGCTGCCAGGGATCCATCCCACAATCAGTCACCAAACATAGACACTATAGCATATGCCAGCAAGATGGTGCTGAAAGGGCCCGGATATAGCTGTCTCAGGGGAAAATATACCAATGCCTGGCAAACATGGAGGTGGAAGCTCACGGTCAGCTATTAGATGGAACACAGGGTTCCCAAGNAAGAGGATGGCCTAGTTGGCCATCAATGGGAAGAGAGGCCCCTTGGTTATGCAGACTTTATATGCCCCAATACAGGGGAACGCCGGGGCCAAGGGGTGGAAGAGGGTGGGTAGGGGAGCAGGGCCGGGAGGGGGGAGGATATAGGGAACTTTCTGGATAACACTTGAAATGTAAATGAAGAAAATATCTAATAAAAGTTGAAAAAATTTTTTAAAAAAATCTAAAAAAAGAATAATAGCATGAAAATTTATTTTGATAAAAAAAAAAAAGAAAAGAAAATCCAACTCTGACGTCCACATCATAACCTCCTCCCACCAATGTCTTTAAATTGCATGAAATACTCATATACTCCTTCTTATTTAAATACTTACACTATGGTTTTATGGGCAATTTTTTCTTCTGTTCTGCATAGGTTTTCCCATCAAGCCTCCAGTGTTTATTGGACATTTTGCCAGTTGCCAGAGAAAATGCTGAGAAGCAGAAAAGAGACAGTCACCAATAACAAATAAGACAGACACTCCATTTCCTTTTCAGGTAAGAACAGGCTTCAAAGGGTTGACAGCAAAACAGCATTGAAACACAATGCAATAACACAAGGTAAGAGACCACATATTGAGGTTGGACAAAGCAACAAAACAGGAGGAAGAGTCTCAGCAGCAGGCAAGAGTCAGACACACCTGCTTCTACTGTTAAGAAGGTCACAAAACACCAAGCTAAGAGCCACAAATTATTTTAATTAGCATGCAATAGTGTTTCATTTTGACATGGTCATATTTTTTTTTTTTGTAAACCCAGTACTTCTCCTTTTCCCCAGCATCCTTACTGGTATCTCTCCTCTCTAACTAGTCAGAATTCACTTTATACCACATGTTTTCTTTGACAACTTTTGCATTAAAAACTTCCCTTAGCCTCTTATACTTCCATTTCCAATTTTGTAAACTGTACCCATACTGTTGCCTATGTATGTATAAATATAAAACATAAAAATAAGCAGCCATATATGAAATAGAAAATACAATATTTGTCTTTCTTGGTCTTCTTTACCTTATAATAATGTCAGGAACCTTAAAATTTCCTTAAAATTACATGAAATTATCTTCTTCATGGGAGAACAACATTTCACTGTGTGCATCTATCAGATTTTCACTATAACTACAAATAATTTCATGAGAATTTAGTGCTCAAGGCATCATTTAAACTCAACTACTACTTTCTATCTTTAAAGATATCATACTTCAACATGTAAATTTGGGCAGGGGACAAATATCCTCAGGACAGTATTGAAAACAAACTCACCATTAGGTGGAGCACAAAGTAAGAATGGAGAAAGTTCTTGTAGAAAAATTTACTAATAAATTAAGGGAGTATAAATTAATATTGAACATGAAAAAAATCTCAGTAAATGTTTTCTATGTAATATATTCATACTATAAAATTAGGTACTTCCAAGGCGATGAAATTATTAACTAATATGCTTGTTTCAAACACAAAGTTCATGAATTTTGAAAAAGAAAATTTTAAATGAAAGCAACATCTCATGGTGTTGTCTATTTGGTCTTGTGAAATTTGCAATCAATCACATGCTTTTGCTAACTAAATAATAATAAACTAAATACATTTAGTTAAGTTATATATATGCATATATAATTTATATTACATTTATAATATAACTAATTCAAAATGTTTTATAGCTGATAAAGCAAATGTTATCTTCTTATAAAAATGCTAAGAAACTGGGCGTGGTGGCACATGCCTTTAATCCCAGCACTTGGGAGGCAGAGGCAGGCAGATTTCTGAGTTTGAGGCCAGCCTTGTCTACAAAGTGACTTCCAGGACAACCAGGACTACACAGAGAAACCCTGTCCAAAAAAAAATGCTAAGAAACAATTAAAGCCAGCCCAATGGTTATGTGTTCAACTTTGGATGACTGAGATAAGGAAAAGACTTCACATTGTATGTATAATTCCTTCCATGGGTATTTTTACAAAGACAAAGTGTGTAGCAGAAACTGAAGGAATGACCATCCAGATACTATCTCACCTGGGGATCCATTCCATTTATAATCACCAAACCCAGACACTATTGTGGATGCCAACAAGGGCTTACTGTCAAGAGCCTAATACAGCTGTATCCTGAGAAGCTCTGCCACTGTCTAACAAATACTGAAGTAGGTATTCATAGTCATACATTGGTCTGAGCAGCGTGTCCCCAATGAAGGAGCTAGGGAAAGTACTCAAGAAGCTATAAGGGGTTTGCAGCTCCATAAGAGGAACAACAATATGAACTAACCAGTACCCCAAGATCTCCCTCGGACCAAACCACCAATCAAAGAAAACACATGATGGGACTCATGGCTCTAGCTGCATATGTAGCAGAGGAGGGCCTAGTTGGTCATCAATGGAAGGAGAGGCCCTTGGTCCTGTGAAGGCTCTATGCCTCAGTGTAGGGGAATGTCAGGGCCAGAAAGTGGGAGTGGGTTGCCAGCAGGAACAGGAACAAAGGAACCCTGTCCTACCAGAGGCTGGGATCCATTCCAGTCAGGCCCAGCCCCTCCATCTTCCACCTGAACCCACCAGACGCCTCCAAGGACCTTAGAGTACTCTCCACACCACAGGAGCTTAGGATCACAGGTGAATAGAATGCAACATCAGCTCCAAAGTATCAAGGAGGGTCTTGTGCCAGCAGTAACAGGGACAAAGGAACCCTGCCCCTGACCAGAGGCTGGGATCATTTCCTGTCTGTGCCAGCCCTGCACTCTTCTGCCAGAACATAGGCAAGGGCATTGAAGTCCTCAGAGGACTCTCCATGGTGTAGGACCCCTAGCATATGCAGGACCTCTTGATCACTGGAGAGCACATGGCCAACAGAATCAACAGAGCTTCTTGGACAGGGTCCCTTTGGGCCTTCATCCTCAGCCAGGAGGTGGAGCTGAGAACAAGAACCCTAGGCACCTTCCTTGCAGGAAAGTTGGCCTACAGGGAGGGCTCTGACCCCAGGACTCAGGAGGTGGATCAGAACTCCAAACTTCTGGACACCTGCCCTGTAAGAGGAGAGTTTGCCTGCAGAGAGTGCTCTGACCACTGGAAGTCAGGTGAGAGTTGGACTCCTAGGAGTGCTGACAGAGGCTAACAGAAAAACAGGAGGATCAACCAGAGACAGCTTGAACATTAACACCAGAGATTACCAGATGGCAAAAGTTAAATGTGAGAATCTTACTAACAGAAACCAAGAACACTGGGCATTATCAGAACCCAGTACGCCTACAAGTAGTCCTGGATACCCCAACACACCTGAAAAGAAATATGTGGATTTAACATCATATCTCATGATGGTGGTAGAAGATTTTAAGACTGGCATTAATAACTCACCTATAGAAATACAAGAGAACACTTCAAAAAGATCCTAGCTCAAAACATCCAGGAAATCCAGGACACAATTAGAAGACCAAACCTATGGATAATAGGAGTAGGTGAGAATAAAGATTTTCAACTTAAAGGGCCAGCAAATATCTTCAACAAATTTATAGAAAAAAACTTCCCACATCCAAAGAAAGAGATGCCCATGAACATACAAGAAGCCTACAGAACTCCAAATAGACTGGACCAGAAAAGAAATTCCTCCGACACATAAAAATCAGAACAACAAATGCACTAAATAAAGACAGAATATTAAAAGCAGTAAGGGGAAAAGGTCATGTAACATATAAAATCTGGCCTAGTAAAATATCTCCAGACTTCTTACCAGAGACTGTGAAAGCCAGAAGATCCTGGACAGATGTTATACAAACACAAAGAAAACACAAATGGCAGCCCAGAATCCTATACCCAGCAAAACTCTCAATGACCATAGATAGAGAAACCAAAGTATTCCATAAGAAAACCAAATTCACACAATATCTTTTCACAAATTCAGCCCTTCAAAGAATAATAAAGGGAAAACACCAAGACAATAATGGAAACTACACCCTAGAAACAGCAAGAAAGTAATCCATCAACAAACCTAAAAGAAGACAGCCACACGAACAAAATCCCAACTTTAACAACAAAAATAACAGGAAGCAACAATTACTTTTCTTTAATTGCTCTTAACATCAATGTACTCAACTCCCCGATAAAATGATATAGACTAAGAGACTGGCTACACAAACAGGATCTAACATTTTCTGCTTGCAGGAAACTCACTTCAGGGATAATGACAAACACTACCTCAGAGTAAAAGGCTAAAAATAATTTTCCAAGCAAATGGTCCAAAGAAACAAGCTGGAGTAGCCATTATAATATTGAATAAAATTGACTTCCAACCCAAAGTTATCAAAAAAGACAAGGAGGGGCACTTCATACTCATCAAAGGTAAAAATCTACCAAGATGAACTCTCAATTCTGAACATCTGTGCTCCAAATGCAAGGGCAGCCACATTCATTAGAGAAACTTTAGTAAAGGTCAAAGCACACATAGCACCTCACACAATGATGTGGGAGACTTCAATACTCCACTCTCATCAATGGACATATACTGGAAACAGAAACTAAACAGAGACAAGGTGAAACTAACAGGAGTTATGAAACAAATGGATTTAACAGATATGTACAGAACATTTTATCCTAAAACAAAAGTATATACCTTCTTCTCAGCACCTCATGGTACTTCCTCCAAAATTGACCATAAAATCGGTTACAAAACAGGCCTTGTCAACAAATACTAAAGTATTGAAATTATCCCATGCATTTCTTTCAGATCACCATGGACTAAGGATAATTTTCAATAACAGCATAAATATTACAAAGCCAACATTCACATGGAAACTGAAGAACACTCTACTCAATTATACATTGGTCAAGGAAGAAATAAAGAAAGTAATTAAAGACTTTTTAGAGTTAAATGAAAATGAAGCCACAACATATTCAAACTTATGGGACACAATAATAGCAGTCCTAAGAGGAAAGCTCATATTCGTGAGTGCATCCAAAAAGAAACTAGGGAAAGCAGACACTAGCAGCTAGACAGCACACCTAGAAGTTCTAGAAGGAAAGGAAGCAAATTCACCAAAGAGTAGATGGCAGGAAATAAACTTAGGGCTGAAATCAACCAAGTGGAAACAAAAAGAACTATTTACAGAATCAACCAAACCAGAGTCTGGTTCTTTGAGAAAATCAACAAGATAGATAAACCCTTAACCAGACTAACTAGAGGGCACAGGGACAGTATCCCATCAGTCACTAAACTCAGACACTATTGCATAGGACAGCAAGTGTTTACTGAAGGAACCCTGATATAGCTGACTGCCACAGAAGTGGATGCTCACAGTCATCCATAAGAGGGAGCACTGGGTCCACATTGGAGAAGCTAGAGATAGAACCCCAGGAGCTGAAGGGGCCTGCAACCCTAGAAGAGGAACAACAATATGAACTAATCAGAACCCCCAGAACTCATGTCTCTAGCTCCATATGTAGCAGAAGATGGCCTATTCTGCCATCATTGGGAGGAGAGGCCCCTTGGTACTGCAAACTTTATATGCCCCAATACAGGGGAATGCCAGGGCCAAGAAGTGGGAGTGCATGGGCAGGGGAGCAGGGAGGGGGGAAGGGGGAGGGGATTTTCGGGATAGCAGTTGAAATGTAAATTAAAAAAATATCTAATAAAAAAAAAAAAGAAATGAAAGAGGAGACATAACAACAGAACCTGAGGAAATCCAAAACATCATCAACATAACTGGAAAACCTGGATGAAATGGAGAATTTCCTAGACAGATATCAGGTGCCAAAGTTAAATCAGGATCAGATTAATGAACTTAACAGTCCCATATCCCCTCAAGAAATAGAAGCAGTCATTAGGAGTTTCCCAACCAAAAAAAGCCGAGGACCAGATGGGTTTAGTGCAGAGTTCTCTCAGACCTTAAAGAAGACCTAAGTCCAACACTCCTCAAACTATTCCACAAAATAGAAACAGAAGGTACTCTACACAATTCATGAATCCACAATTACTCTGATACCTAAGCCATACAAAGATCCAACAAAGAAAGAGAACTTCAGACCAATTTCCCTTATAAATATTGATGCAAAAATAGTTAATAAAATCCTTGCAAACCGAATCCAAGAAAACATCAAAATGATCATCCATCATGACCAAGTAGGCTTCATCCCAGGGGTGCAGGAATGGTTTAATATATGGACATCTATCAAAGTAATCCACTATATAAAATAATTCAAAGACAGAAATCATATGATCATCTCATTAGAAGCTGAGAAAGCATTTGACAAAGTCCAACACACCTTCATGATAAAAGTCATAGAAAGATCAGGAATTCAAGGCCCATACCTAAACATAATAAACACAACCTATAGCAAGCCAGTACCCAACATCAAACTAAATGGAGAGAAATTCAAAGCAATCACACTAAAATCAGGGACTAGACAAGGCTGCCTAATTTCTTCCTACCTATATTATATACTTCATGAAGTCCTAGCCAGAGCAATTCGACAACAAAAGGAGATCACAGGGATACAAATTGGAAAGGAAGAAGTCAAAATGTCACTATTTGCAGTTAATTGATATATATATCCCTAAAAATTCTACCAGTGAAATTCTAAACCTGATAAACAGTTTCAGTGCATTAGCTGGATATAAAGTTAACTCAAACAAATCATTGGTCTTTTTCTACACAAAGGATAAACAGGATGAGAAGGAAATTAGGGAAACAACACCCTTCAAAATAGTCACAAATAAGATAAAATATCTTGGTCTGTCTCTAACTAAGGAAGTAAAAGATTTGTATGACCAGAACTTCAAACCTCTGAAGAAAGAAAGTGAAGAAGATCTCAGAAAAAGAAAAGATCTCCCATGTTCATGGATTGGCATGATTAATATACTAAAAATGGCTATCCTGTTGAAAGCAATCTACAGACTCAATGCAATCCCCATCAAAATACCTACTTTAATTTTTCATTTAGTTAGAAAGGGCAATTTGCAAATTCATCTGGAATAACAAATCCTAGGAAAGCATAAACTATTATCAACAATAAAATAACCTCAGGTGGAATCAAGATGCCTGACCTCAAGCTGTACTACAGAGCAATTGTGAAAAACAAACAAACAAACAAACAAAAAAAACCCAAAACTGTATGGTACTGGTACAGTAACAGAGAGGTAGATCAATGGAATAGAACTGAAGATCCAGGAATGAACCCACAAACCTATGGTCACTTGATCTTTGACAAGGGAGCTAAATCCATCCAGTGGAAAAAAGATAGCATTTCCACCCAATGGTGCTGGCACAACTGGAGGTTATCATGTAGAAGAATATGAATTGATCCATTCTTATTTCTTTGTACTTAGGTCTAGTCTACATTGATTAAGGAAATCCACATAAAACCAGAGACATTGAAACTTATAGAGGAGAAAGTGGGGAAAAGCCTCGAAGATATGGGCACTGGGGAAAAATTCCTGACAGAACAGCAATGCCTTGTGCTGTAAGATGGAGAATTGACAAATGGGACCTCATACAATTGCAAAGCTTCTGTAAGGCAAAATACACTGTTAATAAGACAAAAAGGTTACCAACATATTGGGAAAGATTTTTACCCATCTTAAATCTGATAGGGGACTAATATCCAATATATACAAAGAGCTCAAGAAGCTGGACTACAGAAATTCAAATAATCATATTAAAAAATGGGGTAAAGAACTAAACAAAGAATTCTCAAGTAAGGAATACCGAAAGGCTGAGAGAACTTGAAAAAAATGTTCAACATCCTTAACCATCAGTGAAATGCAAATCAAAACAACCCTGAGATTCCACCTCACACCAGTCAGAATGGCTGAGGTAAAAAATTCAGGTGACAACAGATGCTGGCATGGATGTGAAGAAAGAGGAACACTCTTCCATATTCTCTGCCATTACTTACCCTCCTTTGATAGAACAACCTAATCCTCCATGTATGTCTGACCACTTTTTCATATCTTTTCACCTAGTGCCATTTATTTATGTGTAATTTCCTTTTCAACTTTCATCAATTCAATCAATAAAAACTAGATGCAATAAAATGAAAGAGAGTAGTTGAAATTGAAAGATGTCAAGACCAATGACAGTCTTTTCCTTCCTATCTTTTTTTCCTCATTACAAGTCTCATATCTAGAGCTATCAATTTGTTCACTTTTGTCTGAAGTTTTCACTATTAGAATAATAGAAATCAAAATTTCCCCAAATTCCTCATGTGTTTACTAAATACAGTTATCAATAGATGTTTGTTGGCTTGTTTCTTCAAGTGACATCATTTGAAATACAAGTAGTTTAATTTTTCTTGATTGTACCCAATAGGAATAAAACCATTTATTTCCATTAATTATTTTTAAACAATAAAAAAAATCTGTATTGCCATCTCCTTTATTTTGGATTTCAGTATAGCTTTCTATGCTGATAAATGTTGTGTTCAAGTAAGAAGTATTTGTAAAATTGAATAATATAAAAAGTGTTTTTCATGTTGGTACTTATAGAATGCTGTTTTTCATCACACTGATATTTGACTTGATTATTCTTCTTTCTGTCTAAATTTTCTTTGCTGTTTCTTGTATTGATTATTTTATGAGATGATAAGATCATAATGTCTTTTCCTCCCACTAAAACCTCATATATAATTCCCTGTCTCTCTTTAAATTTCATAGTCTCTTATGGCTTTGATTGTTGATAAATACCCACACTCTTAGATGTATAATTATGTTCCAGTCAGTTTGTACATTATTACTGGCATGTTAGTTTCAGGACTAACCATTTGGTATTAGGTTTCTGGTTGGTAAGACTTCTCTGCTAGAAGACTATTTCTCTCACTCTCAGAATTCATTAGTTGCCTATAATCCATAATTTAGGGCTAAGGTCTCATGAACTGTCCGTTATCCAAATTACCATATCTATTGCTGCCACACATGTTTAGAAAGACATGTTGGTGAGACTTCATGAGTGTAGCTTCTAACATTTCTAGGAGACATGATTCCATAGCAAACTCTGTGTCCTCTGGCTCTTCCAATCTTTATATCCCCTCATCTGCAATGATTTCTGTGCATTGGGCACAGGAAACATGTTGTAGATATGTAATTTTAGGCTGGGATCTAGAATTCTGCATGTTAATTGGTGGTGGTTTTCTATAATGGGCTCTGTTTGTTGCAAGTAGAAGTTTCATTAAAGAAGGGTGAGAAATGCATATATATATATATATATATATATATATATATATATATATTTGCTATAAGGATAAATATTGAGAATGTAGTTTGGGATAATGATAGTTTAGTAAATTGGTAATGTGGATCTCATTCAAGATTCCTGATTTCTGTAGGTTTAAGGAGCTAGTTAGGTTTTCAGTATGAGGAATGAGTTACTCTTGGGCCTTTTTCCTTCCAAGTCCTCATTTCTTTAGATTTCTCATTCAGTTCAAGATCTAAACCTACACTTTTTAATTAGCAATCTTTAAAACATATTCCTTCCTAAGTGAGAATAGACTGAACATTTACTCTGTGGTAGAGTCCCTCTCTAGTACTTTTATTTTGTCATTAACCAGCTGCACACCTGATATTTAGGTTTTTATATCTCATTTAACAGTGCAAATGCACTTGAAATCTTCATATCTTTACAATTTATCTTCTACTTATTTTTTACTTATTTCATTAGATATTTTCTTATTTTACATTTCAAATGCTATCCCAAAAGTTCCCGATACCCTCCCCCTGCCCTTCTCCCCTACCCAACTACTCCCACTTCTTGGCCCTGGTGTTCCCCTGTATTTGGGGCATATAAAGTTTGCAATACCAAGGGGTCTCTCTACCCAATTCATTCTATGAGGCCACAGTTACTCTGATACCTAAACCAAACAAAGATCCAACAAAGAAAGAAAACTTCAGACCAATTTCTCTCATGAATATCAATGCAAAAATACTCAATAAAATCCANAATCCAAGAACACATCAAAATGATCATCCATCATGACCAATTAGGCTTCATCCCAGGAAGGCAGGGATGGTTTAATATAAGGAAATCCATCAACATAATCCACTATATAAACAAACTCGAAGACAAAAACCACATGATCATCTCGTTAGATGCTGAGAAAGCATTCCACAAAATCCAACACCCTTTCATGATAAAAGTCTTGGAAAGATCAGGAATTCAAGGCCCATACCTAAACATAATAAAAGCATTCTACAGCGAACCAAGAGCCAACATCTTCTACTTATAGCCAGCAAACTTTAGGCAGACTGACTTAAAACTAATTGTGAAATGTATATTATAATCAATACTTTTCCAAGAGTCTGATGCATTTCAACTTCCAGAAAAGTATAATATGGAAAACTAAAGGTAAGACTCAGTAAAAGGCAACTTATTTAAGCTCTATCATAAAGAAAAACAATAGGAGAGCTGGAGATATCTCTCCATCCTTAATAGCACTTGGGACACTAGGCAAGGATCTAATTTCACCTCTCCTCATCCACATGGTAAGTAGAATTATTTGGTTCCTTCTGTCCCAGGGATCCAATATCCTCTCCTGTTATACTCAGACACTCTACATTTATGTGGGGCACATATACACTTGCAAGCACTTATACACAAGTATTAAATTCTAAAAACAATTGCAATTATAAAACTTACTGGTGCTTCAGCAAGAGCTTTACATATAATTGAGCAAGACAGGTAGATATAAGGAAAAGATAAGTAACAGCATAGTCAGAAATTTCAATAACCTTCTGTCATAACCAGATTATTTTTATCAGAGAATGAGAAAAAAATAGAAGATATTGTCAGGAATTTGCCATTATCTTATTGTCCTATTTATTTTTAAAATGAAGTCATAATAAAAATAATTGTATGACTGTGAAAAATAACTAAAAATTTCTCACAGCTCCATAATTCTCACTTATCTCAGTACCATTGTCCTCATTAAAAACACAAATAATAGAGAAAAAAATTACACATCTCACAACAGTAAGAAGACGCATACTAGGTAAAATGCATGTAAATTATATCTTATGGTATATACAAATAATTTTAATGAATAAATATTTATCTGTAACAAAATATTGGGTATATATTTGTAAATTATTACTATATTGTACAATATCTATAGAACAAAACCAAAATCACATAAATATCTCCAAAAGTAAGAAAAATGCAACTAATAAAGTCCAACAAACTTCTTGATAAGAAAAATTAACTAGCTCAGAAGGAAGATTCAACTTGATAAAACTCCAAATGGAATTCTACAGCTACTGTCAAACTGTGTGGATAAAGACTGAATCTTTTTGTTGTTGTTGTTCGTTTGTTTGTTTTTTGTTTTCATTGAGATCAGGAATAAAACATGGTCTTATCACATTTGTATACATATTTATATTTTTTTCTAGGCATGTGGACAAATAAAAAATAGAATAAAGGACATGAAAATCTGAGTGGAAGCAGTCAAATTAAGATAGATAGATAGATAGATAGATAGATAGATAGATAGATAGATAGATAGATAGATAGATAGATAGATAGATTTGTCTACTTGCAGTCAGTGAGATGGGTATGGAACATGCTGAAATATCTTACAAAAGCCCAGTGGAAGTGAAAAAAGAGCCTGGCCAAGTTATAGAAGACAAAACTAAAATACAAAAATGAGTTCCTGGGTATGGGAAGATGGCCTAGTAATCGAGAGTGCACACTTCCTTCCAAAACAGACTATTTTCACTTCAACTCACTTTTTGTCAACAAACGCCCTCAGCTAAGCAGGGGGAGGGAGGATGTGATAGCGTATTTCTGGGAGGGGAGGAAACTGGGAAATGGGAAAACATTTTAAATATAAATAAAGAAAATAACCAATAAAAAAAGTTGTATATAAGACCCTAGTGCTAAATTTAACTGGCTTTATGACAATTTAAAAAAGAAAGCTTGAGCTTTTGACTTTAAATAAAAAAGAATATAATTGCAACAGCAAAAAGTAAGCATTATACAATTTTGGTTATAATTTGGAAGAGAAATCCCTCTCCCCCAATATAGATTTATGTATTTGGATAATTGTCATCTGATCCATGCTAGTTTTTAGAGAGATTATGGAACTCTGAGGTGATGGATTCTTGCTGGAGGGAGCTCATCACTTGGGAGTGGGTTTTGAGGGTTTATGGCCTGGTCCTACTTCCTGCTTTCCCACTCTGTAACCTGTGCAGTTGAAATATGATCTGAGTTCCCTGGTCTTGGTGTATGCAGCCATGCTTCCCTTGCAATTAAACCTACCCCTCCCATGCATGCACACATGCACACATGCACACACACACACACACACACACACACACACACACACACACACACACATATATCTCTCTCCTTCAAAGGATTTCTTTGAATAAGGGACATAGAACTAGTTTCATATATTAAACACATTTTAAATACATTAAAATATTTGCAATTAGTAGTGGGGTACCTGTGACAGTTACTTTTTGATTATTTTACAATTATGTTCACAGTATATAATACATGGTTCGGTACCAAATAAGAGCATTTTTATATAATTTTATTTGTGCATTGAGGAGTTTCCCCAATATTTTTTCTTTCTTTCTGATAGTCCTGTTGGTTTCCCTAGATATTTCAACTTTTTCCTATCTTCTATGCACATATTTGATTTTACATTCTTGTGTAATAATTTTTGAAACACATGTGGCTGAAAATTTGACATCTATATCTATGATGTGTTTAATTTGCTTTATATGATATATGTCTTCACACTTTAGGGATAACTAAACACCATATATATATATATATATATATATATATATATATATATATATATATAAAATCTGTGATAGGTCTTCAGTGAACTCCCCAGCTTAGCTGTAGGAAAAGTTCAGCTATAAGCATTTATGTGCAGGTATCTCTGTGATATATTAACTTGGGATTCCTTTCCTTTGGATAAATAACCAGGAGTGCCATATCTATGTCTTGAAATATTTCTACTTTTAAGGTTTTGAAGAATTGCAATACTTTTTTTTTTTTCATATCATGTGTGGTCTTGTTTACATTTCCAGGAATAGTGAATAACAGTTTCCTGATAACATTTTTCATTCTTACTGTAGTGAGATAGAATCTCAGGGTGAGTCAAATTTGTATATCTATTATACTTAAATTGTTTTCTTATGTTTGTTTGCCATTTTAATTTTATATTTCACAAACTGTGTATTAGTTGTATTAGCTTATTTATTGATTGAGTTGTATGATGTCTTTTTCTTTAGTTTTTCATGTCCCTTTTTCTTTTATGGAAAATAGATTATACTCCTATGTAATACATCTTGAGCAGTTTTTCCTCTCTCCACTCATCGCAGCTACACTCCATCATCCCTCTTCCCCAGCTTTATTTCCACTCAATTTCCTCTTCAGAAAAGAACTTGCAGCCAAATTCACATGATTTTATCCTTACTCCTGTTCCTTTCTGTTCATTATATCTATTTATTCATGTATATGAGTGTACTACATTCCTCTTACCAGGTCTTTCATTTTGAAACCTCCTATTCCATCACTTCTCCACCTGCCTCTATGAGGGTGCTCCTCAACCTACCCACCCACTCCCTTCTTCTAGCCCTGGTACTCCCCTGCACCAGGGCATCAATCTCCCTCAGGTCCAAGGGCTGCTCCTCCCACTTATGTCTAACAAGGCCATCCTCCGCCATATATGCAGCTGGAGCTATGCTTCCCTCCATGGGAAATTCTTTGGTTTATGGTCCAGTCCCCAGAAACTCCGGGACATCTGGCCAGTTGACACTGTTGCTATCCCCATGGGACAGCAAGCCCCTCTCCCTAGCTCCTTCAGTCCCTTCTTCAACTCCTCCATCAGGGACCCCATACTCAGTCCAATGATTGGCTGCAAGCATACACCTCTGTCAGGCTCTGGCAGATCATCTCAGAAAACAACCATATCAGACTCACATCAGCTAGCACATACTAGCATCCACATTAGCATCTGGGTTTGGTGACTGCATATGGGATGGAACCACAGGTGGGGCAGTCTCTGGATGGCCTTTTCTTCAGTCTCTGTTCCATACTTGGTCTACATATTTTCTCCTGTGAGTATTTGTTTCTCCTTCCAAGAAGCACCTAAGCATCCACACTTGGGTCTTTCTGGTCTTCTGAAGGCTGCCCAGTCTTTGCCCCCTGGACATCCAGGAACTATAGGGCCTGGACTCCCTCTCTTGGTGTGAACCTCAGGTTAATCATTGTATAAAGTTACTGGAGTCCATGATGGTGACACTAGTGAGGATTTCTAGCAATGGCAAAGAATTTTTTGAACTGGCTGATTTTGTTGCTAGACATGACTTCCAGTAGAGGGACTGAGTTGGGTCAATTGAATTATTGGCTGAGTGGGTCCTTTGCAAATACCCAAACCATCATGGTTGATGCTAGAACAGAGAACTACTCTTTAAAAACAGACAGCAGGGACCATTGCAAAAAGCAGTGTATACAGGACTCATTGAATATAGGTTAAGATGGTACCCGCATGGTTCCCTCAACTCTAGTCTCTGAAAGGGAAGATAATCTTCAGGCCATGGGTACAGAAGCGTGGACCTCAACCCAGCCACAAAAACCTTGACCCACGATATATCCTGCCCACAAGATATACTGGGGCTATTCTAGTGAAGATCTTGTGGAAGTGGCCAATTGATAGATTACATTTTAAAGTATCTTATGATTTGCTTTCTATATTTCTCTTGGATTTAAGTTGTTATGATTCTTCTAGGGATTCTTTTGCAAGGAAGATTGAAAAGAATAGATTCTCAGATATAGAGAACAATCTAGGTACTAAGTTAATTAAATACCAGATAATCAGGGATCAAATAATGGCAGAATCCAATTCTCATCTGGGAGCCAGATTTATAATATCAGCATCATCTAGACACTTAATAGAAATACCAACTCCTGAAATAAGTCCCTAGTAAGAAATTCTACTGAGTGTGCTAGAAAAATCATCACTATATGTGATTCTAATGCACAATAAAATGTAAAACCTCCTGACTAAGGAGTACAGTATAATTCCAATATATTTATGGAAAATTAGTTAATTATTTAATAGTTTGCTATCATCAGAGGCCATAAAATTGGGAAATGAAAATAAGTTACAGTGTCAAAATATAAGATGGAGGGAAAATATCCAACTCTTTAATATAATTTGCAAATGGCACTGACCATATTTGATCAATTTATGTGCTCTGTTGTCACTAAAATAACAACTTCCAAAATTGTCATAACAAGATGTCAAGTACTTGAGGTATTCCAAGTGTTATTTAGCTTAATTTAATGATTCTGAATTTTGCTAAAAAAAAACTTAAAATTACTTACTATGGCACAAGTCATAAAACTAAGGATTTTTACTATGTAATAATAGAAAAAATTATAAATTATTTTTATTAGATATTTTCTTTATTTAAATGTCAAATGTTATCCCTAAAGTTCCTTATACCCTCCCTCTTCCCTGCTCCCCTACCCACCCACTCCCACTTCTTGGACCTGGAATTCCCCTGTACTGGGGAGTTTGCAAGACCAAGGGGGCTCTCTTCCCAATAATGGGCAATTAGGCCATGTTCTGCTACATATGCAGCTAGATACACGAGCTCAGGGGGTATTGGTTAGTTCATATTGTTGTCCTACCTATAGGGTTGCAGACCCCTTCTGCTCCTTGGGTGCTTTCTTTAGTTCCTCCATTGGGGGCCCTGTGTTTCATCCTATAGATGCCAGGCATGATGGCACACACCTTTAATCCCAGCACTTGGGAGGCAGAGGCAGTAGATCTCTGAGTTCGAGGCCAGCCTGGTCTATAGCTTGAGTTCCAGAGAAACCCTGTCTCAAATAAAACAAAACAAAACAAAACAAAATAAAACAAAACAAACAAACAAACAAAAAGTTTCAAAAATTATCAATTCTGAAGCCATTAAAATTGTAATGAATAGCTATTTATATAAAGTAAAAATAATAATCACATTTTTAAAGATAGAAAAGTATTTATGAATAAATTTTCTACAGGAGGTCAACAATATCTAATGTGAAATTTAAAAGCTAATCAAACATCCTTTGTATTCCTTCCAGGTGAAATCTAATAATACTGAATACTGATTTATAGGAGCTGTGACTACTTCTAAGCAGCACTCTAAACACAGAGCTCTAGAGAACAAGATGTTATCCCTGAAAGTCCCTGACTATGCCAAGATAGACATACAGGTGAGGTGGATGCTATGTTTGACAATTGAAAGTGTACATTTTATTATCTCTTGTGTGTGTTTGTGTGTGTGTATGTGTGTGTGTGTGTGTGTGTGTGTATGTGTGTGTGTGTGTGTGTGCATGCATATGTGAAGAGGAATTTTAATGCAGCAATATGGCTGCTATGGCAAGAGACTATACACCTTTATCCCTCTGACTGGAATAAAGACATACCCTTAGTACAAAATTTTAAGGTAAAATTAGTTGGTAGAATGCAACATTCATGTTTGAAAGTATCTGAAAAAAAAAAGTTCAACATCCTTAATCATCAGGGAAATGCAAATCAAAACAACCCTGAGATTCCACCTCATACCAGTCAGAATGGCTAGGATCAAAAATTCAGGTGACAGCAGATGCTGGCAAGGATGTGGAGATAGAGGAACACTCCTCCATTGCTGGTAGGATTGCAAGCTGGTACAACCACTCTGGAAATCAATCTGGCGGTTCCTCAGAAAACTGGACATAGTACTACCAACTGATCCAGCAATACCTCTCCTGGGCATATAACCAGAAGATGTTCCAACTGGTAGCAAGGACACATGCTCCACTATGTTCATAGCAGCCTTATGTATAATAGCCAGAAGCTGGAAAGAGCCCAGATGTCCCTCAACAGAGGAATGGATATAGAAAATGTAGAACATTTACACAACGGAGTACTACTCAGCTATTAAAAACAATGGATTTATGAAATTCTTGGGCAATTGGATGTATCTGGAGGATATCATCCTGAGTGACATAGCCCAATCACAAAAGAAGTCACTTGATATGCACTCACTGATAAGTGGATATTAGCCCAGAAACCTAGAATACCCAAGATACAACTTCCAAAACACAAGAAAATCAAGAAGGAAGACCAACGCATGGATACTTCAATCCTCCCTAGAATAGGGAATAAAATATCTATGGAAGGAGTTTGCAGAGACAAAGTTTAGAGCTAAGACAAAAGTATGGACCATCCCAAGACTGCTCCACCCGGGGGATCCATCCCATAATCAGCCACCAAACACAGACACTATTGCATACACCAGCAAGATTTTGCTGAAAGGACCCTGATATAGCTCTCTCCTGTGAGGCTTTGTCAGTGCCTGGCAAATACCGAAGTGGGTCCTCACAGTCATCTATAGGGTGGAAAAACAGGGTCCCCAATGTAGGAGCTAGCAAGAACCGAAGGGGTCTGCAACCCTATAGATGAAACAACAATATGAACTAATCAGTACCCCCCAGAGCTCATGTCTCTAGCTGCATGTGTATTAAAAGATGGCCTAGTCAGCCATTATTGGGAAGAGAGGCCTCTTGGTCTAGCAAACTTTATATGCCCCAGTATAGGGGAATGCCAGGTCCAAGAAGTGGGAGTGAGTGGGTAGGGGAGCATGGCAGGGGAAGGGTATAGGGAACTTATGGGATAGTACTTGAAATGTAAATGAAGAAAATACCTAATTAAAAGAAAAAAGAAAGTATCATCTAATTAAGGAGCATACAAAGTGAAATATCAGAAAAAGAGTTAAAAGAATGAGTCAGAGGTAGTATATACCTAACTCTCATGAGAAGAAAGCAGGGAAGAAAAGCTATTTTAAAAGCAACCCTGGGTCAGAGTAGGAGGCCAGTTTTGTTCAGTTAGTGTAATTCAGCTCAGTCAGTTAGTGCAGGAGTCAGTTTTAGGAGCTTTAGGGGCTTTTCCATCTTCATTGTCAGGATATCTGCAGTTCATCCCAATAGCAAACCCCAAACATGAATCGGTAGCAGAGTCTCAATCCAGCAGAAGCCTCAAGGATCTGTCCAATCAGTTCAAGGAAGCAGAATTGGCAAGAATCAGTGGGACTATCAGGACTTCACTGGTGCATTTCTCTTTAAAAAGTGAAGACCAGCAATGAACAGCAATGACCAGCAACTGTTACATGGCGAACAAAGTTTAGTAAAGTGCTGTGTGGCTATTGAAGATCTGTGAAAACCAGCAAAGCATTGCAAGATATAGCAATACAAGAATACTCTCTTACTGTCTTTGGTGTTATATTTATATTCTTTATAAACTTTGCATACCTTATCAAGCATCCACTCCAGCAAAACATCATATGCCCTCCCATGTGTCAGCTTCAGCAAAACATCCTCTCAGAAGAAAGCTTCTTGAAAAAAAAAAAATCATGTGACACAACTGAATTTCCTAAGAAACCAGAAATTTCCACTTCATTAAGCCTTTATTTACTATTCTATGAGGACTGGGCACATTCTATTATTTATTCTAACTTTATTACATATTTCTGGCAAAACAACTAAAACCATGCCCTAAAACTTTATTTCTAAAATTATTTGAATCAAATAAGAAATTTTATAAAATCATTAATTCATCTTTACATTGATCTGTAGGAAGTTTGTTCAATAGTTTGTTCAATAAGGTGGGCTGATGCCCAGGAGTCATTAGCCATATCAGCAGTAAGAAGCAATCCTAGGATGAAATCTCTGAGGTTGTTGCAATTCAGACTTTACCCATCACTGATATGCAAAAGAGTCAGCTATCTCCAGAAAATTCACTTGAATACCTTTAGACTTACCTAGATGGCTTCTGACATTGTGTTCTGTATATTAGTTTTGTTTTGATGATTTTGTTTTTCAGGGGTTTTTTTTTGCATCTGTGTTTATGTGTGTGTGTGTGTGTATGTGTGTGTGTGTATGTGAGAGAGAGAGAGAGAGAGAGAGAGAGAGAGAGAGAGAGAGAATGCGTGTGTATGGGGGTGTGCTTGTGCGTATATGTGAGATACTTAATATGATTTAATCCCATATGAAAGGTAGACATATACACAAATCAAATAATGTCCACTAAGTAGTAAATTATTGCTTATCATGTTTATGTAATAAAGTATCAGTAATTTAATTGCACAGATTTTTTAACTGGACTCAGGCTGCACTGGTGATAACAGGGTTTCAAGCAACCACCCCCAATGAGGAGCAGGTTGGCAGCTTTGAGTAACGCACTGCCAACGGTGGCTGGCTGCCAGTATAATGAATGCATTCTCCAAACCTCTTCTTGATCCCTTGATAATATTTTCCATTTTATAAAATCAATTATTGATAAAGTGATAGTTCATCTAAACAAAATGAATAAATACAAAATGCATTTTCCTTGTGGTATTAACACTGTTCATTCCAACAGCATAAGTGGCCATTATAAAACCCATATTCAAACCAACAGAAGTACTTATACATTATTCAAATGTTCAATCTAGGATCCTGAGAGCAGCACCTACAACAAATGAATTCAAGTTCTCATTCTTTCTGTACTACCAGGTAAATGATAGTTAGTCCTACAATATAATTTAAAATATCTGCATTTTAATTCTGATGTGAGTTGCTTTTCTATATCATCATGCATAACAAGTATATTGGTTCATCTTTTATATTCAAAGAAGTCATTTGAAAATATTCTGTAATATTTTCAGGTGTCAGTGTCTGTACTAAGTGTTGTTCCAAAGTTTTTGTTGGCATTTATTTCAATGATTACTGAGGCAAAGCCAACATTCTCATTTGTAATACAGAACTATGGTCCTATTTTCAGCCCTAAGGCAACAAAGACAATTGGTTTCTTGTGACTTTTATACTCTAGACTTAACTAAAAATATATATATTTTAGTGCTTTTCAACAGATTGTCTCCCACACATACATTACATATATTTGAGAGATAAGAGCATATCTATATGAGAAGGGGACATGGAAATTTTGGAGGGAGTATATGAATGAGGAGATATGTTGTGAATACACTTCAATTACAATAATTTAGCTTGAAATAACAAAGAAAACATGCTAGTATTTGTTCATTAAAAACTGAAACATAAATCTATATATTTTGGTAAAGGAAATATTTTATTAGTTTATGGCTACAAATTACTGTTCTTAATATAATATTTGTTTTTAATATTTGAAAACCATATTAAAGAAGTTAACACATGGAATTATCAAAGGAACTCTTTAGGTATAGTCACTGTTCACTAGGAATATTATGCACAAAGAGATGAGTATTAAAGTTAATCCCAATTTGTTTATATAGAAAAAATAATATTCTATGGGCATGCATTTTCCTAGCATTAATTAGCCTTAATTATCTTTTTATTTCTATTAAACAAATGTCAACATAGACACAAAATGATATTTAGAATTTTTCACTTATAAAAGTTGATTTAAAAATGCAATGTTTAGATGTTGAATTTTCCTAAAGAAATATATATATATAAAGAAGCTGCAGAGGCAGAGGAAGGAAGACTGTAAAAGGCAGATGAGAAGGAGGACACCGAGAAACACATCTCTCTAAACCAACATAATCAAATCTCATATGAACCCATAAAGACATAGAGCATGCAAGAATCTGTATAAGGTCCTATGTGTAAATAATGTATCTTCCAGTTTAGTGTTTTTATGGGATTAACCATGCCCGCTCAGTCAGTCAACAGGTTATCCAGCGCAGGAGCGAGGATTAAAAAGAAAAAAGACAGTTAGACAACATTATAGCATGACCCCAGTTCATTCTGAGACTGAAGGCAAAGTTTTATTTTCCAACCCACTTTTAAACCAATTTAATTACATGCAAGTATTTTGGGGAAGCAGTACAATAAGGAACTACAAACAAAGCAACAGGACAGTTGTAAAAAAGGGCTTGTCATAGAGACTTGAGCCCACTTCCTTGCCCAAGCCCAAAATCTTGCCTGAAGCTTAGTTCCACCCTAAGACTAAAATTCCTGCTTTATCTTACTTCTCTATTACAGCCTAAAGTTAGCTTTTTGCTGAAACTTACTTCCTTATTACGCTCTGATGTCAGATTTCTGCCTGAGCTTACTTCCAAGGTCAGATTCCTGTCTCAAGACCATTTCTTTGTCCTTGCCAGTGTCAGACTGATGCCAAGCGGTACCCCAAAAGGCTTTCCACATGGGATCCCTGAATAGGTGAGTGAACGGCTCTCTGATATAATTCTGCATGGACATTTCCTTCCTTCTGTTCCTTTGTCTTGTCTAACTTCACTATGATAGTTTTGCTTTATTTTAATATATTTTATTTTATTACATTTTATTATTATTTCTAAAAAAAAACTGTTATTTTCCAAAGAGAGACAGAAAAAGAGTGGATTTAGATAGGATGTAAGTATGGAAAACTTTGGAGGAGTAGAGGGAGACAAAAATATAATCAGGATATTTTAAGTGAGAAAATAATCTATTTTAATAAAAGCAGAATATATAATTATATAAGACAACTAGAGTTCTTAACTTTTTGCTCTAGCTCGTCCTCTCCCTCCTGCTCCCTCTCTTTCCTCATTCCTTTCCTCCATCTCACTCTGAGTGCTCATGGCCAGACTCTACTTCTCTACTCTTTCGCCACCTTTCTCTGACTCTACTACCCTCTCAACAGCCACCTATGAATAGAGAATAAACTCTATACTATACTATAAAAAATTACAACTAGAAAAATAAATTATGTGTGTAATTAAATGAATAACATCAATATGAAAATAATTAATATTAAAAGCCCAAATGTCAGTGATTTTTTAAAACTAAATTATAGACTGCATATATTTTCTTTAAAGTACTTTGGCATATTGTTATGGATGGGTAAAATGTCACATTTATTTGCTCCTCTTTCTTCAGCAGTGTTGCAGTCATGTCTTGATAGTGGCTAGAAAAGGAGTGTTTCAAGCACCCAAATCAGTATAGTCTATGTAGTGATTTTATTTGTTTTCCAAGTAACTAAATATGCATATTCTATGTCATGTAGTTATATAGTCATTTACATTAAGTCAGTATCTGCCTTTCCAGAAACATCAGTGCAGCTGACACATGAAACAAACAGATGGAAACAAAAATACAACTTTATTAATGATGAAGTTGATTACATAATCTGCTTTTAGATTTGTAGACTAATGTGCCTTCTAGTCCTCTGCTGTATAATTAGATAAATTTACTACTGGTCATGAACCCAGCTGACATCTGCAAACTACCCTTGAGTTCTCAGTCCTAAATACAGCCACTTTGTAAGCATAGATATCTAAGGATAGGGATAGAGGGAGCAGAGGCGAATTCATCCCTGCTTCACAGTTTCTATCAAAAGCAGAATGAATTAGTTCAAGTTGCATGACTTGGTAGAGAAAAATCAAGCTAAGGATGGTTAAGTAAAGCAAAACACATATAGCAGCTTTTTTATATAACTCTTTTTTTCCAACTTTTATTAGATATTTTCTTCATTTACATTTCTAGTGTTATCCAGAAAGTTCCCTATACCCTCCCCCCTCCCGGCCCTGCTCCCCTACCCACCTCTTCTGTGTTTAATGTGCTGGACTGATGTTTAGAATAAGTCACTTTATGTTCCAAGGTAACTACAGAAACACATTTCTATCTACATGAAGGCAGAAAGGAAGAAAGGGAGACAGAGATAGAGACAGGAGCCAAAGACAGAGAGACACACAACACAGAGAGACAGAAGAACAGAGACAGAGCGACATAGAAACAGAGACAGAGACAGGGACAGGGACAGAGAGCAAGCCTATGTTTCCTGAGCAGAAAATTCCCTAAAATATCACTGAGGTCCAGAACACATAAGAAAAAAAAAAAAAAGTCAGCTGTACAGCTCACTCTCACTGCATTTAAAACTGATAAATGTCATGTTTTCATTTTGCACTTTCATATTCAGAATTAATTTGACATTTCATTACTAAAAGTAAGAAGGAGATTTATAATAATCCTTTGTCATGTGAGAAATAGGTCTGATTAATTGAATTGGGAAGAAAAACCAGATGTGTTGGTCTATAAATATAAAACACTGTAAATCAACATTCTATCAAATATGTTCATGAAATTGATAGAATAATGGCGGTAGAAATCTCACTAATAATTTATATCAGGGTCTACATTCTAGTGTGAGATTGTGAAAGGCACCTTAACACAGATAAACAACTATAAAATATAAGTAGTTTTCATCATTGTCTTAGGTCTTCCCCCATTCTCTTCCACAGGGGTCTTTTACTTCTGTCCAATGTTTCTCTGTAGGTATCTGCATCAGTCTCAGTCAGCTGTTCAATAGAGCCTCTCAGAGGATTGCTATGCTAGGCTCCTATCTGCAAGTATAACATGGTATCATTGATAGAGTGATGCATTGGTGCCTGCCCATGAGATGTTTCTCAGAATAGGCCTGTTAATTGTTCACCATTCTTCATTCAGTCTCTGCTCCTTATTTGTCTCTGTATTTCTTTTACACAGAACCAACAGAGAGTCAAAGATTTTTAGGTAGTTTGGTGTCCCATTCCTCCATTGCAGGTCCGTTCTGGCATCTGGGTGTGTTCTCTTCAGGTTCCATATTGAACTGTTGGTAGTTCTACTAAGGTCACCTGCATTGCTCCTAGGAGGCTCCCTCAGCAGTGGTCACTGGGATTTCTGCCCATCCCAATTCCCAGCAGCTTCACTTCCAACTCTCCACATTCTTGATCCTGCCCCCCTATTTCCTTAGATTTCCTCTTACCCACCCAAGTCTGTGGCTCCCTCTGCCTCCCATAACTATTTTGTTTCCCCTTCTAAGTGGGGTTTATGCCTCTTCACTTGGGTCTTCCGTCTTGCTTAACATCCTTGGGTGTATCATGAGTATTCTGAACTTTTTGCTTAATATCCATTTATTAGTGTGTACATGCCATGCATATTCTTTTGGGACTGGGTTACTTCATTCAGGATGATACTTTTCAGTTCCAGCAATTTGCTTGCAAAATTCATGATGTCTTAGTTTTTATTAGATGGAGAGTATTCCATTGTGTAACTGTACCAAATTTTCTGTATCCATTCTTTGGTTGAGTGGCAGCTGGGTTGTTTTAGTTTCTGGCTATTATGAATAAACCTGTTATGTACATATTAGCATTTGTTTCCTTGGGGTATGGTGAAGTATCTTTTGGTTATATACCAAAGAGTGTTTATACCTGAGTCTTCAGGTAGAACTTTTGCCAATTTTCTGAGAAACTGTCAGATTGATTTCCTGAGTGGTTTCATAAGTTTCAAATCTTAACAGCAATACAGGGTTTTTTGTTTTTGTTTTGTTTTTGTTTTTATACATCCTCTCTGTCATGTGCTGTCACCTGAGTTCTTGATCATACTCATTCTAACTGTTTTAAGGTGGAAAATTCATGGACTTTTTGATTTGCATTTTCCTGATCATTAAGAATGTTAAATGTTTCTTTAAGTACTTCTTGGCCATTCTAGATTCCTGTTAAGAATTCTCTGTTTAGTTCTGTACCTCATTTTCATTGGGTTATTTATTTTGGAGTCTAACTTGTAACTTCCTTGTATATTTTGGATATTAGCTCTCTATCATATGTAAGTTTAGTAAAGAAATTTTCCCAATCTGTAGGGTGCCATTTTGTCATATTGACAGTGTCCTTTGCCTTACAGAATCTGTTCAGTTTCATGATGTCCCATTTATTGATTTTTGATCTTAGTGTCTCAGACACTAGTATTCTATTTAGGAAATTTTCTCCTATGCCAGTGTGTCCAAGACTGTTTCCCCAGGAAGAACAACAGTGTCAACTAATCTGGGCCACTGGGAGCTTCCAGAGACCTCTGAATGTATATGTTGCAGAGAGCTGCCTTGTCTGGACTCAGTGGGAGAGGATTCTCCTAATCTTGCAGAGACTTGATGCACCAGACTTGGCAGATAACAGGTGGGGGAGAGGTACCCTTTCAGAGGTGAAGTAGAGCCTGCATTGGGGAAGAACTCTGCCAGGAGGGATTTAGAGGACTGGCAATATTTGGGATGCAAATAACTAGCTAAAGAAATAAATAAAAATTGTAATTAAAACAACAACAGAAATTTAGTTAGATACATACTAGAATGTATCCTACATTACATAAAAATGATTTGGTTGAAATTCCAGTGACTGTAAGCCATTTGGAGAACAAGTATACAACAATAGATCTAGTTCTTATCTGCTCTCTCTCTCCTTAACCTAAGATACCAAAGTTAAGATATAGTATATGCGATAAAAAAAAAAACAAAAACAAACAAAAAAAAAACATTCCACTTAAATATACAATATTAAGCACTGGTCCAAAACTTCAGAGGTAAAATCATACCTGACAACTATGAATAAGAGACAAATTAATAAAAAAAATAATCTGAAAACACAGATTGGTTTGAAATAAAATCGATTTTCAGAAGAAAGCACTGTTTTACTGCTTCTCTACATTTCTGAAAAAAATTGAAACACTGATGTCTGAATTATTGAGATTTCCCTCTAAATTCCAGTTTTTTGCAAAGACATGGAAAGTTTTATCATCAGTAATGTACTTTCAAATCCTTGATGAAATGCCTAAAAACTAAGTACTGTGTCATTATAAAGTAATTCCAAGTAGAGGAAAGTATTGAATGTGCCTTAATATTCTTTGGTAATGTGACTTTGCAGTACTTTTGCAAGCATCGATGCCGACACACTTAACATTATGTGATTAACTTAGCATGTTTTAAACATTTCTGGTTTTGTAGAACAAGCAATACATCAGCATGTTTGCAGATGAGGCTGAGGAAGAGCAGTCTCCCTTTCAGCTACAGAACTTTGAAGGTTGTCTAATGCTACTCCCTTGTGCTAAGATGCCTTTTGCATTGAACTTCAACATATGAATCACTTTTATTCACAGAAAATAAGCATGATGATCAAATGCAAAGCAGGGCAAGCTTGTAGTGAATTTGTTCTAATGAGGACTTTACTTCTGCTTATGTCAGATAATTTAGCTTTGAAAGCTATAACAGACTATTAAGAAAAAAAAAAAGTCTAAGCAAATCTGTAACAAATTTCTACAGGAAGCTAGGGGAAAACCCTGCCCTGTAACCTTTAAGTATTCTCATCCTTAAAAAGGTCACCATTTCCCTAGAGTTACAAGCATTCTCACATTGCATGCTTCATCAATTCTCAGTCTGTGGAGAGCCCTTCAATTAATATCGGGGATCATGGTAGAAACGCTAACAAAACTCACTTGATCTAGCCATGTTCATTTGTTGAGCCTGCAAGGTTAAATAAGTCTAATGAAAGGTGGTGGTGAATTTTAAATCACTTTCGCATACATTCTTCTATCCTTCAGACATTATTCCAAAGATCTGAATGCTAACACTGTCTTCGGGCTCATTTTTAGTGGCGTAATCTTTAGGGAGCATAAGAGAGTGAATCAGCTCCTTAAAAAAATGAGGAAGAAAATGATAATGAGCAAGACATATAATACCAGGAGAAATGATTGTTTCTTTGAGTTGTAAAGATAAAACCTCTAGTTACTTTTATCTGTAAGGGTCACAGAAAACTTATATAGATTTTTGCTTTTTTTTCTTTGGCATGTGACTTTGCCTTTGAAAGTAATACTGAAAACCATGTGTGCTTATAGAAAAAGCATGGCATATTACTTGTAAAACGTTATATCTATAATATAATTTGTTCAATTATGATGTTAGAAAACAGGAAATCTAACACCAAAAGAGAAAATAAAACATAAAATAGAGAATCAGTTTTGAAGAACCTTCATAACTGAAATTGTCATATGTATTTGATTCTCACTCCAAAATATTGATAAACATAGACACTGAGTTTTAAAAACTGTACTGGGACATATAAAGTTTGTAAAACCAAGGGGCCTTTCTTCCCAATGATGGCCAACTAGGCCATCTTCTGCTACATATGCAGCTAGAGACATGAGCTCTGGGAGTACAGGTTAGTTCATATTGTTGTTCCACCTATAGAGCTGCAGACCCCTTCAGCTCCTTGGGTACTTTCTCTAGCTCCTCCATTGTGGCCCTGTGTTCCAGCCAATAGATGACTGTGAGCATCCACTTTTGTATTTGTCAGGCACTGGCATAGCCTCACAAGAGACAGCTATATCAGCTTTAACCCTATGAATAAGTCCTGTTTCACAGAGCTCTTAATGAGTACTCAGGAAGCAGGATAAATATACAATAAGTGGTGGATAGTCATGATCAGTGGTGCTAAATTGAAGGATATGGAAAGTGACTGCCTTTCCAGTAAAGACATGAAGTCCTGCAAATCATATCTTGGATTGTTTTCCTGAAAGACAGAACTTGAAGATGGTATGCAAAGAGAGAAAAAAAAAACTCGCTATATATTTAGACTGAACAGAAGTCACTAAAGATTTAGGCAAAGAAATGGTAATCCTTATTCTATGAGGAAAATGATAAAGCTCTTCTTTCACATCCAGGGGGAAATTCCTGAGACTAAAAAGTAGTGTGAGGGAATCCCACTCCAGAGCACAAGAACTCTGAGACTGTCTGTGTCTGATTCTTGCTAGAATGACAGAGAATATATGCTTTCTAACACAGATTAGAAAACATTTAGAAAATAATGATTGGAAAGAAGGAAAGAAGGAAGGAAGGGAGGAAGGAAGGAAGGAAGGAAGGAAGGAAGGAAGGAAGGAAGGAAGGAAGGAAGGAAGGAAGGAAGGGAAAAATCATGGAGACAGATCCTCTGAGAAAATAATGAATGATGTCATAAAAGAGTTTAAAACTAAACAAGGACATTTAGTCATTTAGTTGGCATATTATTACACAGTTTTATGTCAACTGATAAAAGTTAAAGTCATTTAAAAGGAGGAAACTTCAATTAAGAGAATGCCCTAAAGGCCTCTTTTTTGTGATTGATTGGGGATGACACAGACCATTGTGGGAGATGCTTACTGGGCTGCTATTTCTGCTGTTATATATGAAAGCAGGCTGAGCAAGCCAGGAGGAGCAAAACAGTAAAAAGCACTCTTCTATGGCTCCATATAATTCCACAGTGTTTAGTAAGCTTGTCGTAATTCAAAGCAAATAGAATAAGAGTAGTACCAAAATTTACATTAACTGGCTCTAAAATAAAGTCAACACTTCCCAGGTGGACCTGTGACTATGGATGATACCATCCACAGTGAACTGGACCCACTTACATCATAAGAAGTCAAGAAAATGCTGAAGGAGCAATACAGAAAGACAAGGACATTAAAAAATACAAAGAGTGAAAGAAGTGATACTATCCATATCTGTATATGACACTATATATGAGAGATTCAAAAATGTGAGATTTCTAGAAATAATTAACAAATTTAGTAATGTAACAGATTATATAATCAATATGCACAAATCAATAGTTTTAAATGTTCACAGCAAGCACACAGAGAAAGAGATTTTGTATATATTTCTATTCACAATTGCCCCAAAGAAAATGAAATATCTAGGAATAAAGATAACAAAGTAGGCAAAGAGCATTCACCATAAAATTGTTAAACCTCAGAACAGGGGGTGGAGAAAAACATTAGAGTATGAAACATATCCTATGCTCATAATTTTATGAAATTAATATTGTGATTCTTATGGTAATGCTCTGTCCCATTTTTATTAAAATCCAATTATAGTTGCAATAGAAACCTAATAAAAAAAAACCCTATGGTATTATTTACATACACACAAGCGTGTACACACATACACACACACACACACACACACACTCACACACACCACACATGAAATCTTAACAAAAATAATATTCTAAGCAATGAAAAGAATCCTCAAAATGTGAGAAAATAATTAATGTGTACATTTATTATACCAGAATATCCAAACAATATTTAAAATTAATAATATTTTTCTAGAATTATTAAAGCATAAAAAATTAAAAAATAAAAAATAATTTAAATTACTTTAAATTACATGAAAATGTAAGTTATTTTTAAAACAGGATGAGATTGAGATACCCCTTCTATAAAAGTACACAGCAAAAAGAAAGAAAGAAAGAAAGAAAGAAAGAAAGAAAGAAAGAAAGAAAGAAAGAAAGAAAGAAAAGTACACAGCATTACTGGTCAGGTGGGATGGAGGTGGGGGCATCCACCTAGAGACAGGGGGGTGGGGAGGAAGTATGGGATATGGAACAGTTGGAAAGTAGATGGGGGGGTAATAAATTATGGAGTGTAATATTTTTTTACAAGCTAAAGAAAAACAAAACAAACACAATTGAAAGCAAGCAGTAGGAAAATACAGTAGAAAGAAAAGCAATGTTTTTATCAATAAAATTACAACTATTGAAGATTGTTAGAAAAGGTAATATTACACATGTGATAATTTTTGAGACATAATATCTTGCTTATAATCATCAATATTATTTAAGAGTAAAGATACCAAGTGGGTGTGTGGAAGGATTCTATTTTCACCAAATTATTTAAATTATAATAAAAAATTTAAAATATGAATCAAATATCGACAACTAAATTAGATGGAGAAATCTCTTGAAGACATATATTACCAAACTAAAATTATAATAAAAGGGTCATCTAAATATTTTTAATCTCTTTAAGGAATGAAAAGTATAGGTAAAAATGCTCCTATTCCTCCATAGTAATGGGACTACTAATTACTGAAAATTGTCAAACAATTCAAGAACAGCTGGAATTGTGAATCTGATTCCTGAACTCCAGAGCCACAGTTGGAAGGAGCCACCAGTAAACATAAGATGATTCTTAGGGTAATGCTCTGTCCCTGAAATCTCATCTGCATGACTGCCTAAACAAGACATGAACAAGAATGATACCACAGACATGCTAATATAGAATGGCGAATGCTCAAAGGCCTTCAAACCAAGACAAAGAATTATAGACAACTAAGGAATACTGAGAAGAGGAGATATTATCGTTCCCAAGAGAAGAACATTGCAGTTGGCTATCCAGTACCAAATGGACAGCTCCGAAATCAAATACATAAAAGAATCATGATATGGAAAAAGAAGGTTGTGTTTGCATACTAATCAATGTCTGTTTCAGGGTGCACGTGTGTGTGTGTGTGTGTGTGTGTGTGTGTGTGTCTGTGTGTGTCTGTGTGTCTGTGTGTCTGTGTGTCTGTGTGTTTGACATACACACAGCAAGAGAGAGAGAGAGAGGGGAGAGAGAGAGAGAGAGAGAGAGAAAGAGAGAGAGAGAGAGAAACAATTAAAATGAGACCATGAACTTGATGAGAATAAGGTACATGGAAGGGGTTAAAGGGAAAAGAGGGAGGGAGAAATGGTGGTATAACTACATTGCTATTTCACATTTTTGTTTGTTTTTCGAGACAGGGTTTCTCTGTGTAGCCCTCCCTGGCTGTCCTGGAATTCACTTTGTAGACCAGGCTGGGCTCAAACTCAGAAATCCACCTGCCTCTGCCTCCTGAGTGCTTGGACTAAAGGCGTGCGCCATCACGCCCGGTTTATTTATTTCACTTCTTAAAACAGTATGTAATTATCAAAACTGATAACCTGGAGCATAATTTCAAAGATTATTTGATTGAAAGCAGAGTGGGAAACCTAAACTGGCAAGTGATGAGAAAAAGCCCAGGTTATTTTGTGTTTCTGCCATACTCATGGGAGAATAAAATCCCTAGAGGTAAGAGCCAGGCATCAGCAATTGTTAGTCTCTGCAGGTATTTTTTAATATTAGACAGTTTTTTGAACCTGGAGGCTAAGCAATAACTATTCTTTTTGAGATTCAAGTTTAAGAATCTTCATAAATACATGACAAACAGGTTTTAAAGGAAATATTATTTGCAGAAAAATTTTATTTATTAGTAATCCATGACAATATCCACCAACCTACCTAAGGGTTGTTCTTATATTGAGAAGATAATTTTGCCATATTTGTAAAATTTATGTTTTTTTTTTGCATTCTAGAATGCTTGTTATGTGTAAGGTTCTTGTACATATAAGTTGTGAATTTCCTAGACTAGAGAACAGTTTCCATCTCTTTAAGAATGGTTTAAAATCTCAGCTTGAGAATTAAGTTGAAGTGAAACAGATAAACAGGGGAGAAGACCACTGATTTATAAAATGTAACTTTTATGTAACATGGGAGCCATCATAAAGATATAAAGACCTAAAAGTTAATAGAAATTTAATGTGTATATACCAAATTAGACAAAGAATAGCAAATTGTGAAAAGGTAACTAAATTATTTGAAGAGGTTAGAAGAGGAGAGTCATTTTAACAAGATCTGTATAGATTTCTGACAAGGCTCAATTTTTTTTTTTTTTTTTTACAATGACAAGAACATAGCTTCTTTGTATGATGAAGAGTATACCTTAAATCAAAATGTGCATACTTTAAGAAAAGATATTATGAAGTTCAGATTTATTGTCTTACAAATGTTGTTTTTAAATGATTTCTTATTTAGATGACTTTATTTTAGTATTTAATATGTTCAAATAGCATCTTTTGTATTAGCATATCCTTAATATCTTCAGTGTCAAGGTATCCCACATTAGTTATAATTAAAACAGAAGATATAGTGAAGAAAAGGAATGATCCGGAGAGTAAAATAACAAAGTAAAAAAAAAGAAAATATACTATATAACATTCTTTTATTAGGAAGATAGTTTATTGAGAAGTAGAAAACATGTATAGAGACCCTGATCACAAGTTGTTGGACAGATTTCTCAATGACTGGAGAACCTACTTGTTGTAATCCCACAAATATAAAGCTCCAAAAATTCCACATCTCTTGTGACTGGACTAGCTCTCTGGTTTAATCAACTAGGTATAGAGCAACATTGGGTTCTGCCTGTCTCCTGACTAGAAGATCCCCCTCAAAATGAGAATAAGGTTAATCCATCAAGTCTGGTTTTCCCTGGTTGACAACTGTGAATTATTATTTTTGTCAATCTCCTCAGACTCACTTCACTTAAGAGTTGACAGACAACAGACAACACAGTCTTAGTATACAGTACCCAAATATCCTAGGCAGCTTTTTCTAGTCTATATGCTGGCCCCAGGTTTGAGAGAGGATGTTCACTGTGAAACTATCTATTGAGGAAAGCCTTCTCCTTGTAAATATATTATCAAAGTGCTTCTCACTATTTGAGATGTTTTAGGGAGCAGTCCTCGTATTTGGTAGAGGTTGGGGTGACTGGGACAAGAGTGGGCATGCTCTTTTGTGGGCAGAAGAGAATGGCTGGCTGAGTGGTTCATATTCTGGTTCTTTGCTCTACCTTCTTGTTGGATTTGGCTAGCCATATGAATGGATAAAGCATGGTTTCAACAGAAGGATTGATTGACTTAAGGGGTAGTGAGACAGATATATGGAAGATCTTCAGAGTAGGGGAAATGTCTCAATTCCTGAGGGACAGACAAAAATTTGTCCATACAGATGAACTCCCTTGAAAAAACCCATCTCTGCCACCCTCCACACATACATTAAAATAGTTTTCTTTCATTACATATTCAATATTATTTAAAGATTTTAAAGTCTTACTTGCCAAAGCTAAGTAATTGTTACCATGATTGAAGTGTAGGGACAGAAAAGGATTGTTCAGTCCAAGGAGGAGTAAACCCTCATGAGTTGGTATAAACAACTAGATCACCATGATTTCATTCACTAACAACCAAAGCTCAGAGCTGTAAATTTAAAAGGAGCTTAGTATGTGAGGCAGGTCTTCTAGAAAAGTGATTCAGAATGTTTCGTGTCCAGGGAAAACTTGCTTCTAAAGCTCCCATTAAATGACTCCTTCAAAAATTAAAATACCTTATAGCTATCAAGTAAAATATCACTCCTAATATTCCCCTGTATTAAAATAAATTTAAAGTGTGTGGGGGGGACACCAGCTAGTAAGGCCCACAGTGTCGGTCAAGTTTTTTGTTAGCCTTGAGTGTAGTAGCAGGCTAAAAATAATCATCTCAACTTTCTCTGGTTTGATTCTTCATTCTGTTTTCTGGTATTAAGTCGAGGTGAATATGCCATAATCATATCAGATGCTTAATGGACCCTAAAATTTGGTGGAAGATATCCATAGCCTTGATATTCTTAAAGTCCCATTTATGTGGTACAGATATGAGTTTCTTTCAGCCTCCTCCAAAATAGTATTATTAACACTACTCCATAGTAAAAGTGAGTTAGATGAAATCCTAGAGAAAGGGAACTTAAAAGAATGATTCAGTGTTCAAGGAGCTAAATGGTATAGCAAAAATAATGAAGGATATGAAAGAAGAAATAAAAAGAGGTCAATGTACTAATGAAAACTCAAAATGATGGAATTATTAAAAAATATAACTGTAAAATAAATTATAAAAAAGTGGAAAGTTTCAGCAATCGAATGAATCACAAATAGTATGGAACATCTAACCTGAAGACCAAGCTTTAGCTTCTTTTGCATCTTTGTACTTGGATATACATATCTAGTGCGATTTTTGTTCTTTATTTCTATCAGTTGTAGTATTTCATGTGAAGTACTTGTAGTATTCAAATAGAACTTGGATATAGTATTGTTGAATGTGCCCATTACAAAGTAATTCTTTGGCTTTCTCCACAACCTTGCCAGTATCTGCTATCACCTGTGTTCTCCTGGGCATATAACCAGATGATTCTCCTGCATATAACAAGGACACCTGCTCCACTATGTTCATAGCAGCCTTATTTATAATAGCCAGAAGCTGTAAACAACCCAGATGTCCCTCAGCAGAGGAACTGATATAGAAATTATGGTGCATTTACACAATGGAGTACTAATCAGTGATTAAAAACAAGGACTTCATGACATTTTCAGGCAAATGGGTGGAACTAGAAAATATCATCTTGAGTGAGGTAACCCAGTCACAAAAGAACACACATGGTATGTACTCACTGATAAGTGGATACTAGGCAAAACCTGGGAATACCCACTATACAACACACAAATCATAAGAAGCTCAACAAGAAGAAATACCAAAGTCTGCATGCTTCAGTCCTACTTAGAAGGGAGAACAAAATAATCACTGGAGATAGAAGAGGAAAAGGACTTGGGAGGGAGAGAGAAGGAGAAGGAAAAAAAAAGATGGGGTGAGGATCAGGTGTTAGACAAGGAGATGGGGAGGGATGTACAGAAAGTCAGGAAATTGAACTGAAGTGGGTAGCAGTGAGGGGTGTGGAATTGGGTGTAGTCACCATAAAGTCCAAGATGCCAGGAAAGCAAGCAGCTACCAGTACCCAATTGGGATGGACATTAGCTGCAATACCCAACAAAAGGGAGAAAGAACTTGTAGAAACCATATCCAGAGGTTAGGCCCGCCCCAAGCTCCCAGGGACTAAACCACCAACCAAAGCGTATACATTGTGACCTATGGCTTCAGCTGCATCTGTAGCAGAGGATTACATTATTGGGCATGAGTGGGAGTGGAAGCCCTTGGTCCTGTGGAAGATCAATGCCCCAGCATAGGAGCATGCTAGGGCAGTGAGGTTGGAGTGGGTGGGGTGTGTCGGGGAGCATCGTCATAGAAGTAAGGGAAAGGGGAGGCAATAGGAGGTTTATGGAGGGGAAACCCAGAATTGGGATAACTTTTGAAATATAAATGAATAAAATAAACAATTAAAAACTCTTTGGAACAGGAACTCCCTCTTTTTGATGAAAGCTGGATATTAGTCTGCAGTAGGATATTAACTGGAGAGCAACTGTAGCTGTTTTCTATTACCACTCTGTATTGCAAACCTTGTCAATTAATAGTAACAGACTCTTTGACATCAGTATCTGTTGGAGGACCAATTACTAAGATTAGTATGGAGTTAATTAAAAGCTTAATTAATAAAGTTAGGGACGTTGTAGGTTATAGAAAATTTAATGTTAAGGATTAAGCATTCAATTAACCTTGAAAAGAAAATATATATATATCTAAGTGAGTTACATAGCTGGGAGGGAGAGGTCAGTACACTCTTAATGATCCACAGATTTTTAGAGATTGCTAAAGCTGTAGACTGTTGTAATTAAGAAGTTAAAATTGGAGGAAGATGAGAGAAAGCGGGGAAAAGACATAGGAAGAGGAGGAGTACATGAAATGTGGCTAGAGCATAGGAAAGAATAGTTTATGATAGTCTGGGTGAGCAAATATAAACTGCAGTCTTAACACCTAACCAATCAATGTACAGACAAAAGGATATGCAGGAGGAGTCTCCATGAGGATCCAATATTGATAGTGTAGCAGATGCCAGAGTCCTCAAAGCAGACCAATGATTCACTGCAATGAACATTTCCAAATAAAGCTTTTGGGGAAAAAAAATGGTGTGCTGTGTTTAACACCCTGACACCCCACAGCACTCACAGAAAAGTTTATTTTATTTTATTTTATTTTTTGTTTTCTTTTGGGAGGGGTTTGCAAGAAGAGAAGGCATATATGGGGGATAGAGAAATGAGTGGGATTGAAATGTATGTTGTAAAATTCACAAAATATCAATAAATAGTTTTAAAAACACATCATATTCAGATACACAAGAGAAAAACTGACTAATAGAAAATAAGAGATAGAAAGAATACCTATGGGAGAAATAGCTGGCACAGCTGGCCTGAGTTGAAAGATGAATTTCCAAAATCTGTTTCTTTTGGAACTTGTTCTGCTTGGGAAAGAGGGAAAAGTGAGAGCTACACTTATCAGAAGCTTAAGTATTCTTGGATCTGGCTTAAGGAAATGGTTTAAGTCATTTCCAGGTTGTTTCTTTAGACTATTATACTTCGTTCTGGTCTTTCCTGGCCTTGCAGATCCAATTTATGTAACGAGGAATGATGGTCATGATAGTTACACTGTTTTATTAGTTTTTTCATAATTAGCCTTTTCTTATACAATAACTGGCAAAAGATTCAAGTATTCAGGAATGAGACATTCTTGCATATTGTGAAGTATAAATCATTACAGAAAGACAAATTAATTAATTAGAAAAACGGATTCACAGAAGTTGTCCTCTGATTGAGACACACTGGCCATGGCAAGGGCATGTGAACAAACTGCATGTAAATATACACACTTTTAAAAAAAAGTAATGATTTAATAAAACATTGAGGTAGAGTTATGCATTTGGTAGTGACATGATTCTCCAAATTAAGAACTCAAACATCTCAATAATGAAGAAATAACTCATTAAAACAACAAAAAAACAAAACAAAACAAACAAAACAAAACAACAACAAGAACAACAACAACAACAACAACAACCTGAAGCCAGGCAGTGGTGGCACATGCCCTTAATCTCAGCACTTGGGAGGCAGAGGCAGGTGGATTTCTGAATTCAAGGCCAGCCTGGTCTACAGAGTGAGTTCCAGGGAAGCGACAGCTACACAGAGAAACCCTGTCTTGAAAAACAAACAAACAACCCCCCAAAACAAACAAACAAACAAACAACAAAACAAAACAAATGAGAAAACTGAGTAGAGCTTCTAAAGTGATATTTTATTAAGGATGAAATACAGATAGATGAAATGTTAAAAACAACTCCAAAGAGCCACAGTAAATACAGAAAACAAGAGTTGGACTCCTGATCCTGGTCACTGTAATGGATTTGTTTTTACTGGCATACATGTAAAATACTTAGGTTATTATCTACTTTCTATGGACAAATATGCTGGGTATATTTTAACAAAACTGAAGAAAAACAAGTAAAAAGTTGGGGGAAAACATTTAAAGACTTGGTACAATACTATCTTCCAAGTAAATACTCCTATAATCAGTGAGTTAAAGAATGAGAGGCCCCTTGGTACTTGCAATCTTTATATGCCCCAATACAGGGGAACGCCAGGGCCAAGAAGTGGGAGTGGGTGGACAGGGGAAAAGGGAGGGGGGAGGGGAGAGGGGACTTTCGGAATAGCATTTTAAATGTAAATTAAGAAAATATCTAATTAAAAAAATTGGAGAAAAAAAAAAAGAATGTGAGTCTGACAAGAAGTCTGAGCAGGTACTTCCTATGTTTCCTGAAGACCAGCTTTAGCTATGTTGCTGAGATCACATGGTAGGAGGCAAAAAATTCCAGTTAATACTCTGACTTACAGACAAACAGAAAGCTATTATCACATGTTCACTCATGTGCATGCATACACATACATGAATGCAGAGAAATATTTACATATTTTTAAAAATCATAAACATTGAAATTGGTGACGAAAAAATTAATTTTCACATGATGTACATCACAGTTTTCTGTTGACATTATCTACAAAGTTCATTATATGTTCTCCCGTATCAAAATGAAAGCTTTCAAAGTTTGAAAGCTTCTGCATATACAGACCAGCAGGCACAGATGTTCGTATGACTCTGGTAATAAGATAAATACAAGTAAATAAAGTTTTTTTTTTTTTTTCTGGAAGAAATTACAACATATGCTAGGATGTGAGAAAAATAATTATCTCAGTATCAATTTACTTTAATGAGTCAACTCAAGGTTTGATTTGAAACTGTGTCTAATTTTATCAACATCATTGAAAAACATAAGGATGAAATTGCCTCTGAAATAAAAGAACGTATTAATTTTATGAATTTTTGCTGAAGTAAAATGAATACCACAGCATAACTAATTTCCCACAGAAACTTGGCTTCCTTTGAGAATATGGGCAATTATGTATGCTCCACTGTATCTGTACAAAGAAGTAAATAGTTCTGGAGATATTGATTCAGTGTGATTAGGCTGTCAGGGAACCCTTAGATATGAGAGCAGATCTGAAATGTAAGAGACTAACGCAACTATTGTTTTCTTCACAATTTTAATGTAAAGTATGTACTTAATGTCAAAAAGCTGAATTTTATTTATCTGAGGATTATCCTTAAAATCTCTTTTGCCAGTATTATATGTAACTCTCAAATATTATGACACAGTAATCAAGAGAATAAACAAATATTAGATTAAATAATTTTTAGCAAATGATATATTGTACACCAAAAACTGTAAGACCACTTCCTGCAGAGAGTGAAACTATGTTCTGCAACACTTTGTATATAAAAAAAGAAATTCATAATAAGAATGCCACATATAGCAGTAAGTGGAGCATACTCATATTCTACAGTAAGTGGATCATACTCATATTCTACATGGTTGGAGTTGAGTTTCTCCCATGGATATGCAAATAGAACACCCATTAGAAGGGCATCTGAGAAAATAAAGGAACTATACAAAGGTTCAATCTCATAGCAAAAAAGTCTACTAAGTAGAGATCAACACCAAATAAAAATATGAATATAGGGCAGGCATGAATAAATAACTGTTGCTGATTTGAATTGACCAAGGATATCAAGACACAAGGCAAGAGGATCTCTACATAGCCTGAACTCTATCCCTTCCTGTTAATGTAAACCACCATGATAACTATCAATTATATTGATCAGCAATGCAGATTGCAGAGAAATGTGATTTACAGGGAAACACTGGTTTGCAAATGACCATACTGGTGTGTGAAAATAACCTTGACATCGTAAGATGAAATATAAATTAGAAACTTTCTTAAAGTAATAGCATGCTAAAATCATGACATTACAGATAGGTGTTATTTTCCAGTTGATGGCTATTTCACAGAAAAGTATTGACTAGTGCATATATACATTTATTTTAGATTTAACACTCATTTTTACTTTTAAATAAAAAACCAGTATCAGTGTTACTTATATAAATTATAATCATATAAGAAAAATAAAATATAATTTACTAAGCATAAAGTAACAAAGTTACTTTCTACCTTCTAATAAAAATGAAATTAGCAATGTGTCATGAATAAGGAGGAGAAAGAGGATGAGAAGGAAGAGGAGGAAATGGAGGAAGAGAAGGAGAAGAAGGAGAAGTTGGCTGAGGAAGAGAAGGAGAAGGAGGAGAAGGAGGAGGAGAAGGAGGAGAAGGAGGAGGAGGAGGAGGAAAAGAAGAAGAAGAAGAAGAAGAAGAAGAAGAAGAAGAAGAAGAAGAAGAAGAAGAAGAAGAAGAAGAAGAAGAAGAAGAAGAAGAAGAACAACAACAACAACAACAACAACAACAACAACAGCAACAACAACAACAACAAGAGGACAATTAAGAAATTGCTGTCACATAAAAATAGTCAAATAGAGTTTTTAACAATACTTCCAAAAAACTCATAAGTTTCCTATTCTATTCTTGGAAAGAAGTTAAAATTTTACATTTTCTTCTTTATTTATTTCTCCACAATAAAGATAATAGAGACTAGTTTAAAGTCCTTCCTCAAGTTCAACTTTTCCTAAGCAAAGTTAATGAAAAAAAATATTGCTGTATTGAATGAATTTGTTAAATTTGTAAGAGAATATTTTTATTCTGTCACTCAAGCTCAAAATAAATATACGTTCTACAAAGAAAATACAGTAGCCAACTTCTACAGACATTGATTTCTTAGCCAGATATTATCAGCAAATCACCGGAGATTTAACTTCAGACTTCGGGCAAATGTGATATCCTAATATTATGAAGAAAAGGTAACAAAACTGAAATTTGGTGTACTTGTTTTTAACTTGCCTGTATTTGATTAGATAATTCGCTAAATTCCCTGTAGAATTAATCCTAATTTAGTAAACATATTTTAATAAAATTGATTCAAATAGTAACAACTCCCATGTCATTCAGTGTGGCAGCCAGGCAGATGGGAAGGCACATTGGAAAAACAGACAGCCAGACCTAAATTCACCCTTTTTCAAGATTTTTGTGCAAAATTATCCTCTTCCTAGGGAACAAACTTTGCTTGTCTATTCACACCAGGATCCCAGATTGTAGATCAGTGGAACTCAGCTTCTGAATGCTCCTTTCAAATTGTTTGATTGCTCAGGGCTACTTGATAGGAATGATTTTAATGGTAAAATTGAAAAGTAAATGAAAAAAAAAAACAAAAAACAAAAACAATGCTTAGTACCAGCATATCTTATAAAAAATAATCCAGTGCTTGTCTGTGAGAATGCATAGTGATGTGAGATAATTGAATTGGGTACTTAGTGGACCAGTAGCATCAGTAAGGTCTAACAATAAAACCTGGCAAATATAACACATGATGCTGTAGTTTTAAATAGTTTTTTTTTTTCTATTTTAAATACATACCCATGGAAGGAAATGCAAATGGATACAAATTTAAAAGGTGTATGTTCTAATAAATACAAAGCACCAAAAAAAAAAATGTGCGAAGGAAAAAAAAATTAACTACCCTAAATTAAGCTAGGTAAATGAGTCTCGAGAATCAGGTTTTCTCCAAAGCTGAATGAAGCATATGTTGCTTATATAGAAAATAAGTTTTCCACACAAAACTGGCATAAGGCACTTACAGAGCTCCGGAAATTTGTTTGCTTCTTCTCACATTATGAGTGTTAGCACTCTCTCATTTGGATCCGGGGATCATATTAGAAAAAGATAAACGAGGGAATTGTTTGAGAAGGGGCAATTATATCAAATGAGAAAAAATTGAAAAGATTTAGAGTCAGTAAGAAATGAAATAAAGAGACAGAGGAAAAAAAGTCTTGACTTTCTACAAATATTTAAGGAGTGATTAAGGTTTCACTACTTTTGAAACAGAATAAACAGCAGAAAATACTTCTAAAACCATAAGCTGGTTAGAATTTAAGCAGGATATTTTTCACAGACAAAAGCAAATAGCAAATATATGATGTTGAATAAAAACTATGCAATCAATGTTCATGTTAGTCAACCATCTAATCTTATATAAATTATATATCTCACATAAGTGTACATTTTTTCTGTATTTTTTTTTATTCTGGTGTTAGAAAGTACACTGTAAAAAAAAAAAAAAAAAAAAAAAACCTCACTCATTTTTATAGCTATTCTTGAAATCTCTATAGTCCCAAATGAGGAATCACTTACTATAGATTGGCCCATGGCCATGTCTATGGGGTTATTTTCTTTATTATTAATTGATGCAGGAAACACCCTTTCTAATTTGGGAACTGTTATCCCTGGGCAGGTAAGACTCAGCTCTATATAAAACATACATCCATTTAAAGGCCAAGAAATATGGTTAAACATAATATAGGACCCAAAAGAAAGCCTACTAGCATTATTATTCTAATAATATTTGTATTTTATGTTTTATGTTTATGGGTGTTTATCAATATGTATACCCATGTACCACTATGCGCCTGTTGCCTAGAGAGATAAGAATCATCAAATGCCCTGGAACTGGAGTTACAGATGATTTTAGACTATTGAACCTAAATCTTCTGCAAGATCAGTAATGCTTTTAACTGTTGAGACATTTCTCCAGCACTTAACAGTACATAGTATTAAAACATTTCCTGATGACACCATTATTCTCATATATTAATTAATATCTCAAATCTAACTAGGCAGAGTTCTATTTGCAGTACATAATTCCCTGAGACCTACAATGGGTCACTTTCATATAAAGAATAAAAGACTACAGAATGCACAGCTCTAAATAGAACATATATATCATATTCCCTCCTCCAAATGCTTTGTGATCATTGTGAAAGAGGGGCCTGGAAGACCATAATAACCAGAGGAAGTAGGAAAAAAGGGTATCTTATGGACATAATGGAGAAGTCACACATACAAATTTACAAATTCACTGTGGGCATGACATTAGGCAGAAGAACTGTACAATCTCAAACAATACAAAATCCTAGTATGACTTGGAAAGGTATACATGAAGACCTACCCCTAGCCTATGAGCTATTGGCAATTGAAATATATTAGAAGTTGGAGCATCTGTTTTTTCTGAAAGAAAGAAAGAAAGAAAGAAAGAAAGAAAGAAAGAAAGAAAGAAAGAAAGAAAGAAAAGAAAAGAAAAGAAAAGAAAAGGAAAGAAAAACTTGCTCCTGATAAGTCAATCTTATACCAAGAAATGGGTGATGCCAGGCAGTGGTGGTGCACACATTGAATCCCTGCACTTGGGAGGCAGAGGCAGGCAAATTTCTGAGTTTGAGGCCAGCCTGGTCTACAGAGTGAGTTCCAGAACAGCCAGGGCTATACAGAGAAACCCCGACTTCCCCCCACCCCCGCAAAAAAAAAAAAAAAAAAACAAAAAACAAAAAACAACAACAACAACAACAACAAAAAAAAACAAACAAAAAAAAACAAGAAAGGGAATCCATTAAAGGCTATATGGATGGTACAGATTTGGCTTGATAAGGTTACAGACTTACTTGTATGGTGAGGGAAGAGCATAAATCTAGTAGCTGGAGTGAGGGCTAGGTCTGATAAAGACAAACAGTGAGAATATCTCAAACAAATAAAAAAATAAATTAAAGGCAGCTTGATGTGAGCCCGAGTGCAAGCCAGTCAGCAGTTTTCCATGCAGATTCTGCCTTAGTTCCTACTGCCAGTTCTTGTTTCTGTTCTTGCCCTGATTTCTCTCAGTGAGGGCCTAGTATATCTGGCAGTCAAAGTCAAATAAACTCTTTCCTCATAAGGGTTTTCTAGAGTAGAAGAACTTACAGAATTAATTTCTATCTGTCATATATTTATCTATCTACCTACATATCACCTTTTCACCCATGTAAACCTTTTTTTCTGTCTTTGTTTAGGAAACAAACAGATAAATTAAAACATGCAAACAAACAAAGAAGAATAATACAAAAAGAAAATACACAAGAAACACACCAACAAAATCCATAAAATCACTAACTTGGAAACCTAATATCTAAGCATATACCAGTAAGACTTAAAAATCAATCCCCAAACAAAACAATATGAGCCAAAATTCTACAGAAACACTACTTAGTTCACTTTCTGTTAGTCATCTACAGGTGGGCATGGACCTACTCTTTTTTTGTTTGTTTGTTTGTTTTTGTTTTTGTTTTTTTGAGACAGAGTTTCCCTGGCTGTCCTGGAACTCACTTTGTAGACCAGGCTGGCCTCGAACTTATAAATCTGCCTGCCTCTGCCTCCCGAGTGCTGGGATTAAAGATGTGTGCCACCACCAGCAGGCATAGACTTACTCTTAAGTGTGGCTAATATATCCAATAAGACTACATTGGAGGAAACTAAGTTTTCCTTTACAAATGCTTGTCAATTAGAAATACCACCTTGGTTGTGTATGGGAGCCTTTGTCTACTTTTTGTTCTAAGCACTGGGACCCTATCTTTCTTAATCTTGTGTGGTGCATGCTTCCACATTCTCTGAATTCATATGTGCATCACTCCTGCTGTGCCTGGAAGAAATTCTTTCTTATTTCTTCCCCACTAGCTCTTACAATCACTTTTCCTTCTCCTCACAGCTCCCTGTGTCCTGAAAGGACAGCATTGGTAAAGACATCCTTTTAGAACTCAGTGTTCCAAATTTTTTAAATATCAGAACAATGTCTATTTGTAAATATCTTTATTAGTTCTCAACTCGTAAAGGAAGAAGTTTTACTGATGGTGATTGAGTATGTAACTGATCTAGGAGTATAGCAGAATGTCATTAGTGTTGTTTTATTGCTATAATTCTTTAGCAGAATAGTAGTATTTAGTTTTTCCCGAGGTCCATGAACTATTTAGTCGTAGATTCTTGGCAAACAAATCAGTATCAGGCATGGGTTCACTCTCATGGGGTGGCACATAATACAATCAGAGAGTGATGGGTTATTCCCAGAATGTTTCTGTCATTATTGCACTCGCACTTCATGCAGGCAAGTCAGTTATAGATCACGTGGGTTGTAGCTAGGTTGGTATTTACCTTTCTCCTTTGGTAGCATGCACAATATAGTAAAGGCTACCTTTCTCATTTGGCAACATGTAGAGTATACTCTGGTACTATGAATGTTATCCAATAGGGGTGAAAGTTCTAGTGAGGCACCAATTCAACTTCTTCATGTGAACAACATTCCAAATGTAGTAAATCATAGAGCTGAATCCAAGCCCGAGTTTCAGATTTTCTGAGGACAGTCCTTTCTTAAATAATATTTATTCTACTTTCAAAATTCTGAACACTTCATACATGTAGTGAAAAAAACATTTTTGTGATGCATTATATTAACATTTCTGGATACACAGTATATCACATTAACAGATTCTGAAGAATATCTCAATAGTAATTATAGATTTCTAACTCAAATAGTTTGCATACAACTTAGAATCATTTTCAGAGTGTTTTCCATAATGTGTTAGCTGTTCTTGGTGAAAAATACAAGGTTGAGTGAGCACATGCGTTTTTCATCCAGGTTGAAATACATTAAAAACAATTTGCTTAATTTAACACTGATAAAGTAATCAAATGTAAAATTAAGCAAAACATAAAACAAAATTAAAATGCCAACTCAATGCCATTTTGTAGCTGAATTTACTAACTATAAGAATTATAATAAGACATTAATAAAGCATATTACCAAAGTAATGTACATGCCTTTCAGATTTCATGCCACCTCATACCTGATAACATGCCTAGGATTAAGATAACCAATGAATTATTATTCGTTCATTAGGTTCGTCTCTAAATTCTGATATTAATTAGAATTCATATAACATTAAACTGTTATACCTGATATCTCAGTATGTTTCTTTTTACAATTAAAGCATTTTACATGTTCAAGTAAAAGGCCCCAGGGAGTAGGGAGGTCTGGTGGCCTGGGGGTAGGTGGTATGGACTTTTCTTGAAGACAGGGGAGGAAGGAGGTATTGAATGTAGAACAGACAGAGGGTGGGCCAGGAGGAAGAAACAGTCTGGACTGTAAAAAAAAGATTTAAAAAAAAAAAGGTGTACATACTAAAGATGAAGTCACTAATATACTTGCAAAAACAAAAATTCAAGAAGAGTCTGAACAAAGGATTAAGAAATATAAGTGTGCATGTTGATTTTGTAATTGTGAGTGGATATATTGAGTATGTCTTTCTTACTATACAGAAAAAAACCTTTGGGGACTAGATCATCTAGTAAACACTATGCATGTTGCCAATATGCACAACACTATAGACATACTAATGCATAGTGTCATAAGACATAAAAACTTAAGTAACTAGGAAGCTATGAGAGAATATGGCCTTTTGTGATCAAATATATAAAAATGTATAATATTAAATGGAATACCAATGTAAACTATTTGGAACGTATGTAAGCCAGGATAATAAATGAGAAGCCATATACTGCTCTAAATATTTTTTTTTTCTTATCATGCAAAGTGGATCTAACTTAGTTCACAGAACACTAGTTCCTTTCTTGTATATCAGTCATACCATTAAAATGTCACTTATGCTTTGGGATCTCCTAAATAACTCCCTAAAATAATCACATTCAAGACTTTTATCTCTACAAACATTTGACTCATCAACTACACCACAACAGCTAGTATCCTGGTATCAGAAACTTGAAACAGGAGAGGTCAGTTTAAAAGCACATCAAGCTTTCCCTGTCCCTGTTTTACAGCACAATAAAGAGGATAACAGTACAAAAAGCACATAATTGCAACCTGCCTCTAAGACATAGAAGGGATATTTAGTCCGACCTTCATCTCAGTGATGGAATGCCTGGTACATTATTGCAAGAGGTAGTCATCCATTTCTGGTTAAGTAAGTCCCATGGCATCAAGTATGGTGTATAGATAGTTCCTTTATTGGGACATATATTATTCTCAGAAAGTCTGTTAAAATTTGGATTAAAATTATGCCTGGCCACTCTGCTTCTAGTTCTAAACTCCAAAAACTCACATGATACATCAAAAGCTCTTCCAAATGAAAAGGCTTTTGATACTTTGAGATGCAGTAATGACTTTGCTTAATTTTCTCTTCCTTGCCAGACCAGTTTTCTTAACTTGTCATAGAATCTTCCTCACCTTAGGAAGTTTCTCAATAATACCATCTTGCTTATCTTCTTCTGTTTATTGTCTTCATCGAGCTGTCTTTTACCATTTGCACAATTTTAACAATGATAAAGATAACTTATACTCTATATATGTATATTGTGCTCATTCATTTGATACTCATTCAAGCTCTTTATGATCTTCTTGGTAAAAGCCCACTGAATTTCACTTGTATACATACATTGTACTCTTTTGTTTGTTTGTTTGTTTGTTTGTTTGTTTTTTGTTTTTCAAGACAGTGTTTCTCTGTATAGCCCTGGCTGTCCTGGAACTCACTTTGTAAACCAGGCTGGCTTCGAACTCAGAAATCCACCTGCCTCTGCCTCCCGAGTGCTGGGATTAAAGGCGTGTGCCACCACCACCCCGGCTACACTGTACTCTCTTATTCAAGACCTTTGTATCTATTGTTTCTTCTTCTTTAAAGGCTATTTCCTTCCTCTAGTGACTTAGCAAGCTTAGTAGCTAAGCAACTAAAAGTAACACATCGAATGAAGTCATATTCTCAATGAATAGCCATCATTGACATCTAACAGTCAATGCAGTGCTTTGTGGCTTTAGGTGTCATGTTTGCTGTACTGTATAAAACCATACCTCCATCAGGGACTAGAGCTGATCAGTGCTAACTGATAACTCTACTGAGTAAAGGCATCAATGTAGGTCCTGGGTTACATAATGCAATAGTCCAGCAATGTCCAATATTTTATGTCAATTTATGTTATACATAGAAAAAGTACAAAACTACCCTGATAATATTTTAAAATCTGTATATTTTAGAAAATGTTTAACTAGTATATTAGTCTACTTATATAGTTTCTTAAAATATTGCTTTAATTCATTTGCCACAAGACAAAAAAATGTTATAGTATATTATATACATACATGAAAGAAAAGACCAGTACACTGGCACAAATTCACAACTTCTGAGCATATATATTGTGATGTAGTGGAGAAACTATGTATTAATAAGAATTACTCAAGCATTGATACCAGTTTGAATTAAAATTAGGATCATATATTATAGACAAATTTTAATTCAGCAAAATAGTTGCTCTGGCAAGGAATCACAACAGAATACCATAATTGTCTGTATCAATGCCTGGAATGCATTGATATAACACGCCTATAACTCTTCTGGCTGAAATGAAGACACACTACTACACCTGAAGAGTCATTGGCCATCAGAACCACAGACCACTCAGACCAGAAGTATAGAGAGGAAACAGAAAGCAAAGGGGGAAATAACTAAGAATCACCCATCCAACAAAGATAAACTCAGAAACTGGCACCTAATCCTGTAATAACTCCCAAACCAGATGATGAGGGGCTAACATAAGAACACATCAAAACACCTAGGAAAATATGTACCAGCAGAAGCCAGCTATCCTGCTAGAGCAAGATCTATATATTCCAACATAGCTGAAGCACAAGTAAATGACCAGAAATCCAGTCTTATAAAGTTTAGGAAGCCCTTAAAGAAGAAATAAACAAATCCCATAAATAAATCCAGAAAAACACAAATAAGCAGATGAAGGAAGTGAATAAAACAGTTGAAGACCCAAAAAGAAAAATAGAAGCAATAAAGAAAATACAAATTGAGAAATTTCTGGAATGAAAAATCTGTTTGCAAACAAGATCTACAAACTCAAACATCACCAACAGAATACAAAAATGAAGGAGACAAAATCAGCTGTCAAAAATGCTATAGAAAAAATGGATATATTGGTCAAAGATTTTAAATCTTAAAAGTTCCTGACTCAAAATAACCAGGAAGTCTTCAACACTATAGGAGTAGAAGAAAGAGTAGATTACCATCTTAAAGTCCCAGAGGATATTTAAAAAAAAAAATCATAGGAAGGATATCCAATAAAAAGTACAAAAAGCTTGGGTAACACAAACATTTTGGACCAGAAAAAAGACCCTTGTCTAAGTAATATTTAATGTCACACCAATTTGAATTATACCAGACTTCTCAATATACTCTAAAACCCAAAATGGCCGTAAAAATGCCCTGCATTCTCTAAAAGACAGCTTTTATCCCAAACTTCTGTACCCAGCAACAATGTTAATAACTATAGAAGGAGAAACAAGATCACCATGACAAAACTAAATTTAACAATCTCTGTCCACAAATCCACTCTTACAGAAGCTACTAGAAAAAAGACTCTAATCCAAGGAGATTAACTATAGCCATGAAAACTCAAGAAATAAATAATCTCACACCAGCAAATCCTAGTAAATGCAAACATGCACACATGCAAACAAACAAACAAACACACACACACACACACACACACACACACACACACAAAATGCCACTAGCAACAACAGCATAAGAAGAATTAGCAGTCATTTGTTTTTTATATCTCTTAATATAAATGGACTCAATTACCCAATAAAATACACAGGGTAACAGAATGGATGCTAAAACGGGATCCATCCTGGTGCTGCATACAAGAAACCCTCCTCAGTATTTAAAATAGACATTACCCCGGAGTTAAGGGTTAGAGAAGGAGGTTTCAAGCAAATCAATCCAAGAAGCAAAGTGATGCAGCCATTCTAATATCTTTTTTAAAAAATAGAAAAAAAATATCGAAATGGTGGGGAAGGACACTTGGTACTCATCAAAGAGAAACTCTATGAAGATGACATTTCAATTCTAAACTTCTATTTACAAATGCAAGAGCACCCACTCTGAAAAAGAAACATTACTAAAACTTAAATCATACATAGAACCTCATATATTAATAGTGGGACAGTTCAATACCTCCATCTCATCAATAGACAGGTCTTCCAAACAAAAACTAAATAGAAAAAATGTCAAAGCTAACAGATGTTTTAACTCAAATGTATCTAAAATATATATCTACAGAACATGTCACCCAAACACAAAAGTATATGCCTTCTTTTCAGCAACTCACAGAACTATCTCACAAATAGACCAGATAATTGAAAACAAAGAAAAGCTCAACTGATACGAGGGTAGTGGACTAACTCATGGATCCTGTCAGACCACCATGGACTAAAGCTTCATTTCAACAGTTTCATTTAAAAAACAAGAGAAAGCCCACAAACTCGTGAAAACTGAACAACTCTCTGTTGGGTCAATGAAGAAATAAAGAAACCAGACATCTATGAAAATAAAGGAACAATATACCCAAATGTAAAGTACACAATGATAGCAGACCTAGGAGTACAGTACATAGCACACAGTACCTTCACAAAGAAATTGGCGAGATCTCATACTAGTGACTTAACAGCAGACATGAAAATTCTACAACAAAAGAAAAAAAACACATGGAAGAAGAATAAACAGCATGAAACAGTCAAACTCAGGGCTGAAATCAATAACTTAGAAAGAAAAGGAACAATACAAAGAATCAATGAAACAAAGGATTGTTTCTTTGAAAAGATCAAAAAGATAGACAAACCCTTCTCTAAACTAAGTGAAAGACAGAAATATCCAAGTTTACCAAATCAGAAAAGAAAAGGGGGTCACAATAAGAGACATTGAGAAAAATCTATAAGGATTATTATATCATATTGGAAAAATAAACTATTCTCAAGAAAATTTGAAAATCAAAATAAAATGAATAATTCTCAATAGATACCACTTAACAAAGTCAAATTAGTGTCAGGTATATAATTTAAATAGACCTATATAACACCTAAGGAGATCGAAGATTTCATTAAAATTTCCAAACCAATATAAAGCTGAGGGTTAAATTATTTTAGAGCATAATAATTCCAGCCTTTCAGGGAAGTTCTAATACCAACACTCCTCAGGTTATCCTACAAATAGGAAAAGAAGAAAAATCATCAAATTAATTTATAAGGCCACAGTTATACTGATGTTCAAACCACACAAAGACAGAACAAAGAATGCAAATTGTAGACCAGTATCCCTCATGAATATTTTTGCAAAAATACTCAAGAAAATACTTGCCAACACAAAACCATGAACAAAAAGGTCACCCATCCTGACCAAGTAGACTTCATCCCAGAGATGCAGAAGTAGCTGAACACGAAAATCTGTCAATATCAATATATATAAATCAGCATATAAATAATCCTGACATTATTTTATTTCCTAAAAAAACCCTCAAAAAACAAAAACAAGAAATGAAAACAAATTTACAAAACAAAATAAAACTACCAAAAATAAACAAACGAAAAAAATTTGTTTCTAGTGGTCCTGTGACTCTAGCCTTAGCACATATACTTAATACCCTAGATAGAATACAGATCTGCCCTTAGTACCAGCCATTAATCCCAAACAATACAGGTAAAGTTAAATTGTAGGAGGAAGCACCTGTGTGATGCTTCCTGTGAAATCCTGTGAAATCAGGATTTCAAATGTATGTGGACTTAGTTCTGGATCATCCGTTTAATTCCATTGGTCTTTCTTTGTGCTTTTATGCTACTGGGATGAAGTTCTTATTACTATAGTTCTGAGTGATGTCTGATTGAAGGGCAGACAAGGTGAAAAATCAGAGAAAGATTTGACAGAATGTGTAAGAGATGTGTTATGTCCAACTCGCATAAGAACAACCTAAAAAGAGAAGCTATTTAAGTGAGCAGCACACATACACACACACACATATACACACACACCCAGGAGAGGGGTTGCGGGGGCGGTGGGGTGTACCAAAACAGTGTTACAGAAGTATAAGAAGGATGCAGAAGATCAGAACAGATTGCTAGTGTTTGTTGAGGCCTAGTGAGACAATACAATCAGAATGTGAGAGAGGAGACAGTTTGAATCAGTCATCTTGGAGAAATTTTTGTCCTAGATTGTTTAGTTAAACCAGCCAAAAGAGTATAGAAGGAACTAGACAGGGTGAGCATATTTAGCAGTAAGTCTCAGAGGCTTGAAATAATCCTTGGCCTAGATTACATGCTATGGAGGCCAGAAGCTTCCTGGCCTCGGCCTAGGTAAGGAGACATAGGCAATGAGCCTCAGAGATGAAAATCATATCAGGTGAATAAAAACTAATTGAGTGGGGAGGACTGGTGGGGTGGGGGTACGTGGTGGGGACATCTTGAAGATGGGGAAGGAAGGATGTATGAGACATGGAACAGTCAGAGAGTAGACCAGGACGAAGATACAGTCTGGACTGTAAAAATGTATTTAAGGCCCAATTTTTCTTCTGTTGGGCTCAGTGTATCTGGTTTTATGTTGAGGGCTTTATTCCATATGGACATGAGATTTGTGCAAGGTGGTAAATTAGCATTCCTCTACATACTGACAACAAGTCAGACCAGCACTATTTGTTGAAGCTGCTGCCTTTTTTCTATTATATATTGCTGGCTTCGTTAAATCAGGATTTCAAATGTATGTGGACTTAGTTCTGTATCATCCATTTAATTCCATTGGTCTTTCTGTGTGTTTTTATGCTACTGGGATGCAGTTTTTATTACTATAGTTCTGTAAGAGGGCTTAAATTCAGGGATGGAAATATGTTCAGAAATTCTTTTATTGTACAAGATAGCTTTCACTGCCCTGTGTTTCTTTTTTAGTGATTTAAAGTTGAATAAGGAATTATTTTAGCTATCTGCATTTTTAGTTTATGCATATGAAGTTGAGTGTTGTTCTTACAAGGTATGTAAGGAATTGTGTTGAAATTTTGATGGGAATCAATTGATAAGATGCCCAATTTTGCTATGTCAAAACAACCTGCCAAAGAACATGGGAGGTCTTTCCATCTTTTGAAATCTTCTTCAATTTCTTTCTTCAAAATTCCTAAGTTTTTATTATATAGGTTATAAACTTTCTTGGTTAGAGATACACCCGAGATACTTTATTTTTATTTGTGGCTATTGTAAAAGTGTCATTTTCCTGATCTATTTCCCACCCCATTTCTCATTTACATAAAGGGGACCTACTAACTTTTTGAGTTAACTTTTAAGCTAGTAAAATTACTGAATTTATCAGCTGTAGGAATTGCCTGGTAGGGTTTTGCAGATCACTTAAGCATACAATCATATATTCGCAAATAGTGATACTTTGATTACTTTCCTTCCAATATATTTCTACTTGATCTTCTTTACTTGTCTTATACTTCAAACAAAATTTCAAAGGATGTATTGAATAAATATGGAGAGAGAGAGGGCCAGGTCATTTTCATTAAACTCTAAAAAGTCTTTAATTTCTTTATTTATTTCTTCCTAGACCAAGGTTTCATTGAGGAGAGTGTTGTTCAGTTTCCAGATGAATGTTGCTTTCTATTATTTATGTTGTTATTGAAGATCAGCCTTAGTCCTTGGTGATCTGATAGGATGCATGGGATGATTTCAATATTTTTGTATCTTTTGAGTCCTATTTTTTGACCAATTATATGGTCAATTTTGGAGAAGGTACCATGAGGTGCTGAAAAGAAGGTATATCCTTTTGTTTTAGGATAAAATGTTCTGTAGATATCTGTTAAATTGATATGTTTTTTAACTCCTGTTAGTTTCACTGTGTCTCTGTTTAGTTTCTGTTTCCAGGATCTGTCCATTGATGAGAGTGGGGTGTTGAAATCTCCCACTATTATTGTGTGTGGTGCAATGTGTGCTTTGAGCTTAACTAAAGTTTCTTTAATGAGTCTGGATGGCTTTGCATTTGGAGCATAGATATTCATAATTGAGAGTTCATCTTGGTAGATTTTACCTTTGAAGAGTATGAAGTGCCCCACCTTGTCTTTTTTAATAACTTTGGGTTGGAAGTTGATTTTATTCGATATGAGAATGGCTACTCCAGCTTGTTACTTCGGACCCTTTGCTTGGAAAATTGTTTTCCTGCCTTTTACTCTAAGGTAGTATCTGTCTTTGTACCTGAGGTTGGTTTCCTGTATGCAGCAAAATGTTGGGTCCTGTCTGTGCAGCCAGTCTGTTAGTCTATGTCTTTTTATTGGGGAATTGAGTCCATTGATATTAAGAGATATTAAGAAAAAGTAATTGTTACTTCCTGTTATTTTTGTTGTTAGAGTTGGGATTCTGTTCTTATGGCTATCTTTTTTCTCTTTTTTATCCTTTGAAGGGCTGGATTCGTGGAAAGATATTATGTGAATTTGTTTTTGTCATGTAATACTTTGATTTCTCTATCTATGGTAATTGAGAGTTTTGCTGGGTATAGTAGCCTGGGCTGGCATTTGTGTTCTCTTAGGGTCTGTATAACATCTGTCCAGAATCTTTTGGCTTTCCTAGTCTCTGGTGAGAAGTCTGGTGTAATTCTAATAGATCTGCCTTTATATGTTATTTGACCTTTTTCCCTTACTGCTTTTAATATTCTATCATTATTTAGTACATTTGTTTTCTGATTATTATGTGTCTGGATGAATTTTTTTTCTGGTCCAGTCTATTTGTAGTTCTATAGGATTCTTGTATGTTCATGGGCCTCTCTCTCTCTCTCTCTCTCTCTCTCTTTATCTTAGGAAAGTTTTCTTCTATAATTTTGTTGAAGCTATTTACTGGTCCTTTAAGTTGAAAATCTTCATTCTCATCTATACCTATTATCCTCAGGTTTGGTCTTCTCATTGTGTCCTGGATTTCCTGGTTGTTTTGAGTTAACATCTTTATGCATTTGGCATTTTCTTTTATTGTTATGTCCATATTTTCTCTGGAATCTTCTGCATCTGAGATTTTCTCTTCTAACTCTTGTATTCTGCTGATGATGCTCACATCTATGCTTCCTGATTTCTTTCCTAGAATTTTTTTTGTCTCCAGAGTTTTTTCCCTTTGTGATTTCTTTATTTTTTCTACTTCCATTTTTAGATCTTGGGTGGTTTTGTTCAGTTCTTTCACCTGTATGGTAGTGTTCTCCTGTAACTCTTTAAGGGATTTTTTTCTGTTTCCTCTGTAAGGGCCTCTAGCTGTTTACCTGTGTTCTCTTGTATTTCTTTAAGGGAATTATTTATTTCCTTCTTATATTCCTCGATCATCATGATGAGAAGTGACTTGAGATCCATATCTTGGTTTTCTGATGTGATGGTGTGTCCAGTATTTACTATGTTGGGAGAGTTTGGTGCTGATGATGCCAAGTAATCTTGGTTTCTGTTGCTTCAGTCCTTATGTTTGCTTCCTGCCATCGGATTATCTCAATGCTTGCTGCCCTCAATATATCTGATTGGAGCCTATCCTCCCTATAATCCCAGTTGATTCAGGACTCCTCAGAGTCCAGCTTTCTCTGTGATCCTGTGATTCTGGATCCTATGAACCTGAGAATCTGGGTGTGTCAGAGTTCTTGGAAGTCAAGCTTCCTCTGAGACCCTGAGATGCTGGTGTGACCAAGCTCCTGGGATCCTGAAATCCTAAGATCCTGGATGTGTTATAGCACCTGGAAGTAGTGTCTCCTCTGGGCATTGTGGGGCTTTTGGTGTGTTTGAAATCAAGGTATACCAGCAGGGATCAGAAGGAATCTGAACTGCTGATCTGACAAGGCTCCTGTGTCCTTGCTCCTGCTGTCACAAGACTGTCACAGTGATCCTAATATCTTGTGGAGAGGCTTCTGGGGACCGAGGTACCATCCTCTGAGTTTATGCCCAAGGTGGCTCAGATCTGGAACTGACCAGAAGGGTTTAGTTTTTATATGACATATGTGACTTTTTCTTATTTGATATTTGTTACACATCATTATTATATTTTTAGATACACTCATAATTCATGCTTATTTGTTATTTGGACTAATAAAATATATATAACATTGTTGGGCATTTGCAACAATCTGGCTAATGAACATTTATGTGTATCTATGTATGTAGGTAACACATTGTTAAATTTCATTCATTTATTCAATAAGAAAATACATTTTGGGGTCATAATTTATACCTATAATCAGCATTGGTTGTGCTAGTCAATTTTTAAAAATGACAACAGCAATCCACTTACTTTTCCACAGTTGATGACAATTCCAGCTTTTTCACAAAATTATTTTATCTTAACAAGTATCCAGAAATGATTATTGATTTAGAAAATAGTATGAATGTCCAATCTAACTCTAATGGGGAGCTTCTTTTCCTTCCTTCTTTCCTTTCATTTGACAACTTCTTGAAACTGTCTTTGACTTATTTCCTCTCCTCTATGTTATTTTTATCCTGGCTCCTTTCTCATGATTATGAAAGAGAAGACAGACAGATGTGAGTTCTTCATGTTCTTCCCTTCCCTGCCAGCATGGCAGGGAAGCTGGAGTACATTTGTGGCAGGCACAGTAGGCATCACCTCAGGCAAAAGACTCATCGCACAGTTCATTATGCTTCCATGCATTCTAAGCAACTCTCCCTGGGAATGAACTTCCATTTAGCCACTGTTCTGGGTCACAGTCACCTTAGTTATCTGCCATAACGTAAAACTCAGTGTACCCAGATCTAAGTAGGCACAAGCTCTTCAGGCATAGAGTGTACATTTTCACTTCTAAGAGTGTTGATTTCTTCCCCTGTAAAATAAATATCACAATAATCTTCACAGGAATCTGGGTGAAAATAATATATCTGGAGCATCTGAGTGGTCATTCAGTGCTCCATATCTAATAAATAAATAATGACTCTTCTATGGTTGCAACATAATATTTGTCTCTGAATTCTCTTTGACATCCTTGTCTTAAATAAGCTTTCTCCAGATAATTGAATCCTCCTATTTTCTCATAAAAGTTTATGCAATTTTCTAATTGTTAGGATCCATGGTGAACAGTGTGTATATTTTTATGTGTGTGTGTGTGTGTGTGTGTGTGTGTGTTAATGCATATATTTTCCCATAGTATTACTCAGAAATGTATCACACTATTAATCAGAATATTATGGATCATTTGTAAATTACGTTGTTGGCAAATGTGTCAGAAATCCCCAAGTCATTAGGATTTTTTCTATGTGTCCTGAAACATTAGTAATCATTAAGATGATATAAACTTATGCCATTTCAAATACTGTGACACAGGTGAATGGTTATTAGTGGGAGTTTTTAACAAGCTAAGTTCATTCCAATGATCTTGTTGCATTATATGAAAAAAACTCAAAAGAATTTTGGATATATACAATAAAGGGCCCTAATTAGTTGCTTTGAATCACTCCAAAGTGAAAGTGTGCTGGAAGATTCATTCTAAACTAATGAGGCCTCTGAAGCTTTGCAGAAATGCTCTGATTTCACTGGAACAAAAAACCTACTCCTTGATTAATATCAAGAACGGGAATGAGGGTCTTGAAAATTGATTTCATAACTCAAAGGAAATGATATTTACCATCATAACAGAGGATGTTATACTTCATGTAAGATTGTAGCACCTCATGATTCCTTTATTTCAGCTTCTTGATATGCTAAGTTCAGAACTAAGTAACTTGTATCAATAGTCTTGAATCACTGGACCTGTAAGGTAATACATGCAAATTTTAAAACCATTATATACATGTTGTTTGTTGTAGGGAATATGAAAAGGATGCAAGCTTTATCATAATCTCTATACTCAATAAGAAACTTAATTTCTATACCTAATAAGCTTTGTAGCATTTTCATTCAGTAACAGCAGTAGTGGAAAAAAAGAAAGCTGCGATAAGGTTTCCAAACATTACTCTTCATGAGTCATGATGGCTAAACATGAGCATACATCTTTTATATATTAGCTATGCTAAAGCATGAATTCAAAACAAAATTTGTACATTATAAAATATACTTGAAATTTAAATAACATTTGGAAATATCTCAATTTGTATTTAAAATAATTTATCACACCAAATGTATTAGTGATAAAAATCAATAATACCATTATTAGATATTTATATGTCTTTCTTCACAACAAGAATTTGCCAAATATTCTGAATTTTTTTGAAAAGTTTTGCCTTACATTATCATGTAGAAACTTTAATGTGAATATATAAATTTAGTTTAAATATACATGTATATTATGAAAACAACAGCTTTTAAGTAAATTTCCAAATAAAATAGTTTGTAAGAATATTGACAAGTTTATTTTGTCACTTATATTTATGAATCAGGGGACAGAACTTCCCTAAGTTCTAAGGGTCTCACACAATGAGCCTGGTTTCTAGTTGTTCTCTAATATAATTTATAATCATGAATGCTAGGATTCTGTGATAAGTTGCTCAGAACTATAGAAGAAAATAACCAATAACTACAGAGACCATAGAGTATATCAAACGGGCATGACAGCCATGATGGAGCTGCCCTGAGAGTCCAACTATGGAGAAGGAAGAAATGAGATAAAGTCTTCAGAGCATTCCTAGGGGTGTATACTGCCTTTCTGGACAGCTAGGGTAACTGAAAACAAATGAACAAATAAATGGAAAACAAAACTGTCTCAAAATAAAACAGAACAAACAGGTCTGGAAATACAGCAGTAGAGCATTTATCAAATATATGAAAGTCTTTAATTCAAAACTTTATACTGTAAAATAAATTTGTAAAGAAAAAGTGGGAAATGGTTTTGAGACCTGATTTCTAATTGTTCTCTAATATGATTGATAATCAGGAATCCTGGAATTCTGTAATAGGTGAATCAGAACTATACAATAACCAATAAGCTCTGAGATCATAGAGTACTGAAATATGGCTAAACTAACATTTTCAAGGTGATGGGCATAAATCTGAAATACCTGAGACACAAGAGCATCTCATAGCCAGCAGCTTTTAGTAGTCATCAGATATTGTTAGCAGGAAACCATTATTAGCCAAACATTTTCATCAAAACAATAAAAATTAAATAGATCAAGGATACTAAATGAAGACCAAATTAAAGATCAGATATCCATAAGTCTCATTGATATTTATATGCAAATAAATCAATAAGTAAATAATAAAATATAATTTTCCATTGCAAATCAACACCATATAAATAGTTATTATTCATGGATATAGATGTCATGGCTGCAACATGGTAAGTTACTTTTGAATCGTCCTTTGTAACCCAAAGCACTAGGCGGATTTTGAGAGGAAAACATGTTACATGAATCAAAGTAAGATTCTTGAAAACAGTGGACAAGAGCTAACAATCTTCATGCACCCACTAAACTAAGTTTAAGGCCAAATGACAGTTCAAATGAAATCATAGTAAAGGTAAGGAAGCTTTTTCAGTGGGAAAATATGAAAAAGAATAGGTAAAACTAAATAAATAAAAATATAGGGTGAGACAAATTGCATAAAATTATCTCAAGTAAGTTATAAAAAAGGTACTCCTGTGAGTCCTTTATAATTGAACATTATACAATGGATATATAAGGACTCTGTTTTATCTTTTATATTTTTCTTCTTGTCTAAAGCTATTTAAAATGGTGTCTATGTTTTTTAAATTAGACTGAGAACATACATGAGATAGAGTTTAGTCCTCAAGGATGGAGTTGATGCAAGAAGACAGAATGAGAATTTTAAGATTTCAAGTTTGAGTATTTTAATTCTATGTTTGGAAACGTATACGTGCCTGGAGAGGCTATCATGGGGCACATTAAACACTAAAGCTGGAGTTATTGGCAGCTGTGAGCTGCCCTACATAGGTGCTTGGAATCTAATGTCTTTCTTTAAAATTAGTACTTTTCTCAAACTCTGAGCCATCTCTCTATCCTGCCACGGAGAGAATTTAGTTGCTTTCCATACCTAATCAAATGGTAATAGTTGGTAATTGTGAATACTGTTATCTTTATTTTCACCAAAATAGGACCCAGACAGATATGCTCAAGGCTGTATCCTTTTCACTTAACAGTCACCTCTCTTTGTGGCCCAGTGTGACTGTGAGTCAAGGACATTAGTCACTGGGGAATGCTGAGTACTGATAAAGTTTCAGAGCTTATGAGAGCTTTACAAAGGTTGTGTGTGAGAATCATGATTTGAAAGTAATCTTTTCTTATGTAATGAAGTCAAATGCAGACATTTACATCCAATCAATTGACAGAAGCTGCTGATCCCTGTGGTTGAATTAGAGAAAGACTGGAAAAAGCTGAGGAGGAGGATGACCATGTAGGTCCAGCAATCTCAATTAATTTGGGCACCAGAGATCGCTCAGAAGCTGGGCACACCAATGAGGCAGCTGATCTGATGCCCCCAACACATATACAGCAGAGGACTGTCGGGTCTGGGTATAGTTATTGAAGATGCACCGAAGCCTCTAAAGATTTGAGACCCCAGGGAGTTTATTGGTCTGGTTGGGTGGATGGGGATATAGGGGGTGGGGACATCCTATGGAGACAGGGGGTATGGGGAGGAGCTATGAGATGGGGGGGGGGGAACAGTTAGAGGTTGGACTGGGACGAGAGTAAAATCTGGAGGGGAAAAAAGATTAAATAAAATTAAAGACTTTTAAAAAATGAAAGAAAAAAGTCCCATAGACATGCTCACAGGCCAATCTACTCTAGACAATGTCTCATAGAGATGCTTTTACAGAGTATTCTAGTGTGTGTCAACCACAATATATAATAAATTAATATAATGTAATATAACACACATACACATAGATATTTCTCACACTTTCTTGAGATTATAATTAAGTATTTACTTAGTTTTCCTTCATCTTCCTCTTTCCCCATCTCATATACTCCTTTTTTCAATTTTTCACATTCATGGGCTCTTTTTTCATTAGTTGTATTTACTTACAAATATAATCTAAATACAGAAATAAAACCTTTTTATTCTGTATAAAAAGTGAAAAGAAAATCATGATTTAAAAGTAATAAATTTTTTAATATATCGTGAAGTTTTGGCACTGTCTGTTTAGTAATTGGGGCAAGGGCACTTCTAATATTTGTGACATATATCTTCAAAGTCTCTTGAGAGGACCTATGGATAAGTACTTGAACAGTCAGAGGCTAATGGTCAATTCTGAGTTTACCAGGAGCCCCGAGGTTCAATGGATCTATCTTCTCACTACTCAGTGTGTTCAAGGATTAAGTTAAATGACCTATGACTGATAATGGCACAAATTCCCACAAGCAACTCAGTTATTTCAAGTTTCTAGTCACCAGGAACATTGGCTTTCTCACCCCACTTTGAATCTCAACTACCAGCTATTTCTTTAAGTGTTTCTCTTTACATCCTTCACCCTGAGAGAAACACAAGCAAACTGGAACAAGCTCTCCTCTCAACTCCAGATGGCTGATGTGCACCAGCTGAGAAAGTGAGTGTGTCAATTGATGCATGCTGCTCAAGAGCTGCCTAACCTTGTCCCTGAAGAAGGACATAGAAACAGTTGTGTAGTTTATATAATGTATATATTCCTTTCCCCAATTGTGAAATATGTTTCTGTTCTTTCACAGTCTTCATACTTGAATCCCCATTAAACTAGAAATACAACAAAGTTAAAAGCAAAAGAGTTCAAGCAACTTATTTAAGATTGGTAAACAATACATATGATGGGATACTTTTATAGGTCATTGAATTAGTATCTTAGTAGACTAGCACCATCTCTTTAGTCCTTTAAATTTTTTCTATATCAATGCTATTTATTCCTTTATCAACGCAAAAATATTAAATACCAAGTCACTACCGTTTATGGGTTATTCTCTATTGTGTAAGTACCATGTGTTTGCATTAATTAAAGCATCTTAGAGGGAGTAACTAAGGTATATACTATTATAGTAATAATCTAAGAAAGGTTAGGCTTCTTTATTCTGAAAAAGAGTAAATGTATGGGAATAGGAAAATCTGTAAAGATGTCACTATCACTCCCCTCATTTTAATCCAGGTCAAAATTTCATCTTTCTCAATCTACTTTCTCAATTATGTCAGATGTTCACTTTGATGCTTACATCAAGATAACAAAGAATAAATTTAATTTTACAACAAGTGGTAGACTTGAGTAGACATTTTGAGGAATGATACTAATAGTTAACTGTATGTGAATCCTCATTTCCATGCAATGAACAAAATTCAAAACTAAGATTTACTACCTCACTCCAGGAAGAATGGTGTATACATAAAATAGAATGCTATTCTGTCATAAGGTAGACAATTCTGTCATTTGTGATAACACAGATAGAACCACTTCTCACATTAAGTAAGCCATGTATGTAAACATAAACTCTGTTTTCCCTCAATGATATATAATAAAGATGATTACTTCATAGAGGAGAAGAATGAGAAAGTGGTAGTTTCAGTTTATGGAGTGAAATGTAGTTAAAATATAGTTAATTGTATACGAGTTACCCACACAGAATTACAGAGAGAGAGAGGGAGGGAGAGAGAGAGAGAGAGAGAGAGAGAGAGAGAGAGAGAGAGAGAGAGAGAGAGAGAGAGAGAGAGAGAGAGAGAGAGAAAGAGAGAGAGAGAGAGAAGAAAGAGAAGAGAAGAGAAGAGAAGAGAAGAGAAGAGAAGAGAAGAGAAGAGAAGAGAAGAGAAGAGAAGAGAAGAGAAGAGAAGAGAAGAGAAGAGAAGAGAAGTTAAAATTTCCAGAACAGACATTTAAAGATAGAGAGCAGGTGGAGCATGTGTCCTTTCTACCACTTGGAACATCTTCTGGGTGTATGCCCAGGAGAGGTACTGCTGGATCCTCTGGTAGAGTACTACCAATTTTCTGTCCAATTTTCTGAGATAATGCCAGACTGACTTCCAGAGTGGTTGTACAAGCTTGAAATCCCACCAGCAATGGAGGAGTGTTCCTCTTTCTCCACATCCTTGCCAGCATCTGCTGTCACCTTAATTTTTGATTTTAGACATTCTGACTGGTGTGAGGTGGAATCTCAGTGTTGTTTTGATTTGCATCTCCCTGATGATTAAGGATGTTGAACATTTTCTCAGATGTTTCTCAGCCATTCAGATTTCCTCAATTAAGAATTCTTTGTTTAGCCCTGTACCACATTTTTTAATGGGGTTATTCATTTTTCTGGAGTCTATCTTCTTTAGCTCTTTGTAGATGGTGGATATTAGTCCCCTATCAGATTTATGATTGGTAAAAATCCTTTCCCAATCTGTTGGTGGACTTTTTGTCTTGCTGACTGTGTCTTTTGCCTTACAGAAGCGTTGCGATTTCATAAGGTCCCATTTGTCAATTCTTGATCTGACCCAACAGGCCATTACTGTTCTGTTTAGGAATCTTTCCCCTGAGTCCATATCTTCGAGGGTTTTCTCCACTTTCTCCTCTATAAATTTCAGTGCCTCTGGTTTAATGTGGATGTTTTTGATCCACTTAGACTTAAGCTTTCTACATGGAGATAAGAATGGGTCAATTCACATTCTTCTACATAATAACCGCCAGTTGTGCCAGCACCATTTGTTGAAAATGCTGTCCTTTTTCCACTGGATGGTTTTAGCTCTCTTGTCAAAGATCAAGTGACCATAGGTGTGTTGATTCATTTCTTGGTATTCAATTCTATTCCATTGATCTATCTGTCTGTTGCTGTACCAGTACCATGCAGTTTTTATCACAATTGTTCTGTGATAAAATTGCTCTGGTGATTCGCCCAGAGGTTCTTTTATTATTGAGAATGTTTTTTGCTATCCTAGGTTTTTTATTATTCCAGATGAATTTGCAAACTGCCCTTTCTATCTCAGTGAAGAATTGAGTTGGGATTTTGATGGGGATTGCCTTGAATCTGTAGATTGATTTCGGCAGGATGGCCATTTTGATTATATTAATCCTGCCAATCCATGAGCATGGGAGATCTGTCCATCTTCTGAGATCTTCTTCAATTTCTTCCTTCAGAGACCTGAAGTTTTTGTCATACAGATCTTTCACTTCCTTAGTTAGAGTCACACCAAGGTATTTTATAGCAGCCTTATTTATCATAGCCAGAAGCTGGAAAGAACCCAGATGTCCCTCAACAGAGGAATGGATACAGAAAATATGGTACCTTTACACAGTGGAGTACTATTCTGCTATTAAAAAAATAAATTTATTAAATTCCTGGGCAAATAGATGAATCTGGAGGACATAATCCTTAGTGAGGTAACCCAATCACAAAAGAAGTCACTTGATATGCACTCACTGATAAGTGGATATTTGCCCAGAAACAGAATACCCAAGATACAACTTGCAAAACACAAGAAAATCAAGAAGAACAAAGACCAAAGTATGGATACTTCATTCCTTCTTAGAATATAGAACAAAATAGCCATGAAAGAAGTTACAGAGACAAAGATTAGAGCTAAGTTGAAAGGATAGACCATACAGAGACTAACCCACCGGGGATCCATCCCATAATCAGTCACTAAACTCAGACACTATTGCATACGACAGCAAGTGTTTACTGAAGGGGCCCTGATATAGCTGACTCCCACAGAAGTGGATGCTCACAGTCATCCATAAGAGGGAGCACGGGGCCCACATTGGAGAAGCTAGAGATAGAACACCAGGAGCTGAAGGGGTCTGCAACCCTAGAAGAGGAACAACAATATGAACTAAACAGAACCCCCAGAACTCATGTCTCTAGCATCATATGTAACAGAAGATGGCCTAGTCAGCCATCATTGGGAGGAGGGACCCCTTGGTACTGCAATCTTTATATGCCCCAATACAGGGGAACGCCAGGGCCAATAAGTGGGAGTGGGTGGGCAGGGAAGCAGGAAGGGGGGAGGGGGAAGGGGGAGGGGACTTTCGGAATAGCATTTGAAATGTAAATTAAGAAAATATCTAATTAAAAAAAAAGATAGAGAGCAGGTAATTTACTTGTTTGATCATTGAACATTCTACACAAGTCGCAAGGGTATTCTGGAGATATGAATAATTATTACATGTCAATAAAAGCACAAATTTAAAATTTCTGAATGACCTTCCAGTGGCACAGCCTTGTCTAGTAAAAAATAGCAAGAGCTATGAAGGCAACAAAGCTGTGTGACAGAGTCCAGCAAAGCTGACCCGGATGCTCTTTTCATCATTGTCTTATCTTTCACCTTGAGTATCGGATCTCTGCATGTTGTATTTGTTGGGGACATTTTACATTATGATAAATTTATGTGTTTTCCTCAGAAAACTATTTCTTCTCTCAAAGAAGTAACCTAACCTGGACCTACTTGGGAGTCTCGTTTGCCATGAAGATACTGAAAAGGAAAAAGAAAATGTTGGATAGCCCAGGAGTTCTCTTGTCACATATGTCCCTAAGCAAACTCATAAACATTAGATTAAGCAATAGATCAGATTACAGGATTCTTCCTTCTTCCTATGTGAAATCTACAGGAAATTGCATCCCCCCCCCCAAAAAAAAATCCTTGATAGTGAAGTTAGTTTGCCGAAAACAACCTTTGTTTCACACACACACACACACACACACACACACACACACACACACATATGTATATATATATATATATATATATATATATATATAAGAAATATCAAAATTTGCCAATCCTAAGGAGGCTGGCTCACATTCAGTTATAATGAGGTCTTTTTAACTAAAAAACAAAGGAAAAACAAATTAATATAACATGTCAGCTTATAGTCTAGCAAAGCTTTCAAACTTTTAAGCTATGCTAACACATAAGTTGCACTTCAATCACTATACATTGTTCAAGGATTGAGGGCTTATCTAGACTGACTCAGATATTTTTTTATCTGTTCATTTTTTAACTTTCCTAATGAATAGTATGTCATATGTCATAAATGCTCATGTAATCTAAAATGATTTGAGACTGATAATATCTATTGTCTCTATACTTGTAACACTTTTCCAAGGACAAAGTGATATGATCTGTATTGCTTTTAAAATTTAAAGTTTGCCTCTTTTGTGGAATCTGTATAAATTAACATCCTGGTTTTTAGCCAGTCAGAGATGCACAATTCTCTCAGGCAGAGTTTCTGACTCGTTCATCTATGTATATCTATTATTTCTACTGCCAGATCCTTAGCTCCTCTCTTTTGGGACACATCCTCCTGCTGGGGCTGGCACTTACCATTCTGATGAACTGCTTCATATGAACATGGGTTGCCAACAACATAAGCACCACAAATGGAAGATCACAAAGTGATAAAAAGGGTGTTACCTAGCTTGAGACCAATTCTAAAGAAATTTTCCCAGGAAATCTTCATTTCTCGTTATTCAGGAAAGATGTAAAGCAAACAGACAAACAGCAAAGACATCTACTCCATGCCATAGCTGTGTTCAGGACTAAACAGGAAACTGGATGTAGACCCAAGGCAGCAAGAAAGTTCAAGCTCTCGTTTCCCCTTATACCAGCACCTGTAAGGCAGTCTGTCAGATATCACAACCTAATTGCTCCATAAAAAGAGAAATACTCATGGAGGCTCTCAGGAGAAAAAAAAAATTTTTTAGTTTCTTCTACAAACAAAAAAGGGCAAGAATGTCCTGTTCCCAGAATATCAGAAACCTATTTCTGGGGTGTGACCTCTCATAGGGACCAGGATCTGTTCAAAGCTTTCTAGCATAGAAAAAAAGGCCCCTTGGAAAGTTTGACCTGAAACACAACAACTTGGCTTTGCAAGTAGGAGGAACCAGGCCAGAAAAGAAGTCTGTACCTCTATTTAATAGTCTAAAGGTCAATTTAATTCTTTTTTTCACATTGTAGAATGTTCAACAGTCTTTTATAGTTACAAAAGTTATTATTGATTGAAACCTCTATGGAAAGTAATTCATTAAAGTCCAATTCAGACAACATTACTTCATTAAATCCTTAAAATATTCCCATACCTTTCCTCTAAAACAATTTTATTGTTTAACATATAATCAACTAAATTTTACTTAATTGATCAGTTTTGATGAATTTTTCACTCCTACCCTAAATCTGATTATAAAAGTAAATAACCTTCTGGTACTACATTTGAAATTATATTTGAGTTTTCCAGCTGTCTATTCAATTATTCCATTTAACATTTTAATTCATTCAGAAAAAAGTTTTGAAGCAATTATGAATACTCAATCTCTACTTGGCAACAGACTCAATGAAATGTCAAGGGCATACCTGTTCATACTTCTTCTTAATTTTGTCCAAGGCAAAGGCATCTTAAAGTATGTTCCTATAAGTTGTACATTGTGCTGTACTTTACAATGTCTTTGTTTTTTCACATGGAAAACATAATTTTATGACAAGTGATTATCCACAATAACTAAGAGAGTATTTATCTGGGGAGAAGTACAAACCTGAAATTGGAACTCTATACCCAAACCGTAATAACTCAAAATCACCAAAAAGACATGTCAAGTCTCTATCAGTAAAATTATATTATTTTCCATGGTCAATCAGATGTGTCAGTGTGGAAAGTGTGAAATGATATACCACTATTAGAAAGGGGATTCTTATCATCCACATAGGAAGGCAGTTGTACTACTAACAACAGAATAGACTAACAAATATTGCATATGTGCACAAGCTAATATTAGGTATGCATAAAGAAAATTTAAATCTCCTTTGTAGGTAAACAGGTGGAATTAGAGATCAACAAAACAAAGACACAAACTACTATCATGTATTGGCACATTAATTGTGTCTTCACTCTTAATAGCTTATTCTCTATTTAAATAGGTAGTATTTATTGTGGCTTTGAAAATAGAATGGGATTGGAGGGATTATGAGGCAGAGAGACGTATGTAGGGAGAGGCTATAAAGAGACCACAGCTGGAATTGGGAGGTACTTGGAGGGTAGTATAGAAACCTCTTGCAGTGGAAAATAAAAATAAAACCTAAAAGAATACTAGGCTCATTTTTAATAGAAAAAAATACTTATAGACATTTTTTAAAACTACCAAATATATAAAATTATCTTCAGTTATTTACTCTTCTCCAGTATTACTATATATTATATAGTTTTATTTTGAAAAAAAAATGTATTTTTTTACAATATGGCAATGAATGACTTTATAAATCCTATGGGAATTCTTGTTACCTCTGCGCACATATTTATTACATACTCATAAATAGTGTTTAGATTTCATTCCTTATTTATCTTTCAGTTTTAAAACTTTTTTGATCCAAAACTTGCAATGGGAGTTCATAGCAGCTTTTTTCATAATTAACAAAGTCTTAAATGATTCAGGTTTTTTTTTTTTCAATAAGTATAAGGGTAAGTCAATTGTGCTGAATTCATACCATGGAAAGTTATTCAGCATTGTAAAGTACTGAGCTGCAAGACACAGAAAATCATTAATGCTTACCACACGACAGACCCTAAATTAAAAGGGCCATTCTGAAAGTCAATACAGTATTTTATAATCCCATATTATCTCCATCATGTGACATTCTGGAAGAGATAAAGCTAAAGTCACAATAAAGAGATTAGTGGTTGCCAGGGCTATGGAGGACCTATTATCGAAAGAGTGATATTGTAACTTATATCATCATAAAAAATAGGTACCCAATACCATGAAAATATCCAATGAGTAAATTATAATTTTATAAAAAATCATTTACAATTAAATAGAATTCTATAATCTAATATGACTGTGATGATATTATTCTGTAGTAGATTTTTTTAATCCCCAGAAAGATTAGAGGTTAAAGCAACTCATAACTACAATTGTAGAAATGAATAGAAACTTAAATACTAAAGAAAACTGAGTTATACAAAACTACTCTGCTACACAGGTTGAAATGTCAATATATAAAGACAGTTTCTCTCAAGAAGAAGGAAGACCAAAGTGTGGATACTTTGTCCCTCCTTAGAGTGGGGAACAAAATACCCATGGAAGGAGTTACAGAGACAAAGTTTGGAGCTGAGAGGAAAGGATGAGACTGCTCTACCCGGGGATCCATCCCATAATCAGCCACCAAACGCAGAGGCTATTGCATATGCCAGCAAGATTTTGCTGAAAGGACCCTGATATAGCCGTCTCTTGTGAGGCTATGCCAGTGCCTGGCAAACACAGAAGTGCATGCTCACAGTCAGCTATTTAATGGAACACAGAGTTCCCAATGAGGAGCTAGAGAAAGTACCCAAGGAGCTGAAGGGGTCTGCAACCCTTTAGGTGGAACAACAATATGAACTAACCAGTACCCCCAGAGCTTGTGTCTCTAGCTGCACTGTAGCAGATGGCCTAATCGGCCATCATTGGGAAGAGAGGCCCCTTGGTGTTGCAAATTTTATATGCCCTAGTAGTACAGGGAAACACCAGTGGCAAGAAGTTGGAGTGGGTGGGTAGGGCTGCAGGGGGAGGGGGAGGGGGGAGGTGCTTTTGGGATAGCATTTGAAATGTAAATGAAGAAAATATCTAATAAAAAAATGAAAAAACAATAAAGACTCTTTCTCACTAGTTAAATCTTAAAACAGAAAGCATTTACTGCCACATAATTTTAACCCAAGACTCATCTGAGACCCAAGTTAATCTTATAACTATAATTGTCGAATCATGTAAAGCAAAACATCATCAAGCTACATACGTACATACCTGCATACATGCATGCATGCATACCTACATACATACATACATACATACATACATACAATAATCCTTACATAAAATATACAAATTCATGTAATGAATTCTCCAATTACAAAGGAGAATAAATGGTTGTATAACACAAAATAATTATACCAAAGCAAGGATAGAAAAAAAAATCAGGAGAAACACAAACACACATACATAATCACAGCGCACACACACACACACACACACACACACACACACACACACACACACACACACACAAACCATTTCTGCCATCTTGCATTCCCATTTCCAGCATTCAGAATTTGGGATTTGTGACTGAATCATCTAGGGTTTAATTGACTTGTATATCTCCAAAGCTGGATTTGCTATGTGAATGACACACCGTCTATAGCTTCAGGTAACTCAGCTCTACAGTTGCATCTCAGAAGCCTCTCATTGCCCTAGAATTCCCCATTCTGTCACATACAACCTTGTACATCAGTGGCTTACTGAAATTGTGGTGCTAGGCTGGATGACAACTCTCAGTTATGCTATTTCTTCCCATGAAAACTTAATACCAAATGGATTATGCTGTAAAATAACATTGATACCTTGGGATAAAGCCTAGCCCCTTGTACCTACAGTAGTGTCTATTGTGCATTCCAGTCTGACACAGGAAAAAATCTCTCCTAGGCCATTGTTTTGAGCAATATCTCCTTCAATGGCATTCTTAGTTTAGACTCCCTTCTTTCAAATGAATTAGCATTTTTATAAGATGGAAAGTTTGCTAGATGAGCTACTATTGTCTTTGTTACAAAAGACTTACTTTTAATATGTAAATATTTATATGCATATATCACTCCCATATATATGCATGTGGATGACACAAGATAGCGATTAATCCTTTTTAAGGTAAGGTTACAGATCTTTGTGAGGCACAGTGCATGGATTCTGGAAATTAAACTGAAATCCTTTGCAAGAGCAGCATGATCGCATTTCTGAATTGTTTGTCATCCTTGGTGCATCATTCCTTTTACATAGTGAATATATATTGTCCAGAATGGCATTAATCTCTTCAACTCTTTTACATCTTGATTTTATTATGGTGAACATGATAAGTCCTATAAGCAGATGGGATATCATCACCTACTATTCTATCTAGAAATTCCTTACAGCAGTTATATCCATTCATTAGTCCCCATTTATTCCACTGGCATCATTTGCTAGAATATCAAACAATTGCACTATTACTATTTAAATGATCAGATGACATGTAGTCAGTAATTCTGCCCTTGGGTACCTGAAATACATAATCACTATATAATTATGAAAAAGATATCAGATCGATTACACTACAGAAAAAATATACAAAGAAGCTAAGAAGTTTTCTAAAGTAATCAGAGATTAGAAGCAAGGAAAGACTATAGAATTTTTCTAGATAAGAGACACTGTGGAGGCCTATTGAATTAATAATCCGTAGCCTTCGTAAACAACTTAAATAATGAAAACAGTAACAAATAATTGAATTACATTTAAAGAAATTTTGATAAATTATATATTTTTGAAAAAATACACATGAAATCAGAGAGGGTCTGCTGGAGAAAGCAGTGACTTGACAGGAGTAGAAAGAGAATAAAAGAGGTAAGATTTCTTTCATGGACATACACAGGAAAGGGTTCATTTTAGTCAGACATTAAAGGGGTAAATGAAAACATTTTTACCACCAAAGATCCAGGGAGTCTTCAGAGAGTTTGTACCTTTTATCTATGATATGGAAGCTCATTCATGTCCTCTCAACAACTTGACTGTCTAAATAAAACATGAACAATTAGAGTAAGACTTGGTACATAAACTTTGTTGGGATGCTGGTGACAGCATACAATGACAGGGGCTCCTTGCAATAGGCCAGGATGGAGACATCTCAGAAGCCCACAGCAGCTCCTTGTAGAAAAGAATGGAGCCTGGAACACTGAAAAGCAGGAGACACATCCCTCCAGGGGACCCGCCATCTGAAATCAGGGACTACCTGTAGTAGGCCAGGGTGGGGACATCTCAGTAGCCAGTGGCGGCAGCTCTTTGAAAACAAACAAACAAACAAACGAACAGAAAACAAAACAAAGAAAACAAACAAACAAACAGTTGTTCCCATTTCCCCTAACCATAACCTTGGACAACTGCTGTAAAGATTTCATTTGTGTGTGACTGCTTTTCAGTTGAGGCTATGTTGAGGCTGGACCATGACAGTAAGTGGCTCCCAATGTGGGGCTCAGAATTGGAACAGGCATTCCATACAGTCCTCAAGGACAGGCTATTATTGAAATATCTAATCAATTATTCAAAACATAATTGGCTAAGTTACAGGGAGGAGAATATCTCCCCAACTCATTTACTGAATCGTGCTCAAAGTACTCAATTATTTGAATAAGGATTCTCAAGGTAGATCTGAAGTGCACTGTCACTGGGATCATATGAAACAGTACCACCCATTAGTTTTGTGGAAATATGTCCTTTCATCTACATAGAAGGGACCAAATCTTCTTCTCTCCTACAGAAAGGGGTATGCTTGTGTCTTTCCACAGGATGTCGAGTCACCAGTCTGTATTCCGGACCGTTTTATCAGATTTTATAATCCCAATGCAGAAAACCAGGAAGTCCCGTCTCAAATAGCAACAAGAAAGGATGAGAGCAAAGTATACCTTGTTCCAGATCATGTCAGATAACTCTGAGCAGCACCTCTCTTCTACTTTCGCCAGACTTCAGCTACATGGTCGCTCCTCCACCATGATGTTGCTATCTTGGGATCAGCTTCAGGAGTTGGTATCTGCTGCAAGAGATAGTGTGCTTTCTCTCCACCTACCGGTTACTTCATTGATCTTCCTGCTATGCTTTCACTTTTCTTTGTCCAGGTAATACTTTTTCCTTGTGTTGCTGCCCAAGACTCTTATTGGGCTTATTTACCTGATCCTCCCTTGTTTCATGTGTCCACTTAGAATTTTGGTTCCCTTAAGGTGACCACCAATAATACTGAGATGCATGGAGGAGAAAGTAGTTCTTACTTGAAAGAACATACTTTGATCAGCTACAACTCTTCTGGAATGGCTGTCTCCTGTTACCTATGCCTTATTTTAAAATTCATTATTTAAAAAAAAAAAACACAAAGAAACATCAGGAAGAAATTGGAGAATCCTTTGGAAGATGGGGAAGAAGAATTGCAGAAGCCAGAAGGGTCAAGAACACCACAAGAAAATGACCCACAAAGTCAATTGACAATGGCTCTCAGGGACTCACAGAGATGTAATTGACAGTTAGGGAGCCTACATTAGTCTGATGTAGATCTCTTACAAATATATTATGCTTATTTAATGACCATAAGGAGAGAAGGCTGTCTCTTAATCCTTTAACTATTTTTCAACTCCTTTTCCTTCTATTGGTTGTCTTGCCTAGTCTTAACATGAGGGCATGAGTCTAGTCTTATTGCAACTTGATATGTCATGTTAGGGTGATATACCTAGGAAGAAATGGAGGAGTAGACATGAGGGAAAAGGGAGGTTGGGTGGGGGACTAAGAAGAGAAAAGGGAGAGGAATTGTAGTCATGATATAATATACGAGAGAAGAATAATTTAAAAACATAAAGACAGTTTATTGAAAGAAAAATTTCAGGGCAGGCTAGCTGTAATTATCACAGTTACTTGGATTTGGGGAGGGCACGGAAGAAGAGAAGGAAGAAAAACCATCAAGATGGTCAGCCGCATATCGGAGATGGGAGGTTTAGAAAAGAGTAAGAAATCCCAAAATGCTAAGGAATTTGAAAACATAGTTAGCTTCTGGGAGGCATCTAAAGAAAAAAGGGGGGATAGTTGTGCTCATCTGAGTCCAGATTCAGAAAGGGAAATCGAGGCAGTCTAACATCTTAGCTGCTATGAGGGACTGACCTAAGTGGAAATAAGTTTGGGGAGAAAAATTATATTATTTTAAGACTCATAGGTTCTTTTTCTAGGTGACCTAAAATTAAAGGTATTACACACTGATAGACATGCCTTTAAAGACTATCACAAATGCAAGAATGTCAACTTTCTCCTCAGACTCCTGAGGTACAAACGATGAAGTTGCCAGTGATTATTGGTTTGATAACATGGACGTTCAATCTATATTTAGTACAAAGTACTAAAAGTTACACTGTCTTCCTATTTATCTTTGTATTAAGAATAGATTTAATCTACCATACTTATTCTCAGATGATAATTAAATTCATTTTATTATAAAATTAATTTTTGAAAAGTTTAATATGAGGACTATACCCCAAAGATAATGAATTCTAATTTGAAGATTTATTTGGAAGGAAAATGAATAAATATGATTAAAATCTAATTGCAACTATATCAAAAACCTCACTACTACTACTCATCTATGTTAACATAATCAATTTTGAAAATGTAACAGACTCAATCTTTTATTTAAGATGGTTTTCCACACGTTAATGGAATTTAGTTCAAGCAAAGCCAAACTTGATTAAGAATTGAAAAGTATCTTACAATTTCCCAGAAGAGTCTGATGTTTCTGAATGAATTACAATGTTATTGAATATTAGCTGTCAAATCAGTTACAAAATAAGAAAGAAGACTCTAAATTGCTTTGCCTAAAGATTGAAATATTCTCAAAGACAGGGAGTTTTTAGGTTTTTGTTTGTTTGTTTGGGCTTGTTTTGTTTTATAGCAAATAACTCTATAATTTATACCTTTAGTAAAATGATTGTTGCTGGGTCTAAGTTCTCTTATTAAAAAAACAAGAAAAAAAAACTTTTCTTATAATTTCAGAAAAAAAAAAAAAACTTTCCATGAAAATTATATGGGGAAAGTTGTAGGTAATGTTTCCAACAGAAAAGAAAAACAAATTTTAACACAGGAATGTTTTTCTTAATTATTGTATGTTCAAGTAAACTTTACAAGGGTTATTAGTGAACAGATACATGTATGGGGAGAAAGGGGTTCTATAGTCTTCCAACTTTCTGGCAGTTTTATAATTGAAGTACTAGAAAAACTTCATTAGTATTATTTTCTTTGCATTCCCTGTTCTTCAACTGAAATATCAATTTGGTCTTACCCACTACTAAAAATTTTAATAAAGAGAAGTTTAGTTTTAGTTTCATTAACATCACAAAATGGTTCCTTACTTAGAAACTCTAACTTAAAAATTACATTTTATCCACTTTGTATTTGCTTCAGAGTCTAAAATATTATATATACATTTTATGTCACAAAAGCCAGTGGCCATCTCCTTATCATAGAGCATCTGAATAAATTACCAGGTTTAACATTTCCCTGAGGGCTTGAGGATATAAAAGTATATATTAAGCCAAATCCCGCAAAGGTTCTCACAGCCCCTTTTGCTTCTATCTTCATTCTGTTTACTTGGACTTCATTCTCAGGAAGCCCTGTGAGATTGTTTGTGCATGATTTTTTTTTTTTTTAATTTTTTCGAGACAGGGTTTCTCTGTATAGCCTTGGCTGTCCTGGAACTCACTTTGTAGACCAGGCTGGCCTCGAACTCAGAAATCCACCTGCCTCTGCCTCCTGAGTGCTGGGATTAAAGGCATGCACCACCATGCCCGGCATTGTGCATGATTTTAGAAAGGGAACTGCTTGTGAAAAGAAACGAAAACAAGCCTCTCATAACTTGTAGTGGTATCAGAATTCCATGAACTCTGACCATTAGAGAAAATAAGATATTGAGGGAGACAATGCACACTTCAGGATATGAAGAAGTTGATCATCAGGACAAAGTTGAGCACCAGCATAATTCTTTGTATCTATGAGGACAGCTGCTTCAATAGCCTATTGCATTTAAGGTTGTTATTTGAAGAAACTTGCAAGAAACTTGAACATAGAAAAAAAATAAAGTAAAATAAAATAAAATAAATAAAATATAAACAGAGGTAATGGGTTTCAGACCACATCAACTCAGACCTGTGCTCTCTGTAGTTAGAGATCTGAATGGTATAGTCTCAAGACTGAGATGGCCTGTCTCTTGAACCATACAGATCCAACCACATAGGTCAAAGAAGCATGGTGAGCTTCTCCATTACAAAGAAAATGAAAAGAGGAAGAGAATTAGGAGTAGCAGTGCTGCCCACCACTGCTGTTTATTTCAATAATGAAAATATGCATCCTGTCTCTGGTCCAGTATCTGCTGACAGATTCAGACAGTACTTAATAAAACTTTAGTTAGGTCACTGTACACCTTCATGATATAATTTGAATATTCTGCTTCCATTTCTTAATACACTTAGATTTTATACTTTTTTAGCACCATAGTGTCTCAGTTGCAAATACACATGCATGCACACACACACACACACACACACACACACACCACATATGACCATTCTTAATCACTCAATATTTATTCAGGTCCCTCATCCCCTACATTCATTTTAAGTTCCTTATCATATTTCACAAGAATCCTAGTAAGTCAATTAAAAAATTATACACTCTTGATCTGTCTACTCAGTAATATTCCATCTTGAAATCCTTATTCTGCTGTGGTTATGAGTTCTCAGCTACCTTTTGTGTATTTGATATTATCTCTCTTTCATCCAAAGCAAAGATTTAGTTAGCAATCTTGAATTATCATATTCACACAGTATATCCATGAAAGCATGCAAAGACACAGACATACAGACACACACACACGAACACGCACATGCACACAAACACCTACAAGGTGATATAGGATAGAAATAAGTATCTTTGTACTTTTGACTCACTCAAAATAATAAGTCTACATTCTGTGAAATTAAAGGGAAACATTAATAAAAACAAAAAAAGTGAAACATTCTGGATGTTAATACATATTTTAAGACTCATTCTGGATGAATGTTTAGTTCCTAAAGTCATCTTCTCACTGTCTAGAAGGTTTTCATCACTATCAATTGACAAGTGCAAATTTTCTACCAACTACTATCATAATAAATTTTTTTCATAAACTAAAATTTTTCTCCTTTCTGTCAGGATTTAGAATTGTAGAAGGCAGTTGATATTTTGTAATCAGTTATTGTAAATATTATCGTGTTTTAAAAGAATCAATGCTTATAATGTTGACATTTCTTTAAAAGCAGATATCCATAAAAACTTGTGAATAGTAAGTTTATTGAACCAAGTAGCCCTAAATAATACTCTTATGGTATAGTCTACAAGTCATACTTGTTACAAAGTTATTGTAATCTGTGGAAACAATGACTTATCCTTTAGTCTAAAATTCTATGTCTCAGTGAAATCTTTCAGAAAAAAAAGAAATAATTCTCTGCATCCCCCCCCTTTCATAGGATATTTTCTTTATTTACATTTTAAATATTATCCAATTTCCAGGTCCCCTTCCAGGAAAGCCCCTATCCCATTCCCCCTCCCCATTCTTCTATGAGGGTGTTCCCACACCCAACCACCCACTCCTACCTCCCTGCCCTGGCATTCCCCTACAATGGGGCACTGAGCCTTCTCAGGACCAAGGACCTCTTCTCCCATTGATGCCCAAGAAGGCCATCCTCTGCTACATATGCAGCTGGAGCCATGGGACCCTCCATGTGTACTCTTTGGCTGGTGGTTTAGTCCCTGGGAGCTCTGGGGGGTCTGATTGGTTGACATTGTTGTTCTTCCTATGGGGTTACAAACCCCTTCAGCTCCTTCAGTCCTTTCTCTAACTCCTCCATTGAGGACCCTGTACTCAGTTCAATGGTTGTCTGCTAGCATCCGCCTCTGTATTTGTCAGGCTCTGGCAGAACCTCTCAGGAGACAGCTATATCAGGATCCTGTCAGCAAGCAAGAATTCTCTGCTCCACTGAGTTACTCAGTAACTTCTTAACACCATTTCAATCAAGAAGACAACTGGAAGGTAGGTTCTTGCATGGAACAGGAAATTACAGTAAGTACTGACAGTTTTCATTGAAAAGGAAGCTTTTATCCTGAAATAATCTTAAATTTCAAATAGCTATCACTGTAAAGATGAATTGTAATTCCATATACCTGGCACATTATGGCCCATGGCACCCATGTTACTTCTATTCTACTGATGATGTCATATGACTCCTCAGGACTGATAAGTGTTTGAACATAGATGGGAAAAGTACTTGTATCAGAAATATTATAAAGTGAAAAGGCTTCTTACACACTATCTGCACATGTTGCTCAGTATGGAGAGAACTCTTTTGTAAATAAATTTGTTGTAACTATTAACATACATGTCTACAAGTACTTAATATTTCTTGTAATAGGCTGCAGCAACAGATGGAACAATTTCTTATTAACTTCCTTCAGTCTCTGACCATTCTACCAAAAATTCAATTATCTTCTTTCAACACTCTTAGGTTAATTAAAAGAACTTATATTAAAGAACTCTATAGTGAATACTTTTAGAAAAACATCCCATGTATGTATTCTATTAATTGCTATATTTTATTATTTATTTCTGTAAATTGTACCATTTTTTAAATTGGCATATGCCATTTGTAAGTGAATGTATGTGTGTGTATGTATGTATGCATGTATGTATGTATGATTGTATCTTTCTGCGTACATACATGCTTATACACTCAGAATTGAACTCTGAGCATTATATACTGCAGTATCTTTAAACTGAGATGAGTTACATTACCAAAGCTTTCTAGTGTAATTCCAAAATAAAGTAAGTGGTTTTAGAAGAGATATTGTAAATGCATTTTCAATACAAAAACTAATAACATAGAACTTTACCTTAGGTTTTATATTCTCTGAAGTTACCTTTTGAATGACATATAGTTTTGGCACTATGAAATTGGTATTACAGAAACAAAGATTACCAAATAAGAATGTTTTTGTTCTTATAAGCACATACTGTAACAATGGAAAAAATTCAAGTGCATTAATTAGTAAAGTTAGTTACATAAGACTACATATGTAAGACTACATATGTAAATGGATCTTCTGGAGAACAATCTGTTAGTAATTAGTTAAATAAGACGCATCAGCGCACACTTAATAGGGAATGCATTAGCATAGTTGTCCATTATTCACACATTCCACTAGTAAAAAAAAAATGATGAGGTTTACAAGGGGATAAGATGCAGCAGTCAGATGTAATAATATACAGGCAGATACAGACACATAGTACTATTGCAAAAGTATGTGGGCTTGCTTATAAAGCATTGGAAATTAAGGAAACATGCAATTTGATTCATACTTAATTTGAATTGTACCGTATGATTCTTACTGTAATACTCAGATTTAGCTATGCACATGCTGTAATGACATATATGAAGAATCAAGCATGGAGATGACACATGAAATCCAGAGATGAAAATAAATACTAGTCAGAAGGAATAGAAGTTTAAAATATAGGGCCAGAACACTGGAAGATATTTCCCATGGGTGGACAAATTCTTATAAATCAACAGCATGAGATTTTCAAAATTACAAGAAACAGAATGAACTGATTATATGATGAGACAGCTTGCTCAAAATTAATAGAAGTTACTGAGGAAAACAAATTTTAATCAGGAAATGGAATATAACACTGTGATATATTTCTGCAAAAATCATGTAGTTTGCCACTCTTCAGCATTAAGAGAAATGTGAGAAATCAGAAATCTTATAAAGTAATTTATCATGGTTATTAAATCCTCCTCAATACATTTCAAATTCCATGTATATTTCTCGCTACAAACTAATTATCTAATTATAATCTTCTCAGAGATAACCAGATTGTTCTTATTTATCTCTTACTGAGCCAATGATAATTTGGGTGTTACTTTTGGCCAATTATTTGAGTCTATGTTATATACAATAAACTGTCTCTTTGAGAATCACAGTGGAAAGAAAGTTTCCCAGAAAGTGAGGCTCATGACAACTATAAGTTCAAGAGTATGGATACTTTATGGCTCATCTATATAATATAGTCAAGGGAATGTTACCTATTCCTAAGGTATCAGTTTGACATTACTGTAGTTAAAACAGAATCCCAGCACAGTACACTGTAAGATGTGTTTTTATTTGAAAAGAGTCATGATTCAGGTGCTATAAACAAATCATGGATCAAGAGCACCCCAAGGACATCCTAATGTAAGGACCAAATAAGAAGACCATTGAAGGAAGAAAAAAATTTAATAAATCTTATAAGGCTATGTTATTTGGTCAATTACACTGAACAGTATCATGGACAATAATTAGAAAAGTTAGCTCTTTCTGAATAAAAACTTAGCTTGTCTGTTTTATTCCAGTGCATGCATTATCATGTAAATCTAGAAGAATTGATGTCTTTACAGAGCTTAGGAGATTTGATAGCCTCAGAGATTTTTCTAGATTTTCTCCATTTTAACTTATATCAACAAAATTTATTCGATTTTTGTTTGATAAGTGATAAATATTATATATATATATATATATATATATATATATATATATATATATACTTTATAACAGTATATTCCTGTTTTAAATCAATAATATATTAAGTCTTTTAACAATGTAAATGATTCTATGTAAAAAAGAGAACTACCATAAAGGCTATCCAAACAACTATTAAACCTCTCTGAAATTAGAGGTTAATTGTTAAGTTATAATCATTATTTCTGCTAAAATAAATTAATTAATTAGTATGGAAGTAGTTGTTTCAAATGAAATGCATATATTATATTATACTATACTAATGCCATATTACTAACTCAATGGAAACCAATGAAAAATAGTACTATAAATTACTTCACTTGTGTTTTATCATGCAGAAATTATATTCATTATAAATATTTTATTAATGTTTCACAAGTTTATTTTTCTTTATTGGCATATTTCAGTTAAAATATGTATGTATTAAAAGCAGTCATCATGATGGAATTATAACTGTAAAGTACAGAACTATTAATATTCATTTTAAAGACTAAAAGTCAATGAAATGATTCCTAATGATACTCTTTTATAGTCTGAGAACAGGGCTAGCATAATCATCATCAGAGAGGTTTCATGTATCAACTAATTAGAGAAGTGGCTGAAACCCACAGCCAAACATTAGGTGGAGCTTGAGAAATCCTGCAAACAGAGGGCAGGAATGATTTAGCAACCAGAGGGCTTATGAACATGAAAAGAACATGGTTCACAGAATCAACTAACAGGAGCTCTTAGGGACTCATGGAGACTGAAGCAACAATCAGAGAACTTGTGACCTATGTCCTTTGCATATATGTTATGGTTGTTTAGAATGAGTTCTTGTCTTAACAGTAAGAGCAGGGGTTGTCTTTGACTCTTTTGCTTGCTTTTGGGAACCTTTTTCTCTGACTAGATTGCCTTTTCCAGCTTTTGTACGAGTGTATATTCATGGTCTTATTATGACTTGTTATGCCATATTTGGTTGATATTCCTTGGAGGCATGCTGTCTTCTGAAAAGAAAGTGAGAAAGAGTGAATCTTGCTAAAAATGGAAGTGGGAGAGAGGAACCAGAAAAAGAGGAGAGAGGGAACACAGCAGCTGGAATTTAAAGTGAGGGAAGAATAAGTATATGAGATGGTAACAGAATTTTTGAGTACAGAACCAATTTCATTTGGTATGTGTGTGAGTCTATGAATATATATATATATATATTTACACATACACACACACACACACATATGAATGATTTGGCCACTTATATTTCCATAGATTAAACAAGTCTTTGTCTTCAAACTCTTTCCCTATAGTTAAATGCAGCTTCTCTCTATCCTTACTAGTAATTTATTTATAAAATTATCTGAGGCACCAAGTCAGCCTGTCTCACTCTGCTTCCTTTCAGCAGCAATGCTCCGAAGAATGCTTTGTGAGTACTTTCCTCATAGGTTATTTGTACCACATGCCTTATTGACTGAACGTTGACAGTGCTCCTCAGACCATCAGGAAGTCCCCATTTCAAAAATGTTTATTTCATACCTTTCAGAGCAATATAATAAACTTTGCTGGTAAAATTATGCTAAACCTACTAGTTACATGACATAGGCATTCCCTACTTAAATGTGTGTGACATGCATAAGAAAACACCAAAATTACATTCGGATGTTTTGAAGTATGGAGGGATAATCCCCATTTTTGGTACGATGTGGAAGCATCACCTTTCAATAAAAGTCTGATGGCCAATAAGCTGAGGGAGGAAGAAAATAGAGGTCTGGGGAAGAGTCAAGCAAGGGAGAATTCCCTACTGAGGCGGATTCCGATTATAGAGAAAGTCAGAAGTATAAAACTGAGGAGAGTTAACTAGCCATGTGGCAAAAATAATATTATAAACAGGTTAATGTAAGTTACAAGCAGGTGGGAACAGGCATAACTCATGGGCTAAGCACTAATACTTACAATTTTAATAAATAATAAGCCCCTGAGTCATCATTTGGAAAATGAGGCAAGGGTGGAAAAGTTCACACTTAGAAAAATATTTGAAATAACTATCAGATCCTAAATACAATATACTTTCACATATATGTGAAAGGTACTGCTGTTTTCCTTCTTCCAATTGGAATATATCTGAAATAATTAGACTCTAATCTGTTATAAATTCAAATGAACCTAAGTAATATCTGAGACAATGGCTATACAGATGCCCATTCAGATATATATATATATATATATATATATATATATATATATATATATATATACATACATACATATGTGGTTACTATGGGTATAATTTATTACAATAGAAACTTAATTACTTGTCTAAGATATAACATTACCAACTTATTTCAATAGTGAAAGCTGAGTAATTTTGACTGAATATATGTCATAATATTCAATTTAGAAACTATTGTGATAGTGTCAAGACAGAGCAGAGTTAGGTCATTAAAAGTTTGATAACTCTAAATTATTTCAGTGTTGGACATGTACTTAATGTTTTCAAATAGGAAAATAGTTTTATTTATGAATGCTCACCTATCACTATCAATAATTACTTTCTTAATTAAAATCTAAGCTCTTAGAAATATTATGATAATAAGAAGAATGATTTCAAAGCTAACCAAATACTGATAGACCTTGTTGCAAAACTTCTTTTGTGCTATTGCACTGATCCTGTATTGATGATAAAAACACATTATATATTGTTTTGGAGATTGTTTCATGCACTGAAGGTTATCGTGACCATTTTAATTCCAGTTCTTTTCTACTTTCTACAATGGCAATAGCTATCCTGCAATTTTTCTGGACCATGTAACTGCAGGAATAGCACAAATCTGGGGTAATACTACTAAAATATTTACCCTCTGCTGGAGAAACACATTAATAAAAAACAAAAACAAACAAAAAACCCATCATTTAATGAACTAAAATATTGCCTGATTTGACCAACTAACAAGAAAAACATCTGGAAATGTCACGCATTCACAATTACAATTCTTTTCTGTCACCCAATTTTCATTTCATTACTTAGGTCTGCTTTTTATTATTCCATGTTAACACCAGGAAACTTTCATGTACTGAGCTATATGTCAAGCGTTTCCTAGCTCAGTGATTAGAGGCCCTCTGACATTTTTCCTGAGAAAGCAGATTCTTAACCCAAATTAGTATAAACTTTTTGAATACTGTAAGTTTTTTCACTTGTTAGGAATTTTGGAATATATGAAATTTAAGATGATACTTGACTTTGAGAAACTCAAACTGTTATATATACCTTTCTATGCAGACAAATAATGAATGGCTAAAGGCAATACAATAAGACCAATGAGACCAATTTCCAATGCATTGTAGTAGCAAAGGCATGTTTGAAAGTGTTAAGAGCACAATGGTGACTTACAGAATTTTAAATAATCATGTTCAAAATAATACTGAATGACTGATAGCACACTAGGACCACTTGGAAGCAAGAGTTCTAGTTTAAGAAGGATCTTGCAGGACATAAAAGCTAATAGCAGATTCTTAAATGAGGATTTCCTCTTTTGTAGAAAAGCCTTTGGTATTACTTTATAAATTTCTTTTCAAATAATTTTATGTAATTAAAATTGAATCCTGGCTTTTATTAAGTTCTAGTTATGAGTGATATTCCCAAAAGGAAAATTAAAATTTCCTTCAATTATCCTTTTGAGATATCTATATCAGGGATATCTTAATAAAATATATGCAGTTTTAAGCCTATTAAAAGTACATAATCATATAAAAAGTTTAAAGTTCAAAAATTATATAATTAGATACGTGATAACATTCTTCTTAACATAATAGATAATTTGTAGCATTATTAATGTAAATGTTAGGAATTTATAAAGAATTACAAAGAATAGTCTTAGAAATTATTTTTACTTCATAAGAACTGTATAAACAATGCAGTCACAACATAGGCTTTCTGAAATGCATTTAGACATTAATGTAAGTGTCTCTGATAACATCATTTTAAAATTTAAAGTCATTTTACTGAGATAAAATTTCTTGTATATTGGGTTCTTAGCTCCTTAGCTTAATAATAATTTTAAGTTTTTTCTCAAAAAAACTATGCAGATACATTGCCTATTGCCTTTCAATATTTTAATCACATAATACACCAGTCCTTCAAATGACTGAATTATTATTAATTTTTTCTACAGGCAGTAAGCATATGTTTATATACATAAGAACAAACTTCAAAGAAGCACCATTTGCACTGGTTTGTTTCTGAAGTATGATTCTAAGGCTTCCTAACATTTGTTTTAGTTATGATTACTATTGCTGTGATGAAACTCAATGACAATGGAAATGTGGAAAGAAAGGTGTTACTCAGCTTATACTTCCACATCACAGTTCTTCATCAAAGGAAGTCAGGACAGGAACTCAAGCAGACCAGGGACCTGAGGTAGAACTGATGCAGAAACCATGTAAGAATGTGATCTGGTGACTAGCTTTCCTTTGGATGCTGAGCCTGCATTTTTTATAAAACTCAGAGCAACCAGCCCAGGGATATGCAATCCCACAAGGGGCTGGGCCCTCTCCAACCATTGGACTGAGCACATGGTCCCCATTGAAGGAGCTAGAGAAAGGACCTTAAGAGCCAAAGGGGTTTGTAGCTCCATAGGAAGAACAACAATATGAACTAACCAGTACCCCCAGAGCTCCCAGGGACAAAACTACCAACCAAAGAGTACACATGGAGAGACCCATGGCTCTAGCCACATATGTAGCAGAGGGTGGCCTTGATGGTCATCAATGGGAGGCCCTCCGTTCTGTGAAGGCTAGATGGCCCAGTTTGGTGGAATTCGAGGGCCAGGAAGTGGGAGTGGGTGGGTTGGTGAGCAAGGGGATGGGGGAGGGGATAAGGGGGTTTTGGAGGGGAAACCAGGAAAGGAGATAACATTTAAAATGTAAATAAAGAAAATATCTAAGAAAGGAGAGAGAGAGAGAGAGAGAGAGAGAGAGAGAGAGAGAGAGAGAGAGAGAGAGAGAGAGAGAGAGAGAGAGAGAGAGAGAGAGAGAGAGAGAGAGAGAGAAAGAAAGAAAGAAAGAAAGAAAGAAAGGAAGGAAGGAAGGAAGGAAGGAAGGAAGGAAGGAAGGAAGGAAGAAAGAAAGAAAGAAAGAAAGAAAGAAAGAAAGAAAGAAAGAAAGAAAGAAAGAAAGAAAGAAAGAAAGAAAAGTGTTTTATTGGCTTGCCTCTAGCCTGATCCTGTAGAGGCATTTTTCTTTATTGAGGTCCCTCACTCTCAGATGACATTATCTTCTATCAATTTGACAGCACCTGTTTAACACAATATTCAATAGAGTTTCATTAAATTAGAGGTTTAAAATGACAAACACAACAAACCATCCTTCCAAGTCTTCTGTATGAGTCTGATGTAAGCCACAAGAATTTATACTATATATTGCTATGGTATTAATACTTTACATTTAATAGTACTTCATGCTTTTGAACATTTATTACAAATAAATAGTAGCTAAGCATAATGTTGTGGTTTCTATAAAAATAGGGTTTACTTGCTGCACAAAATTTACTCTTTCATTAAACTTAAGTTCACATGGCATGCATTTATACTTAAAATTATATGAGAGTAATATAGTTTATGATGAGAAAATAAAATTGTAAAGTTAGCTGAATACTTACTTTAAATATTTTAAATAAAACAAAATATTTAATATTATATTTCCTACATTTGAAATGTGTTATGGTGTATTTTCTATGATAATGAGTGTCATATGTTAAATCTATCATATATTTATCTTTTATTATGAATTATATAATTTATTAAGTTTTACTTTTGAGAATTCTTTTTTAAAATCTGCTGGTTTTCCTGATATTTTACGTATTTGGGAGGAACAGTATCATGCTTTGGTTTATTTGCACATTGTGTACTCAAAACTCTAGGCAATTGGAAAAATCCATCTCCATTAGTGTTAAACATTTTATTGTAGTGACTTTGTTGAAACCCCTCACTTTCCACTTCACTAAAGTACTTAGTATTACTTGCTTTTTGTTCATAACATATATATTAGTATGGTCATGGTGAATTCATAAGAAATTTTATCAAATCCTCTAGCCATTTTTATCATCAAGTTTCTACAAAGTCATAAAGAATTATTATTTTTTATGGTTAATATGATATGAGTTTTTGAAATTTATTTTATTTTTCATATACACTCAATTCAAGTGTTTCTTTTTCTCAGAGGCTCTCCCAAACATACTAATACATGGATCCAAATAATGTATTAACTTGAAGGGAAAAAAATTGTTCTGTGTTTGGATTTTACTTCTCTCTTGATTGTGAGAAATGACCGGAGACGAAAGACTTAGTAGAGTAGTTTGGTCTTTCATTGTTTCATTGTTCTGTTTATCATGCCAAGTCAGGCATACAACAAGGATTAGATGTATATGATCTAATGAGACCTTCTGCTGTTAACTCGTAGCATGATAGAAAATGAGGGAGTGAAAAATGTAGGCCACAAACCTACAAGTTCTGTGACTAGTGACATCTAATGACTCTCTCTCTCTCTCTGTATATATATATATATATATATATATATATATATATATATATATATATACAGGTTCTACTATTTCACACTATATGTAAGAGATTGGGTCAAGGAATATTGGATTGAAGGATAAGCAATATGTATCATAGCAAACAAGATGCACTCTGCCAATGTCTAAGAGATATTAGAAGAATCTATGTTCATTTAGGACAGCCTATCATCTTTGATTTGTATTTCCCTGGTGACCAATGATGTTCAACAATTCATTAAGTGCTTCATGACTATTTGAGCTTCCTCCTTTGAATATGTTCTGTTTAAACCTGTATCCCATTTAATGTGATTATTTGTTTTCCTGATATCTAGGTTTTTAAGTTCTTTAGTTTTTTTGATGTTAGCCCTCTATCATACGTGTAATTGGCATAATAATAATAATGATAGTGATAATAATGATAATAATAATAATAATAATAGAAAAACACACAAAACAAACAAAACAATTCAAAAACAAAAACAAAATAAAACCATTCTTCTGTTCCTCAGGCTGCTGCTCTTTTCTTTCAATGGCAGTGTTTTTTTCCAAGCAGAAGCCTTCAGGATCATGAAATCCCATTAATTAATTGTTGATCTTAGTAACTGCACTAAAAATGTTTTGTTCAGGAAGTCTTCCTGTGCCAATAAATTAAAGGTTATCTTTCCCCAGTTTTTCTTTCATCAGGTTCAGTGTGTCTGGTTTTATGCTGAGTACTTTTTGGAGTTATGCTTTGATTAGGTGTAAGAGGACAATTTTGCCTTGTTCCTGAGTATATTGGCATGTCTATGAGTTGATGTTATCTATGGGATTTCTGTATCTACCATTATTGTGTTAAGGTATGTCTCATAACCATAATCTCTCCAGGGCGCTTATTACATGAGGGAGTGCTGGATTCTTTTAAAGGATGCATCTAATGAAATGATCATGCCTGTATTGGCCCTGCTGGTAATGCTGGAATGTTCTGTAAGACAGATCACCATGAGTGTGCTTCCAGCCCTTGCCACAATGAGGCTGTGTGCTAGTACAGAATCAGTGGCTACTCATTCTGCTTCTGTGTGCCTGGATACCAAGGCAGGCATTGTGACTTGGAAGTGGTTGAGTGTGTTTCTTATCCCTGCATGAATGAAGAATATGCCTGAATCAGATAGGAAGATACAGGCATGTCTGTCTGAAAGATTACTCTGGTGTGAATTATGAGCCTGAAATTGATGGATGTGGATCCCTGCCATGTTTACATGGTGCCCCACATATCACAATGCTCTTGAATCTTCCATCTATGACTATGCACCAGAGTTCCTTGGGGTTCTTTGTGAACTCAACTTTGATGAATTTGCAAGGCAGCCATGTCTCCAATTTGGTCTATGTGAGGATGGAAGAAACAACTATCACTGTGTCTGCATGGGTAATGGATTCACAGAGATACACTGTAAGACTTTGATGCCCCTCAGTATTTCAAAGGCTTCTTACAATGATACAACAGGTGAAGATACTGTTTTGAGCTATATTTGTCGCTGTTGACCTGGAGACACAGGTACCTTGTGTGAGGCAGACATAAATGATGTAGCAACCCCTGCCAAACTTGGGGTGGGCTAATATGCTGAGCTGTCATCAGAGTATCAGTAGGGACACATTGCAGGCTTCCCTTCCTCCTTCAACTACCTTTGAGCCTCAGGTTATGTTTGTACCTGTCATCCTGGATTCACAGATAAGAAGCAGACATAACTATTCTCTGAGAGGCTCCACTCAGAAGCTAACTAAAACAGATGCAGAGACCAACAGCCAAACATTAGATGGAGCCCAGGGAGTCTTGTGGAAGTGTTGGGACAATGATTGAGGAACATGGAAGAGATAAAGACTCTAGAAGAAGACCAATAGGGTTAACTAACCATGATTCTTGGGGTCACCCAAGAGACTGAACTATCAACCAATGAGCATACAAGGGCTCAATCTAAGCCCCTTACACATATAAAGCAAATATGCAGCATGATATTCCTTTGAGTCCCACAATAGATAGAGAGGCGATCCCAGAATCTGTTGCCTGCCTGTGGAGCCTGTTTCTTAACTAGGATGTCATGACTGGCCTCAGTGGTGAAGGATATACCTAGTCCTGCAGTGACCTGAGGTGCCAGAGTTGATTAGTGCCCAGACAATACCTCTCCCCTCTCAGAGTTGATGGGGAGGAGAGGGAGAAGGACCATGTGAGGGGAGACTGGGAAGAGAGGTTGGTGTGATCTGGATATAATGTGAATAAAAAAATAAATTATTATATATCTAATGAAATGATCATATATATTTGGTATTTTAGTTTGTTTATATGGTAGATTATATTTATTGATTTTTATCTTGAACCATTCCAGAAATAAAGGCTATTTGACAATGGTAGAACACCTTTTTGATGTGTTCTTGAATTTCATTCACAAGACATTTATTGAGAACTTTTTCATCTACATTCATAACAGCATTATCTTTTTGGGGGGTGGCTTAAGTGGTTAAGAAGATATCAGGGTAGGTTTTACTTCACTAGACAAATTGAACAACATTCTATATACTTCTAATAGTGGAATAATTTGGGGAGTGTTTGTATTAACTCTTCTTTGAACATTTGTTGAAATCTATGCTAAAACCATCTGGTCCTGTCCCCCATCCTTAGGAAATTTTTATTATAGCTTCAATTCCTCTAGGGGAAAGGTCTGTTTTTAAAGAATGTGTTTATGATTCTCTGCATTGGCATTGTATATCTTGTTCTTTACCACCATTCCCTTTTCATTTACAGTTGTCTTAATTTAGATCTCCAATCCCAACCTTTTAGTAAATTATGCTAAGTGTTTGGCAACCTTATTTATTTTCTCAAACAAGCTTTGTTTCCTTTATTCTTTTTAATATTCTCTCCTTGTTGCTGCTATTTCAGCCATGAGTTTGATTGTTTCTTTCCAACTACTTCTTATGGGTATAACTTCTTTTTGCTTTAGAACATTCAGGTTCATTGTTAAATTACTTGTATGAGATCTCCAAGTTCTTTATTTAGGCAGTTATTGCTATGAACCTTCCCCATAGAAGAGCTTCTATTGTGTCCCATATACTTGCATATGCTTTATTTTCATTTGATGCTAGAAAGTTTTAATTTCAGTCTTATCCCACTTATATTTGTTTAGTATTGAGGTATTCATTGTCCATGACATTGAAAGTTCTCTACTGTTTCTGGTGCTGAAGATAGGCTTTAATTTAAGATGGTCTTATATGATGTAGGGTGTTATTTCAGTTCTCGTGTATCTGTTGAGACTTGTTTTGTGTCCAAGTGTGTGGTCAGTTTTGGAGAAAGTATTATGAGTGCTGAGAAAGCAGTATATTTCTTTGTCTTTGGGTGAAAGATTCTGTAAATATGTTTTAGGTCCTTTTTTTATATATATATCAGTTAACTCTACAATTTCTCTGTTTAGTTTTTATCCGGATTCTGGTTTTGAAGTCACCCACTATTAGTGTGTCAGAATCAATATGTGAGTTTAGCTATAGTAGTGTTTCTATTATGAATATGGCTTCCCATGTACTTGGTGCATTTTTGGTGGATTTTTTTTTCCTTGATAAGTGTGGTGGTTTGACTTGAAATGGACCACAGATACTTAGAGAGTTGAATAATTGGTCAGCTTGGAGTGCTACTATTTGAATGAATTCATAGGTGTGGATTTGTTGGGGAAAGTGGGTCACTGAAGGTAAGCTTTGAGGTTTGAATCAGACGTTTCATATTGCCTATAGATCCAGATGTAGGAAGCATTTTTATTTTAATATTCTGTTTATAATTTAGATATATTGATAAATTTCTTTTTTTAATATCCTAAGAGCATGGTAATAAAATAACCTCTAAAATGCATTTAATATTAATTAATATTGTCCACCGTATTATGTGCTACATATAAATAGCAAGGCAAATATTTTGTTACAAGCTACATATAGAGCTGATCAATGCTTTACGATATATTATAGTTATGATAGATAATCATTATCCTATACTTTAAATTATTTCAACAGACCAAATATATGAAAAAGTATCATTATATATATATATACAAATAAGAATTAGTAGTATTTACTGTTACAGTTTTGTTTAAAACTAAATTAAATAATTTGTAATTAAACTTTAATTTACAGCTTCTTAATTAACATAGACATAGTCTCAGAGACATACTGTAAATTTATAAAAGAGTTTGTAAAAGGCAAGTAATCAATGAGATCAGATTTTCCTCCCTGATTATGGTATTGATTGTATGGATATATTTTGCAGTGTAAGTTACACTGCAAAATAATAAAATATTTGTGTTGTTCTTGCCATGTCAATGCCATTTACACTGATGAATAAACTTATAAATTGGTGGTAAAATTAACAAGTAACTTGTAGATATGGAACAGCATTGGGAATGATTTACAAATTTATTTCAGTATTCATGTTTTTATGTATTTGTATTTGTGTAACTTAGTTACTTGAAAATTTTTTAAGTTCTTGGTATTCTATCACAAATTAATGGTAAATTTCATCATTGATGTATAACTTAACATATAAATGGGTGACCTTTTTATTTTATCTTTAAAAATATGTTTTTGGCATTTAAAGAGATTTATCAATAGAAAGTAGGAGAGCAAGAAATTATTTTCCATAATCTTAACAATGTTTTATTGATAACATATTAATACTAACATCTTGCAATTGACTTTCCCAAAGCTAGGATAACATCCTATTGATCATTTTTAAAGAAACTATATCAGTATGTAGTAGATGACAACACTATGTATAGGGATATTCTTATAGGCAATATGTAGTTGGCCTAGTTACTAGATCAGCTCTAACACTCTGTCTTCTACTGTTGTGCTTATGCAATACATATTTTTTAAAAAATTATGTTGTCCGACACATATCTACCATATATTGTCAATTTTATGTTACCATATTTTCACTTTATCTTTCATGTTTTTATTAATTGGCAATTTTTTTGATAAATTGGCATGTATTCTCACCTAGATTCCAATTTTTATTATATCTTTAATGGTTACCATATTTTATAATATATTTTAATGACTGTCAACTAATTTAAAATATTATAATACTGTTACAGACACTGAAGTTTCTTTTATGTAAGTACCTGACTATAGATTAAGATGTATACATTCAGTATATATATATATATATATATATATATATATATATATATATATCTCATGCTGAGAGTTATGATACCACAGGATTTATTTTACATGTCTGTCAAGAGTCAGATAATATAGTTACTATAGTACATTTAAAAAACAAATTAATTTTGGAGCCTGGAGCTGTACATGTCACATCACATGTGTGGTCAGAGGTAAGACCATGGTTTATGGGATTCAGTTCTCTCCTTTCACTCCATGGGTCTTGGGATTCGAACTCTGGGCATCATACTTGATAACACGCACCCTTACCCACTGAGCCACCTTCTTTGTACCCAATCAATGGACATAAGCAGCTGACCCCTGTTGTTGAATAAAGGAAGGCAGAAAGAAGCTAAGGAGAAGGGTAATCCTGTAGGAGGATCAGCAGTCTCAATTACTCTGGACACCCAAGATCTCTCAAACTCTGGACCACCAAACATACAGTATACACCAGCTGATAGGAGGCCCCCAACACACATACAGTAGAGGACTGTTGATTCTGTGTTTATTCAGAAATGATGCACCTAACCCTCAAGAGACTGGAGGCCTCAGGGAGTTTAGAGGTCAGGTGGTGTGGGGGTGGGGCATCCACAGGGAGACAGGGGTGACAGGGAAGAAATGTTGGAAGTGGAGCATTCGGAGAGTAGATGGGGTGAGACAGGGAATGGAATATGGAGTGTAAAAAATAAATTGATTAAAAAAAAAAGAACAAGAGAAAAAAGAATTATACTTTAAATTGTTAAAGAACAAGAATCAATAGCTTTATGGTTTCTTAGGCAGAACAACTGCTAAGCATGGCTATCTTCTTATGTACTTTTGTTCCTATCATCTTTAGTTCTCTAATATTAACACTATCTGTGCTTACAATGACCAAATGTGTTTATATTCTCTACATTTTCTCAAGAGAGCTCTCCTGCATTAATCACTGTATTTTGAATACTTTGCCTCATAATTTCAGTGTGATAACTGAGATCAGTTTTCCTGACTGATTTGTGCTTTCAGTGTCTTGACTTTTATTCATGGCTTGCATTACTTTGTATGTATATTTTGGCAGCTGGACATGCTGTGTAGGTAATAGGAACTGCAGTTAACAGATGATTAATGTCAGACTTCATGCTAGTCTGGTTAGAGTTGGACTTTTTAATCTTTTGGAGTTTGAGGTGTTATAGTATTCAAACTTCTGTCAGAGTTTTTCTTTGTCATTACTGTTGCCTTTGTCCTTTTCTTTGCCATCTGGAGAAAATCTGTGTTCTACCCTTCTTTCAGGTATAGTCTATTATCAAAATAGATGCCTGATGTTGGGGTTGATTAGATTGGGGAAAAGAAAAACAGACCATAAACATAAATTTAAAAATAGCAAGCTTTTATTACACCCGTATCTAGAATTTATGAAACTTACAAATTTGACTAGAGTATATCTTTGATTTTTTTCCCTATCTCTTTGATGCATCCAGCAACTGCAGATCCATCTTCTCTAAGTCATGATGCAAACTTCCTGTTCTCTTCAACCTTCCAAAGAATTAGAAAGATCAATTTTACAGCTAGACTTTTTTCTTTTATCTTTGTTTTGTTGTTGTCTGTCTGTTTAGCTCAAAGACAGATGTGATTGTGTTGGAAAAGAAAAGGAAGAAAAAATCAGAATAAGTAAGCTGCAAGAGTAAACAGCGTAGAGGAAAATGGATGAAATAAGGAAAGAAATATATGCCATTACACTGGACCAGAGGTTAGACCCTGTCAGACAAGAGTCAAAAGGTGTAGAGGAAGATCTTAGAGTAAAAGTAAAGAAGCTTAAAGTGTTTAGGAAAATGTGCTCAAAAAAGAGTTGGAAAGAAACACAAGAAGTTATATTTTTCTGAAGTATTCAGAAAGCAGACTGATGTAGGAAGTTGTAAGGCGGTGGCCCCTAAGATAAAACTCTAAGGGTGGAGATTTCAGGAGAAACAAAGACAGTGCCAGCTGGATTAAATTTCAGAATTGAGTTTACTCAAGTCTACTTTTAGGTAGTTTGGAGTAATATTTTCATTATTTTCCTGATAGTAATAATCACAATATTTCCTATTTTAGATATGGCCAAAAGTTTTCAACAGAAATAGTTATTACTTTCATTTAAAAAAATTAAAAAGTCAAGTAACCCTTCCATTTTTGTGCATCATTAATTCAATTTATAATTTAAAATTATAAGCTTAGTTCACAGGAGACTAAAAATTGCCTCACAAATCAGAGATCTTGATTTCTCCCCTACTGGTATACCAACTGTGTCTGGTATAATGACTAAGATAAGATTTATGATTAATAAATATCACTGAATTACAGCAATAAACATACATGTAACTTATTTCAAGAATATCTGGCAAAAATATACATTTCTCCACATATGAATATATGGTAATCTTGTGGACTTGAGGCTGATAAAAACAGAGCTGGAAAGATCACGTTAGGGAGAAGAAATGGAGGGAGAGGTCACAGGTAGAGACAGCTAGAATTGGGGGCAACTAGGGATTGATGTAGAAACCTAGAAGAGTGATAACTTTCTAGAGTCTACAAGGATGACCCTAATGTAGACTCATAGCAATGGAAGATATGCAGTCTGAACTTACTGTCTTTTTTAGGCAGGCAAGATTGCCAGTAGTACAACTTGATTGTGTTCAGTTGAGTTGTTGGCCAAGGGAACCTCAGGGAGATCCCAAAATAACCCAGGCTGTTTCTAGGCCAAAGGTTCACTACAGAAAAATTGACTGACAGTGAGGGAATATCGATTACTGAGGACAACATCTACACAATTTGTTCAACTTAGTTAGGTCAAGGTGCTACCTGCACAAAGTCCTCACCACTAACTTCTAGTCTCCTTGGCACATGAAGGTACATAGCAGGCTATAAAAAGAGAAACCTGGATACCAACCTAGCCACAAGTCCCTTACCCTACACTCTGTTCAGTCTTCAAGATGTGCTAGAACATGATGGTGTAGACCTATTGGGAATGGCTAAACACTGTCTGTTTTAACTTAAGGCCCAAATCCTGGATGGGATCCCAGATCTACAAATACTGCCTGAATGGCTAGGAACAAGAGACCTAGGATAGTTCCAAAAATAAATGGCCAAAGGGGAGAAAAAAACAGTGAATTTATTTCTAGAGACATTCTGATATACTCACAGATCAATGCCATATCTAGCTACTATCAGAGAGACCTTTTCTGGCATCAGATTGGACCTGGTGCACAGACCCATAGGCAGACTTGATACAGATTAAGGGTATAATTTGGAGGTCTCCACCAGATTCCTCCAGACAGAGATCTGGGAGCCCCATGTGTGAGCACTGGTAAAGCTTGAAGGAGTAAGAAGGGATGGAGGAAACCAGGAAAACATGGCCCATGAATCAGCACTGTAAAAATAACTTTTATTCAGTAATTGTTGTCTTAGAAGCTAAATGATAAATAAGATCATACTTTCTAGTTCTTTCTGAACTCTGCTGTGTGATTCTGTTGCACTAAATCTCTCCAACCCAAATATGCCCCAGCAATTAATATGATTACATGCTGTGCAACTAGATTGGGCAGATTTACCACTATACTACCATCTTTCACAGCTTATGAGACCCCTTAGAACTTGCAGTTTCTCCAGGCCATGTGCTTCTGCTCCACTTTTCTCTTTCTTTCTCCTCCTCTGTTTCCTCTCCCTCTTCCATTTTATCCTTCTTCTCCCCCACCCCCACCTTCTGCTCCACCTTCCCTTTTATCTACCCAATCATCAGCTCTCCTTTATTTACGAATTAAAGTAGGAGCAGGTTTACAGTAAATCACCTTAGTGCTGACTCATTCCTTGTTTGCAACCACTCACAGGAGAACAGAATTAACATCAAATATAATTAGCCCCAGGGCTATCCACAACATGATTCAACTCAACTGTTATGGCTGAAACTCTTCTCCAAGCTACTAGATTCTATCTGGCCTCTCTCACATTCTCTGAATTGACTTGCTTTACCTCAAACTAACTTTGGCAATATAATTATTCCTTTTGCTCCATCTCATTCTCTGGCATCAACTGCCTTTGTTGACCTGCACTAAACTTCATGAACTCATAACAAACAACTCTACTGCACTGCACTGACTTATAACTCATGGGCCTCCCATCTCCAGAGCACTGAGCTCAACTGACAGAACAGAACATTCTCTCTCTTCACTGCTCTTACTGTGAGGCTCTTTCAAGAGTTGGGCAGATCCAATCACTGACTCATTCTGTCAAATTGTTCTCTAATTAATCACCTTGTCTGCCACTCAATTTCAGGTCATTATCCAATATGGCTGCTTTCTTCTACAAACTAACTTTGTGTACATTGAGATTAAAGGTGTGTCCTAAAGATCAGTGTAAATTCCAGCCAGAGCAGCCATGTTTCTGGATTTAAATTCCTCTACACAACACAGCTGGTTTCACATGTGCTCAAGAATGAAGCAGCAAGCACAGGAGCTGAAGATGTCTGCACCAGGTTCTCTGTGTATAGGCTATGCCTGTGAGCTTGATGTGTTAATGGCACTCTAAACAGTCTGAGGAGGTATGCCTCTGACAGCTTTGCCTGAACTTGGGACTCTTCCTTCTTCTGGGTTGCTTTTCTCAGTCTCAATATGGGGGTATTTTCCTTGTCTCATTGTATCTTGCTTGTTGTGTTTAGTTGTAGACTCTTGGCTCTTTTCAGAAGGGAAACAAAGGTTGAATAGATCTGGGTCAGAGAGGTGAGAACAGGAAAACCTGGGAGGAGGGGAGAGAGGGGAAAATGTGGTTGGATTGTATTGTATGAGAAAGGAATCTATTTTCAAATTAAAAAAAAAAAAGAAAAAAGAAAAAAGAAAAAAGAAAAAATTTCCTCCTAGTCATAGAATCTAAAAGAAATAGAGGGTAAGGTTATAAGTATAAATATAAAAACTGATGAAAAAATTATGTTGAATTCAGATGACTATAGGAGTTCATTTACATCTTTTTCATGTGAAGTCAGAAGTTCTTCTTAAAGAAATGTATCAACTAAAATTGCTGAGATTATAGAATATTGAATAAAATTATAATAACTGTCAATAATACCACTAGCATTCATCAACTCAAATTTCATATGCATTGGCATTTTTATATTTTTTGTATAATGTTACAGTCTCAAACATAGGAATTAAAAATATTGAATGCTCTCATTGGTTGGGTTTCAAGATTTTTCAAATATATCCATAAAATAATGGTTTCATTAAATTCAAAAACATTGATATAGAACACATACTAAGTCAAATATAAACCTAAAAAAATTTTTTCTAATATAAGAGATCCATAATGGTAGATTATATATTGACCAGGGAGTTTGTTTATTTGCTCAGATTATCAACACATTTTGAAAATAACCTGTGGCTTACAGATTTGGTATCTGGACTATAAAACAAAGTACTACAGTGCCATCTCCTGGAGCAAAATTATCTGAAAATGGAGGTGTGATTTAATGTAAAGTCTTTATATAATTAGTTTATATTAATCAAAACAATAAGAGAAAGAAAAGGATAACATCTAAGGCTCCAGTTTATGAACAATAGTAATTATATTCAGCAACACACAGTATTCAACACCTCATGTGTACAATATTATTTCTTCACATTTTATATCTATATGCACCATTAATTCTTTTGGTATCTATACCCAGTGTTTACTAATTAAAAGAATAAACCATCTGAGATCTTGTGGTTGATTTACAGTTTAAATTCATTCAAGAACAATTTCACAGGGTGTCCTACCTCTTCATTCTAGTCCTTTCACCATTGTAAAACTTAATGTAGGCTACACATTAAAATATCTTAATTACTTGATGAGAATTTTTTAATTTATCTAGAATGAAATATTTAGCAAGTCCATATAATTTCTAAACCAAGGCTTCTTTTTATAAAACAGAACCCTTAAAACTTTCAAATTTACTTTGTAATTTTTTTTCCCACATGGAAAAGTAATTTTGAATCCTGATCAGCATTTAACCTATCTCACCTTAAATTTTTATCAGTGTTTCCTTTATTCAAAACTGCATTTTATTGCTGCTTTCCAATGTATTACATTTTTTTTCTGGATGTGCTAAATTTTTAATATTTCTTTTATTATTTTAAAAATATCTACCCACATGTACGACATGTTGGTACAGATTACCCTTGGATTTCACATTTTTTGTTCAGTATGGTGGACAGAGTAATTCCTTGTTGTATTACATTTCATCTTACATTGGAATTATAAGAAGATACTAAACTTATTAAAATTATGATGTTATTTATTGACTTTTTAATAAGTTCATAGTTGATTCTATTGAAAATTAAAATGAATTTATAATATTCAATAAAAAGCACTCTTATCTTCAGTATGAATTATCCAGAAAATAGCTATAAATGCCAAAAAGTACTTTTCTATTACTATTGAATTTGAACAGGTTTCTGTTGTAAAAAAAAAAAAAAAAAAAAAAAAAAAAAAAAAAAAAAAAAAAAAAAAAAAAAAAAAAAAAAAAAAAAAAAAAAAAAAAAAAAAAAAAAAAAAAAAAAAAAAAAAAAAAAAAAAAAAAAAAAAAAAAAAATTTTTAAAAAAAAAGAATGTGGATTTTTTTTTTTTTTTGTCAAATCTTCACTTATATCAAGTCTAGGGGCAAAAATCATCTATATACAATATATACTGATCCATTTAGATCAGAATTATATGAGTTTTAATGGTTGGTTATACTTTTGTAACTACTAGCAGAATGTAGATTGCCCCAACTCTTAATCCCCACACTTTCCATCTATCCCTTACCATTTGACAATTTTCTCACACAAGTTACTGTTATGCAAATATCTACCTATTGTAGTCACTGAGGAACTTGCATCAGGGGCTGTCAAAGAGGAGGCATCTCTTTCTTGCCTCAGCTTCTGTCCACAGGAGCTCTCCAATGGCAGCAGCAGTCAAAGCAGCAGCAGCTGTTGTCAAAATGGCAGCAGCATCTGTCCAAGCTGCAGCACATGTAGAGCAGCGCCCCCTTTCCTGCCCCTTGCCTGTAGTCATAATGAGGGTCTGCTACAGAAGTTGTTTGCCTTGGCAGCACTTGCTCTCCAGCCTTCCCAAGCAGCTCTGCAGTGATGGTACCTTAGCCAATTTCACGTGCAGACCTACAAAGTAGTCCTATCCTAATTCATGAGCTTGGTGCAGGTAAAAGGGGAGTAGAAAAGCAAACAAAACAAAACATAAACAAACAAAACCAACTCCGGAGCTTCCCACAGTACCAATCCCCGAACAGGAAAATCCTCCAATCCCCACTATGAAAAAAAAAAAAAAACTCTGCCCTGAAAAATCCCTGTTCCCTAAGAAATCTTACATAAGCCATAACCTTTGTTCAATCCATAACTGTAGTCTCCTGGGAGCAGAGGCAGCCACCTCTGTATTCATTCCTCCAGACTCTGGATTTGTCACCTCCCCATGAGTGTGTTGCCTGGTAAGACTTTCATTAAAAGCCAAGAAGCGGTGACAGGAAGAGGGAGGCAGTGGATCAGGGCTGAGGGTCCTGAGCTGTGCAGCTCAGCTGGAGATACTCTCATTTGGGACCTGGAATGGTGAAGAAGAGGAGGCAAAGTAGGTAACACCTCCTCTCAAAGATATGTGGTTCCTAGGCTTCCATATCTCAGGATTCCTCTCCACTGGGTCATTGTTCCACCTCAGAGCTCTGTGGTTTTGGGGGCTCCATGCGTTCCAGGATATCTTTCCATCTAAGCAGGAACACTTACAGTTATATGCATGTATTGAAAGAATGCATCCCATACTTTCCAGGCTTTTTCATATAAATTAATGACTTTGGAAATTATCTACATGCTTGTGCTTACCAACTACTTGCTTCTTTGATAATATTTTAAATTGACTCACTGCTAATAGAAATTTGTATTACTTTTCTATTTGGATGCTTAATGTTGTAGCTGTAAATTAATAAGCTTTCTGAAAACATATGCTTCCATTATTCTTAGATAAACATACAAGAGAGTGGTGTTAGGACAATAAGCTAGATGTTCAACATAAGACCACTGACGTATATTAGCAAAAAAAAAAACTATTACAATGAAATAGCCTTTACTTGTTCTTTCAATCTGATTACTGAAATTGAGAAAGTCCTATGATTGTAGCTGTCCAACAGCCATGGATGAACAGGATATACCTGAAAGAGGGCTGGAAATGAAGAAGGATGGGGTGCAAGAGAAGGACAAAGCCAAGACAAAGGTTTCTGATCAAGGCTCCAAGTTTAATTTTCATCTCTGTGTTTATATCAGGGAAACCCAAAGACCCATCCTTTGTGTCGGCTGGATTATGTTGCTTTGTTTCAGCTGGGTTATGTTGCTTTCTTTCAGCTGGTTTATGTTGCAAAGCAAGCTCAGCAGGTAGTCTACTCCTCTAGGAAATTGACTGAACTTGGGTCATTTAGGTCCAACTGTGGCAAACACTTAAGGTCTACTGAGCCTGCTCTAGGCCTGGGGAAGGGCACAGATGTTGAGTATTAATTTTATTTAAACAATTTTCTTTACATGCGCTCTACAGAAACAGCATAAAGAATGCACCTTTTTTCAATTTTCTGACTCAAGTAAAGAGCTCTGATCAACAAAGATGTTGAATAAATATGTGTATTGTAGGTGAATAATTTAAATTATTATCTAAATGTTAATCACTTTCATGTGATACATGCAAACATGAAAATTTACATAATAATAAAGTAACATGATCTCTTTATTGGCATAACTGTTATGTAAACACTGTACAGGCCTAACTCCTCAAAATGTATATTTTCAGACCGAAATGTTTTCATCCACTTATTTGCCTCTGACCTTCCTATTGATATTAAGTTCTTATTCTCTACTTTTACTGTATTTAATACCTTTACAACATTATATTACTGGGTGATTCTCTATTGCTTTTTAATAGCATGGGAAAGCCAATTTTAATGCTAAAAGAATGGAAATTCAAGTCATGTCTGTGCTGTAGATTGAGTTGATGGCAAGGTGAGTTTATTACAACAAATAACAAATGACGGGAGGACTCAGTACTGAACACAGCAGGAAAGGCCTTGCCTAGCAAGCTCCAAAACAACCAGAACAAAAAGCTTACATTGAATAACTTTCTTGGCAAAATTCTGGTTTTTATTGGTAAGAGGTATAATTTTGAATCTTTTCTCATGTTTACTTAGGGCATTTATTTAAAAAGAAAATCCCATTCCTTCCATTACATTTACTAGAAGACATCATCTTTATTTTTCACTAATTTACACAGATAATTCATATTTAATTTCATATACATATGAAATTATGACTTATGTATTATACACTTTAAATAAATTAATCATATACATAATACATATTATATAATATCTATGCATATCTCTACCTATGTACTCCTTCATTACATAGAGTCTTCAGTATATCCTTTGATGTATTTAACAAAAATTTTATTATTTTATGTCTTCTAAATAACTTCTTACATCTGTTAAGACCTGGTTCTTTATATTGCATGTCTTCCATATGCTGTGGCATTCATATTGAAGAAGATTCCGCCTACCAAAAGGAGGTTCCTGCAGGGTACCCTGATTAGATATAAACCACATCCAAACACCTCTTTTTACAGGAAGATTTTTTTTTTTTTTTAAGAAAAGAAGAAAAGTTAAAGTGACTGCTCTCTGAGACAGGCAGTATAACAGCATGAAATGACCTGGCAGATAAAATTTTTAAGAAAAGAAAAAAAAAATGGATATCTGTGTTAGAATGGGCTAGGATGCAATGGTATATTTGCCTGGAGTGACAGAAGGGAGGGCATAAGATACAAACAAAGGAGATAGAGGACAAGAGAGAAGGAGAGTGGAACAAGGAAACCCTGGGGCTGGTTATCAATAGAAACAAAAGACTGCCTATGGATAGAGAGGAGACAGAAGTGACAAATAGGAAAGTGGCAGTTTATAAAGGTCTAAAGGGAAGCAGAGGTGGGAGGTGGGAAAATGGCAGTTTATAAAGTTACAAGGGCAAACCCAGTGTTAGGATGAGGTGTTTGCTTTCAGTAGGGCATGTTAATTAGGTGAGAATGGCCTTGGATGGGGTTTGGGGGTGTGAAGCTTTTGATTGGTGAACTTCAATACCTTGATAGCTGAATTTTAGTAGTTAAGCCTCAGGAGCAGGAAGTGGCCAAATATGGGAATAGACATTGAGGACTAGCTTGGTTGGGTGGGGGAGCACCCACATAGAAGCAGGGGGAAGGGGAATGGGAGAGAAGGTTTGTGGAGGGGCAACCTGGAAGTATTTGAAATGGAAATACAAAAAATAACCAATTAAAAAATGAAAATAAGTAATGTAATCTAACATTTTTTAGCAAGGAGAGGGAAACTGGAGAGAAGAGCAAAGCCTTCCAGAGCTTTTCTAGCCTAACCACGTTTGAGCTGGGCAGAGTTACTTCACATATCTCTTAAGCTCTATAAATAATCATTTTAGTGACACATCATATTATCATTTCTGGAAGAATATGAACCTAAAGCAATACAGAATCCCCGTGTGTGGTGTTTTTATGTATCAAACCAGTATTCCTCTCCCAGAGATTTAAAGACAGAGAACAGACTTTAAATCAATAGGCGATCATTTCGAGGTATAAGGCCTGTTTGGAGATGCTGTAATGTGTCATGCTCGAGGCTACAGCAAGGAGTATGGCCTCATTTCTAAAATATATATTAGCTATGGGATTAATACATATTGAAAAAGTCCTATTTGTGATAATAAAAAATGATATTAAAAAAGAAGTTTCTACTACAGGAAAATACTGAGGATGAAGGAAAACCTCGAATATACATTGGGCTCTCCAGTGAAATCTTTGGAGAGTTGACCCTAAGTCTAGGTCTTGAACTCACCTCCCAAGGTTAAAGACATCTCTCCACCAGTGCAAGAGTTGATAACCAGATTGACCATCAACCACATTTTATTTTGTCTTTTACAAAAAATTCTGCAGAGGTTAGCTATAAAATAAACACAAATGGGATTTATGAGAGGTTTTAGGAGGCGCCTTGGGCCAGCTTTTGGGATCACTGAATCTGTTTCTGACTTTAATGTTTAGAATGACTCCTTTATAGACCTTGGAGTAAACAGCTTGTCCAATGTTATTCTTTGGGAACATAACATAAGTGGGATTTTCATCATGAAAACAAAGCATTTATGATTAAAAGTTAAAGTTATCGATTCCTCTCCACAAAGTTGTTATAAATCCTGAGATAGTTCAGAAATGTGTAGGTCATAGAGGACGTACTTCTAGAAATAGCGTGCATCTATCTCTCTGTTAGAGCCTGATGTCTAGAAATAACCCTTTACATGTCAGCAGGAAATGATAGAGGCTCCACAAAAGGAGCTCTGCAAAAGGAGAACAAATGCCAGAAGTCTAGAAGCTCAAAGGACAATAACTACAAATGGCTCATTTTGTTTTCATTTGACAGAAGACTTCTAAAATTAATCATATGTTAAATAAAAAAAAAATTAGAGAAGAGGAATTTCAAAGGAATTAGAATTGACCTATATTTATACATAAAATTGCTAATATATATATATATATATATATATATATATATATATACATATCATCTTCATCATCACATTCTTTCATGTAAGGATACATTAGTGTAAAATCCATTGTTCAATTCTCATTTGTGTGAATATTTGGTCTTAGAAAATCTAAATAGTTTTAGTAAATTAAAGATATATTTATAAAATATCTATATATTTGATGAAATTGTTAATATAATGCATTATAATGAAAATTCAAGGATTCGGTGAAAATGAAATACATTTGTCTTCTTTTTAATTGAATAAACATGTTTGTGTTGTCATCATTTCCTAAAGTGTTTTGGTCTTATACATGGAAAATTTCAAGAGATGATTACCTCAAAATGTCTTCATTTGCCAGTTAAAACAAAATACTTTACTGCCACTTTATGTATGTTTCAATTAAGATATGCTCATATTTTAAGAATTAAATGGATATTATCTGTTTATTAGTTAGGGATATAAAATGTATGCATTCACAATTAACATATAAAAGATCCTCTCAGTTTTATACGGCATGAAAATAACTATTAGCAAAACTCAAAATATTTAACTCTCAAATGCAATGTAAATATTTATTTACTTCAGAAGTTAAAACAATTCATAAGCCCATTTTAGTATTGAAACAGTAAGCAAGACAAATAATGACTTTACAGTGAGGAAGAGACTTTCCATAGTTGATTTGGAGTCATGAAACAATTAAGAAACTCATGGGTCTTTGTAGCCTTTTAACTATTTCCTTTGGAAGCTCTAATGCCCTGTTCACAGCATGACTTGATATTCTCTACTAGTATATTTAGGCTATTTCATGCAACTGCATCTCCTGATGCACACTTTTAACTTTTATCTACCTTGAATATTTATTTATTGATATTGATGGTATTTATTTTCATAGTAGAGCAGAAGCAAAGATAAAAAAAAGTAGCAGTCAATGGGAAGTATCTCAATACAGAAGGGAATCTAATTCTCTCTGATAGAAAATGTAAATAACTGGGTATAGGAAAATATATCTCCTCTTAGCAGACTTTGATTCAGGAAATAGATAGGTAGTGTTGGGAGAAAAATCTTTTACCATAGCGGGATCTTTCCAAAGAAGAGTTAAGGGCTGGCGTTATTTGTTATTTGTCTATAAGGGCAATAAAGGAGATGTCAGACATCCTGCAAGGATTTACTAAAGATAACCAAAACATCTGGGAACCATTGTCACTCACTAAGTTATTTTCTAAGCACAAAACCCTTTCTTCTTGTGTTGACATATGTCTCTAATCATAGGTCAGTGAGGATGAGTCAGGATGCTTCCCATAAATTAAAGGTCTGCCTGGACTATCCAGTGAGATCTTGTCTCAAATGACAACACCAAACTATATAGAAGAGTAAAACTTAATACTGGAAAGATGTCAACCTTCTAAAAATAACTATTATGATCATTTAGTATACTTACACAGTTTTATGAATTTAAAAGCATTAGCAAGATTCTGGTGGCCCCTTCATTCTGTAACATAAGTAGTTTTACCCCTCTATTACACAAAGTGAAGCATTTATTTATTTCATTGTATCTTTATATAATAATTAAGATTCACTCATAATATTTTAAATATTAAATTGAAAGTATCTTTGCATTAGTTGGGGATATAAAATACATGTATAGTTTGCCATATTTTTATAGCTTCTTTTAGAAACAACATATAAAATGTTTTTGTCTGTCCTAAATACTTTAATTTATAATAAAAATAAATTACTATTTATTATAAATATAAATAATATTAATAATAAATAAATTTAATAATGACATTAAATAATTATTATTGTAATATTACATGAGAACCAGTTAAATGGTGAAATATTTATTTTGGATCTTGTCATTAGAGTTGACAATCAATTGTGGCATTAAGGGTAAAAGAGAAGAGAAGGACTAATATACCACTGGAGGCAGGAATAAGAATGAGATTACATTTCGCCTTTATCCCCTTTATCCCTTTATTTAATCCATGATTACAGAGTATATGTTGGAAATATTTGCATTAATGGCAGGTCTTTCTTTTTAGGAAGACATATACACCCAGAGATACACTTTATTAATCTCCCTGGGATTTCTCAGTCAAATCATATTTAATCAGGGAAGTTTGACATGTGTCATGCACTAGTTCCAGATCTATATGTATTTACTCATTCAACTGTCAGTCCTTTGTAGAAATTACTCTTAGTGTTTATTAATTGCTCGAATGAGGAAATATCAGCTAATATTAAATAATAATATTTATATTCTCATTAGTCACTAAGATTTCATTTATTATAGGCATATTTTGATTTCTCACATATCTATTTTTTTAAAATAATCTGCCAAAATAATAAGGGGCCAATGTTAGTACTTCAAGAAGAGTTGCATTTTGAAAAAATAAAGTTATATGATGTTTACTTTGGCCAATTAACCATGCAATTAATGGTATTTGGATGTAGCATCTACAACATAGAAATTTTATAAATTATTTTCTAAAAGTCCATCTTAGAACAGGAGTTATAAGAATTACACCTATGAAATGGTTTATAGAGGTATGAATATGTTTCACAAATGCCAAATTCATGTGTAAGAGGGGCAACGCCCACAGTATGGAAGCCCTACACCATGACCAAGCTTTTACAAACTCAGGTTTGGAATCTGTTGCGGGAACTAATAAAAAAGACACCATCCTGTGCTAGGGCTGGCTGCTCTTTGGCCCGGGTGACCTTGCTGTTTCCATGGAAAGCCCCATGCAGCAATCATTCATCTTGTGGTTCTCTTGCTGAGGATTCTGCCCACATTCCCAGCCCCAGTAAAATCAAAACGCAAGAGGCTTGTAATTTATCAGTCAGATTTATATTAGTAAATTCTCAACCCACAAAACACCCGCACAAATCAAGACTCAATTGATAGAAACACAAACTACACATCTACATGGGGCAGATGCACCCTAATTATTATTCAATCAACTCTCTATGAAATACCCAATACTTATGGCTCCCAGGACTGTGGTTCTAGCCCCCCTTCCTCTCCTACAGGTTCCATCTTATCTCTTCCTCTCCTTCACTTCTTCTCCCTCTCTGTCCCTCTGTCCCCATCTCTAAACTTCTCAGCCTGCCTTCCTTTGTCATTGCCCAATCACAGGCTCTCACCTTACCTGGTATGTGCCCTCAGCTGCATATAGATAGCAATCCACAGAAATCAAAACAGAACATGGGAAGAGAATATTGAAAAACCTGGAGGAGCTTCAACAAACTTCATTATATTTTCTACAATTTGATGACTGCTTTTAAAATCCTGATTCTCCAGTATCACATGTGTCATTATTTATGTGGCCAATTTTATAGATATATGTTTAGTTTCCTCTTCTATTTTCTTCCCAGGTCCTCATTATATTACTGATCTTCTGTGGGGTGGTGATCTGTGCACAGACAGCCTGGTCCCAGGTCAAGAACAGGCCTTGAACCCCAGTACCTGGTGGGCAGTTACTTGCTCCTGCATGGGACATCAGGTTTTTGGCCACACCTCCTGAGCCCCTGGCTCCTGTCTCAGCTACAGTCTCCCACAGCAATCTCTCCTCTCCCCCAGTGAGGTGTGTGGCCATCTGTCACTTAGCTCCTGGTATTCTGTTTGGACTCTACCCCCACGGTTACCTGGCAACAGCCACATAGACCAGGCCCACTATAAAAGAGGCTGTTTGCCTCTCCTCTCTCTCACATACCTTATTGTCTTGCTCTTACTCTTGCTCCCTTGCTCCCCCTCTCTCCCAGTTTTCTTCCCCCCTCTCTCTATGTGTCCATGGTCACACTATATTTCCCTACACTCTCCCCCTGTCTTTCTACAATCAACGTTGTAAAAGCATGGACTGCCTCTTCTCATTAGGACCCACCATGTTGGAGCACTGAAGTGGGTCTTTCCCTAATGAGCCAAGCATCTGACCTCCGGCTGCCACCAACCCAAGCCATTGGCCAAACCAAGCCTAGGACTATTGTCCCCATGATAATCAGCTGGACCACAAGGCCAGAGTCTACCCAAGGGTCCCCACTCTGTTCCTAACTCTTCCTCAATGTCTTAGTCGGGGTTTCTATTCCTGCACAAACATCATAACCAAGAAGCAAGATGGGAGGAAAGGGTTCATTCAGCTTAGGCTTCCATACAGCTATTCATCACCAAAGAAAGTCAGAACTGGACCTCAAGCAGGTCAGAAAGCAGGAGCTGATGCAGAGGCCATGGAGGGATGTTCTTTACTGGCTTGCTTCCCCTGGTTTGCTCTCTTATAGAACCTCAGACTACCATCCCAGAGATGGTCCTACCCACAAGGGGACCTCCCCAATTGGTCACTAATTGAGAACATGCCTTACAGCTGGATCTCATGGAGGCACTTCCCCAACTGAAGCTCCTTTCTCTGTGGCAACTCCAGCTGTGTCAAGTTGACACAAAACTAGCCAGTACAATTGACCCCTTGTCAACTTGACACACAAACACATCACTAGTAAGCCTCAACCCTTAGTTCTTATTCATCCCCAAGATCTAAATAACTTTGAAAGTCCCACAGTATTACATATTAAAAGTTAAAAGTCTCTTACCTGTAGGATCCACTAAAATATTTTCTTCAAGAGGGAAAATCATCAGGGCACAGTCACAATGAAAAGCAAAATCAAACTCCAACTGTCCAATATCTGGGATCCAACTCACGATCTTCTGGGCTCCTCTAAGGGCTTGGGTCACTTCTCCAGTCTTGCCCTTTGTAGCACACATGTTGTCTTCTAGGCTCCAGCTGCCTGTACTCCACTGCTGCTGCTGTTCTTGGTGGTCATCTCATGGTACTGGAATCTCCAAAATGCTGCTGTCTTCCATTATAACTAGGCTTCAACACTAGCCTCTCATAGGCTCTCTTCATGATGCCAAGCCTCAACTCCTTTGGATGACCTCTTCAGTCCTAGACCATCAATTGCAACTGAGGCTGCACCTTCACCAATGGCCTTCCATGGCCTCTCACAGTGTTTTTGTGGCCTCAGCTGTCCTGCATGACTCCATGCCTTTAAAACCAGTACCACCTGGGTAACTCTTACACATTACCAAATACAGCCACAGCACAAGGCTATCTATAGAACACAGCCTCTTCTCTCAGAAAACATTTCACAGAAGATGTCACCTCAATAATACTGCTCTCTTCTTAATCACTGCTAATTTCTTAGCTCCAGCTAACCAGCACCAATAGTGCCAGTAATGCAAAAGTTTTGCTTTATTAGTTCTGGTGTCTTGTTAATCACAGCTGACTCTTCAGCCCCAGCTAACCAGAACCACAGAATCTTCCCAATCAAAATAGGTTCTGAATAGAGTATGTAATTGTCCCTCTGAAATTTCACAAGCCAGACCTTCATCTTCTGCACTGTTCTCAACATTATCTTCCAAGCTCCTACACAACATCTGACAGAGCTCTTAACAACAAATGGATCTTCAAGCCCAAAGTTCCAAAGTTCCTCTACAGTCCTCTCCCAAAACATGGTCAGGTTGTCACAGGAATACCCCACTATGCTGGTACCAATTTGTTTTAGTCAGGGTTTCTATTCCTGCACAAACATCATAACCAAGAAGCAAGTTGGGGAGGAAAGGGATTATTCAGCTTACGCTTTCATACAGCTATTCATCACCAAAGAAAGTCAGGACTGGACCTCAAGCAGGTCAGAAAGCAGGAGCTGATGCAGAGACCATGGAGGGATGTTCTTTACTGGCTTGCTTCCTTCCCCTGGCTTGCTCAGCCTGCTCTCTTATAGAACCCAAGACTACCAGCCCAGAGATGGTCCTACCCACAAGGAGAACTCCCCCCTTGATCACTAATTGAGAAAATGCCTTACAGCTGGATCTCATGGAGGCACTTCCCCAACTGAAGCGCCTTTATCTGTGGTAACTTCAGCTGTGTCAAGTTGACACAAAACTAACCAGTACACTCAAAATCCAGCAGCATCTGAGGTGTACTGAGAATATGACATGCCTTTCCTCTGTGTGCCCCAGGAACCTAAGAATCTGCTCTTCCATGGCACCCAGAGGCATCTGTGGTGCCTAAGAGTCTGAGCCTGATTCTGGCAGGTCCATAGGGACCTCACACTGTGCCTGCCCCACCCCTGGAGCAGGGTCCTGAGGCTTCTCACAGCCTGATGCCTGCCCATAGGATGCTCACAGTCAAAGCTCCCACATCCCGCCTCACCCTGGGCTGGACGTTAACCCCATTTTTACCCCACAATCTTCTCTGTATCATGTAATATTTTCTGTAAATAGGTTCTGTTAATCTACTGAAATTTTATTTGGAAAAGGATTCTTAAGGAAGGAAAAGACAAGGAAGGGAGACATAATATAGGAGGGAAAATCAACTAGCCATATCATATCTCAGGATTTCAGTTGTTTTTCTTATCCTCATCGATTCTATCATCAGCCATCATAACTATCTTCCTCTCTGACTTATATGATATACTTAAGATACAATGTTCATGATAAATGAATGCACTTGAATTTATTCATAAAGATGGTGCAAATGTTTCACCACGACCCAGTTCTCTCACTTGCCCAACACTCCACCACCCATTTTGCAATGAGAACATTTACTGGTGCAATGATTTTCCAGGTTTTAAAATTAACTTTTTAGTCAGGAAGCAAAAATTATATTGAACCAAACATAAATAAAATACTGACATTTTAATTAGAAGTACTTTAATAAAGGGTGTCATTTTTATCATTCTTTGGAGGAGTGTTGGATTAAGATAACTGTTACTCTTTTTTCATCTTTTTTCTCCTTAACATAATTTAAGCTCTTGTTGATTTGATGATTTTTTTCATATTTTCTGGTGGAATTACCTACAAATAACTAGGTACATGGTGACCCTAAATCTACAGTCTTCTGAAATGTTATCTGTTTATTGTAGTCTTCACCTCATTGGAACTACCCCTGACTGCCTCTCCACTGGCAGCAAGTACTCATTGTCCAGGTTACAGAGTTCACCCGTATTACTTAGATTACTCTATTATAATGATGGTAAGATGATAGAATAGTGTTAAAAGGTAAAGAGAATCATCAAACATGTCCATTGTACTTTCCTGATGTAATCTCAGCTATAAGAGGAAAAAAGACACATTAGTCAATAAGCTGTGACATACAAGGCTTAAACCCACCATCTTCAAAAAGCACAAAATCATAGTAAAAATGCATAAGGATTACTCCCTCAGTTTTCAAGATGGGTTTCCACTGAGAAATAGAAAGTCTCCAGATGATGATAGGTCCTGGAGTTGAAATCATGATGAAGTGAGTTATGATATTCTTGTAGAGTTTTACACAACAGAGAGACATTAGTGGTAGATGATTAAAATGCAGCATGAAACAGATGGGTCTGTGGAAATAAGAAGCCACGTAGACTTATGAAGTGGTGATAGGTAGACATAGAGGCCTGAGGGATACCCAGGTATGGGAGAGCCAGGGGACCCTCACACCCTTGGGTTCGATTTTACTACTTCTCATAAAATTGCCTTCAATCCTCTGGAGCAAAGCTTCCTTTTCTGTGCAGTCATAAGAGCTTTAAACGGGATGGCAATGAGGACGATAACCCATGGGTGCCATTATCTTGTATTGTGTCTTGCTTCTATAATTCTCAGATATAGCAGAGTACCTGGTTTCTTGTAATGGTTGACAGTCTCATTTCTCCCAACAGACAATTTTAAACACTACAACAGCAGGTGGTATCTATTATCACTAGTATGTTTATTGTCAGTGCCTAGAGCTAAAAGAAAAAAAAAAGTTCCATGGATAAAGGAAAAAGATTCTTTTAAAGGTAGAACTCATTTCAGCATACTTTCTAAACCTGCCAGCCAAACAACAAACAAAACTACTGCCATAAAGGTTGGTAGAATAAGAATTCAAGTTTCAGCATGGTTGTACAGAAAGAACATGGTGAGTTAAAGAACTGTGTGTAATATTTAGCGAGTGCAAAACCTCTTCCTGAAAAACTGAAATCAGGAAAAAACAAAACAAAACAAGAAACGTGAAGACAGAGTTCAAGATGTTTAGAGGGTGTAGATGTGAGAAAGAAACACTCAGATACACACACAAAAATGTTTAGTTTGTTACTCTGTGTACTAGCACTGATACTTGCAGCATTATACAAGTGATTTATTTTTAATAAAAGGAATCTGAACATTAGCTGCTTTTTCCTCAATCCCTCTCCCAATACCTTTAGACATGTGTAATTCCAAAGGTTCAAATTTATTCTGAATTAACATATTAGAACATTGGACAAGATTTTTCAAGTGGAACAGTCCTGAGAATAACACCTAGCTAAGAATTTCACTCTTGTAAAAGAAGAAATTATCTACTACAGTTAACCTAAAAGAGTGAGTGTAGTCTGCATTAAATATGCAACAGAATACACAAATAAAGCAACTTAAGGATGGAAGGAAGAATGAAAGGAAGAATTGAAAGAAGAAAGGAAGGATGGGGAGGAAGGAAGGAAGGAAAGGGGAGGGAAGGAATAAAAGAAAGAGAGAAGAAGGAAGGGAAGAAAGAAGGAAGGAAGGAAGAAAGGAAGGAAGGAAGGAAGGAAGGAAGGAAGGAAGGAAGGAAGGAAGGAAGGAAGGAAGGAAGGAAGGAAGGGAGGAAGGGAGGAAGGGAGGAAGGAAAGAAGGAAGGGCTTATTTGTCTTACAGTTTGAATAGGGGAAGACAGGAGCTTGAAACATGTCACATGAACAGAGACACAAATGCTGTTAATCAGTCAGAAGTCTTCTTTTCACACACTCTGAGACATTTAGCCTGTGGACATATTTTCGTACGAAAACAACCAAATTAAAAATCCCTCAAAGCTATCACCAGATACTTGTTACCTTGGTGATTATAAATCCCATCAACCTAGTGTCTGGGTTTGGGAGTGGGTGGGTTGGGGACCAGGGGGACGGGGAGGGGGAGAAGATAGGGGATTTTCGGAGAGGAAACTAGGAAAGGGGATATTATTTGAAATGTAAATAAAGAAAATATCTAAAAAAAAAGAATCTGAAAGTCAGTTTTGAGGTATGATGTGTGTATGTGTGTGTGTGTGTGTGTGTGTGTGTGTGTGTGTGTGTGTATGCATGGTTGTGTGTGGAGAAAAAATAAGAAAAAAATCCCATCAAGTTGACATGATTATCACATGGTCCATATGCATTGACTACTTAAGGATCCAGAATATCCACCTTAGACAGTATCCCTTTTGGTTGTCATAGGAGATAGAATACAGTCTTATAGTCTGAAAATACCTTGAGTATTATAACTTGAAGTTGTCATTACTCAGTAGAATTTACATCATCTTTTACAAAGTTTCTGACTTGAGTTTTTTCTCCTAGCCATATAACATCTGCATTACTTGCTTTTGACATCCTAAGAAGGTCTCCATAAATATGCATTTTCTTTTGAATTTATGATACACCCACACTGAGTGCATCCTTGACATCATGTCACTTCCTTAGTCACACATTGACATTATAATGTTATTTACTACAAAGTCGAATTGACGGCATCTTGGGAACACTGTGGCAGCATTTCTGTCACCATGAAAGTGAATATTGAAAGCATTTTTGGATAAAAAATCATTTGAAGGGGAAAAAAGAAACCTACAAAATAGAACCTAGATATAATTATCAGTGTTTTTCTACTGAATTTTAATGCCTCAGGTGTTATATAGATGTGTATCAAGTTCAGTGGTAGAAAAACAATAAACTGAGCTCTTTAAAAAATACAGAAGGGGTTTTGCATGAAGCATGTTAGTAAGCACAATCTAAATCTTTTAACATGGAAAAGCATTCTTATTATTTGTTTTTATGGATTTCATCAAATTATTGCATGTTTAGTATATATTAAAATAGACATTTTGAAAGTGTAAATTAAAATACACTTCGGCATAAGTAACATACACTAAATCTGTAATAAGCTCTGCTTTAAACCAAGAATCTGTTTAAGCACAATGATTAGTAGGATTGACTATCAGTATTATTTCTGTTAATGACTTATAATATTCCTCACTAACTAGAAAGTTTATTCTAGCATATACCAACAAAAGAAGTGACCAAGGAAAAATGAAGCATGACCTATCTATATATGTCTATATACCAACTATATACCATATGTCTATATACCATATCTTTATACCTACTAGGCAATCTAGTAACAAATGCTGTTTATCAAGTACTTTATGTGGATAATTTTATTTGATCATGAGAGAATTCTATGGATTATGTGTAAAAGTTACTTATAGTCTACTCATAAAATTAGACTACATGTGGTGAGTCATTTTTTTAAAGGCACAAAACTCTAAAGAATGGACTCTAATTATGAATGCAAATAACTGTAGTGAATATGTAATAATGCTTTCTGAATATGACTAAAGATGATGGAGATATGACTTTCCAGTTAACAGGGCTCTATCATAATGAAAAGAGATTGGATATCAGTACCTTCTCTGAGCATCTCACAAATATCTGTACCTTCACTCCAAGGGATCTGACCCCCTCTTCTCACATCCATACGCATCTTCATATGCACTTCAATAGACACACAGATGAACAGATATACATGTAAATAATAATGAATGTAAATCTATTTTTTAAAATTAGAATTGTGAAGAAGTGAATACATGGTTGCTAAGAGTAGTTCGGCATATCAATAACTGTACAACTTATGAATTATCATTGTTTCCCATTTCTATAGGAAATACCTGTGACAGTCTCGATGGGATCCTCAGATTACATCCAAAAGACTTATAATTGAAAGAGATTTCTAATTATAATAAGTTAGTACAATAATTGGGATCCTTATAGAGGAATATAGAAACAATATCTCTAATGATTTCACTGGGAACAAACCTCAACATCCATATTGTGTGTGTGTGTTTGTATATATGTGTGTGCACATGCATGCACATGCGCACATGCATATGTATGACTTTGAACATCATTCAACAGGAAGAAAAGATAGGACAGCTAATTTTTTTCAATTTTTATTAGATATTTTCTTCATTTACATTTCAAATGTTATTCTGAAAGTCCCCTAAAACCTCCCCCATCCCCCGCCCTGCTCCCCTACCCACCCACTTCCACATCTTGGCCCTGGTGTTCCCCTGTACTGGGGCATATAAAGTTTGCATGACCAAGGGGCCTCTCTTCCCAATGATGGCCAACTAGGCCATCTTCTGCTATATATGGAGCTAGAGACATGAGCTCTGAGGGTACTAGTTAGTTCATATTATTCTTCCACCTATAAGGTTGGAGACCCCTTCAGCTCTGTGGGTACTTTCTTTAGCTACGCTAAATTTTAATACATCGTTTTATACACTCCCTTTGAATTCAGCATCTCTATTCTATCTGTACTTAGTATATAATGACTATCCCAGAATTCAAAGCCTTTTGAAATGTCTGACTCACAAGCTTATCAGTTCTGTTGGTGTTCGCATATACCTCAAATATGAAATAGGATGTAATAGCTCTTCTTTATTCTTCAACACATTTCAAACACGTTCAATGTCTCAGAAAGGTATTTACACATATTATTTTTTTTATTATGAACTTTGTTATTTTGTTCATTATTGTTTCTCCCGTTGAAAGAAAGTGTCCTCATCAATTTAGGAATTAATGAGTATATCAATCACAAATACTCAGTCTACCATTTTGAATAAAAAAACAATTATTATACAATTAAGAATTTGCACTTTCAATGACTAGTTTAAAAAAATTCCTAGGTAGAACTCTAATTTACATCGCAAGTTGAGGCACTGTAGTGTTTATGCATAAGTTTAATTAATTCAAATTATGAAAGAGACCAGTGCTTTTTATATGAAAAGCATTTGTTTTTATAACAGATCATAGGGTGGGCAAAAAGATCAATAAGCTGAAAAATTAGAGATGAACACCAAACTCTCCAGTTATTATGTAGCCTTGAAAGGCTAAAAAAATAATCTAAATTCTCATCAACCTATTAGATAAAACAAGATATATTAAGTTCTATGTTCCAATATTCTACAAAAATATTCACTGAGTTTATATATATAGGTCCCTTAAATATTATCTGTCACCAAGTGGTCAGACTTGAAATTATATACATATTTACCATTACTCAGAATGAGTAGGTTATATATGTGCATTTAAGAATAATGTATGTATATATGTTTATACATTTATAAAATATACACTTAATATACAATATATGTAGGTAATAACATTTAAAATAAGAAAAGTTACAGATTTGAGAGGGAGAAAGATAGAACGCAGAAGAAATTTAGTGTAAAGCAGAAAAAAAAGATAGTTATATTATATCAAAAAAGTAGCTGAAAACATTAATAAGAATTTATTTTCCAAAATTTTCATTTTCAAATTATACATGTAACAGAATGCTAATGTTTCTGAATGTTATGGCTTATTTATTTTTAACTAAAGTCACAATGATTTTCATTTTCACAGCTCTGTACATAAAAATGTTCCATGCACTTAACAAGCTGAGCAAGACTGACAAAAAACCCATGGGATAGACACTTGCTTAGAGACCAGGCTTCTGTGGGGACATCTTGCTTTTTTTCCTTGTTTTTGTTTGTTGGTTGGTTTATTGGATTATTGTGGGTTTTTTCTCAATATTTTATTAGATATTTTCTTCATTTACATTTCAAATGCTATCCCAAAAGTCCTTTATACGAACCCCCACTCCCCTCCCCACCCACTCCCACTTCTTGGCTCTGGCATTCCCCTGTACTGGAGCATATAAAGTTTCCAAGACCAAGGGGCCTCTCTTCCCAATGATGGCCAAATAGGCCATCTTCTGCTACATATGCAGCTAGAGACACGAGCTCTGGGGGGTACTGGTTAGTTAATATTGTTTTCCCACCTATAGGGTTGCAGACCCCTTTAGCTCCTTGGGTGCTTTCTTTAGCTCCTCCATTGGGGTGTTCCATCCAATAGCTGACTCTGAGCATCCACTTCTGTGTTTGCCAGTCACTGGCAAAGCCTCACTAGAAACAGCTATTTCAGGGTCCTTTCAGCAATATCTTGCTGGCTTATGCAATTTTTGGTGGCTGATTATGGGATGGATCCCCGGGTGCAGAAGTCTCTGCATGGTCCATCCTTTCAGCTCCAAACATTGTCTCTGTAACTCCTTCCATGGGTGTTTTGTTTCCAATTCTAAGAAGGGGCGAAGTATCCACACGTTGGTCTTCGTTCTTGATTTTCTTGTCTTTTGCAAATTGTATCTTGGGTAATCTAAGTTTCTGGGCTAACATCCACTTATCAGTGAGTACATATCATGTGAGTTATTTTGTGATTGGGTTACCTCACTCAGGATGATACCCTCCAGATCCATCCATTTGCCTATGAATTTCATAAATTCATTGTTTTTAATAGCTGAGTAGTACTCCATTGTGTAAATGTAACACATTTTCTGTATCCATTCCTCTGTTGAGGGACATCTGGGTTCTTTCCAACTTCTGGCTATTATAAATATGGGTGCTATGAACGTAGGAGCATGCGTCTTTATTACCAGTTGGAGCATCTTCTGGGTATATGCCCAGGAGAGGAATTACTGGATCTTCCGGTAGTACTATGTCCAATTTTCTGAGGAAACTCCAGACTGATTTCTAGAGTGGTTGTACCAGCTTACAATCCCACCAACAATGGAGGAGTGTTCTCTTTTTCCACATCCTTGCCAGCATCTGTTGTCACCTGAATTTTCTTCCCCTGTGTGTTTTCTAAAGTGAGAGAAAAGGAATTTACTTGCTTGTGTGGGAGAGATCTGTGAGGAAATGGAGGAACCCCTGATCCGAATATATTAAATTGTATGAAAAACTATTTTCACAAAATAAAAAAAAGAACAGTTCTCTAGTGTTGGGAACAAAATAAAAAGGGGGACTGGGTGCCTTGGGGAATCTAGGGGAGGAAAAAGATGCCCACTACCCCACCAGATTTTCCCTATTATCTGGTCAGTCAGATGTGGGAAGGCTGCTACTTACCTTATCCACTCATCCCTGGGTGGGCATTCCTCTATCCTACTCTTCAGGCTATGGTCAATTGGCAGCGTTGTCTGGGGACCCCCAGCACTCGGGAGGAAGAGGCAGGTGGATTTCTGATTTCGAGGCCAGCCTGGTCTACAGAGTGAGTTCTAGTACAGCCAGGGCTAAACAGAGAAACCCTGGCTGGAAAAACAACAACAACAACAACAACAACAACAAAGCCACCAGGTTTGTGGGAAAGAGGGAATAGGGGAAGAAGTTTCCAACAGTAACCAGAGTGCACAGCAAAACTTGAAGGAGCAGAGCAGAGACTCTATAGTTTAAGAGCTTTATTATAGAATTGCAGGAGAAATAGAGAAGGTAGAAGAGAGGGGAGGGGGGAGGAAAGGCTAGAAAGACAGTGATAGAAGGAGAGAGGAGAAGAAAGAATAAGACAAAGAGAAAGGGAAGAGGAGAGAGAAGTGAGAGATGTGAGGACAAAGGAGTGAGAATAAAAGAGCGTGGAGGGCTGTACAGCCCTTTTTATGGTCTTCACTGTTGCTCAGTAACTGGGTAGGAGTTTAGCCTGAAGGTCAGAAGCTTGGGCCATTGTTTACATGACCACTGACCATGCTTCTCTTGTGGGGGGTGTGGGAGGTGGTACTTTATGCACTGGCTGGAGATCTAGGAGCATGAGATAATGCCTACCCTGTCATGAAGGTGAATTATGACCATCAGTATTTAGACCTCAGCTTGACTGGAGACCAGCCTGCAATTCCACACACTCTAGCTCCTCCATTCGGAGCTAGAGAAAGTACCCAAGGAGCTGAAGGGGTCTGCAACCATATAGGTGGAAGAACAATATGAACTAACCAGAACCCCCAGAGCTCGTGTCTCTAGCTGCATATGTAGCAGAAGATGGCCTAGTCGGCCATCAATGGGAGGAGAGGCCCCTTGGTATTGCAAACTTTATATGCCCCATTACAGGGGAACGCCAGGGCCAAGAAGTGGGAGTGGGTGGTTAGGGGAGCAGGGAGGGGGAGAGAGTTGGCTTTTCTTCCTGACAAAGCACTGACTGTACTAACTAAGAGCACTGAGTACTTTGAATTAGCCTTACTCACTGACAATGTACATTGAGATCCATAAATAGTCTGGGAATACTTTATACTTTCTTTGTAAAAAAAAAAAATCTCTATAGAGGTGAGATGTAGATATCAGCACTAGAAGTGTGTTTTATACTTTTAGAAGAACCATGGAGAAGGGGATTTATATTCCATGAGGTAAACAGGTTATGTTTAAATAAAGCTAATAGAAGCATGTGATACAAAAAGGCAAAAAAAATTAAAAATAAGACACTATTTTTATTATTTCTTTTAGTGTTGATATTATAATGTAATTGTCATTTCTTCTTCTCTCCTATCTCCCTCTAATCTCCCCATGTACCTCTCTCCTTGCTGTGTTTCAAGTCCATGACACTTTCTTCCATTAGCTATCATTATATGCATATATGTTCTTTCATATATATTCTTAATATCATTCTCAAATTTTGATGAAGAACATTACAAACTTAGTTCTCAGAAAAAGATAAAACATCTAGTTTTAAGCGCTAATGCTTACTTATATTGCTGTGAGGAATTAAACTAGGCTAGTTGAGGGAGCCAGAGCATGACCAAGCCTATGACAATAGTATTTCAGAGCAATCAGACTTTTTAATACCTTGATCAGAAACAGAATGGAATGACATTTTCCAGGAACACTACAGTGTTGTTGCCAGGGTACAAGAATGTCTGAAAGCTATACTGGGCACACACATTAATGTCTAAAGCCAATTGTCCTGACAAGCTTCCTTGCTTCCTTATTTATGAAGAAACATACAGAGAAACATAACGTGGCATGAATATTCCACTGCCTGAGGAAATGCAAGGAAGACACATTGTGCTCCAGGAGCTATGGACTTTAACAAGAAGAATTTATGTCACTGCCTCTCATGGCAACCAGGCTAGGGCAGCCCTATGGATCTCTGCAAGTTAGTCCAATTATCGTGGATAGTAGTGGATCTTTGCTGTATTAAAGGAATTGTAGAAAAGAAAAATAATCTGATAAATGTCTCATCTGTTTCAAGACCATAAAGTAAATTATGGGATTAAAAAAAAAAACTTGTTAAAGATTGTAGAATAATGTTCATGACTCCTATAACGTACTTGAACCCACTCAAATCAGATAGTTGAAGAAAGGAAGTGGGCTCACATTCTCGTGGCTCCAATAATAATTGATAATATGAAAATAATGGGCATCATAGGAGAATGCTCACATGTGGGCATCATCTCTCTGTTGAAGGAGGAAATATATAAGGAGATATAGTTAATCACCACACTTTCTCCACCCACACAAAAAATAAATTCACATTTTTCATTTCATTTCAATTTATGTCCTCCGTTCTTTACTCTTGCCTTTCTTACTTACTTCAAATATATATATATATATATATATATATATATATATATATATATATATATAATGTTTTATATAAAACATTCAAAGAGGCATTAAAATGTTATTTAATGTTCAGAGAGAGCATGTACTAATAAGTTTTAGAAAAGTCTTCCCAAGCTTTCAATGCCTAGCTATATTATGAAAAAAGAGGATTCATTTGTATCTCTGACTATTCATTTGTGGGGCAATATTAGTAGGTCATAGATATCACAGAAAGTCAGCTTTAAAGATCATTCTGTGAAAACCCTTATTCAACTTCAGCACCATACTCACCAAAAAATTATAATGGAAACATGAAGAGAAGGGCAGAAGATCCCATTCTCTCCTGTCATTCTGTTCACTTTCTTGTGCAAAGCTTCCTTTTATTCCCATGGGATTTCATGCCCTCTCTGTTTCATTCAAACTCCTTTAAAATATATATTCCATCATTTCAAATTACAGTATAATAAAAATCCCCAAAGGGAGTACTTCATTTAAGTCCATGTCTTCCTTTGAACTCACTGTAAATCCTAAGAGAGGAAATGGCAAGAAAACTGCGGATCAGAGTCCGCATACCAAGACATCTGCGGGAGCAGAGATAGGGAACAGCTACAACAGGGATAACAAGATGATAAATGTCTATTTTCTGATGAGTATCACTTCTAATAACTTTAAAGTACTGAACTTTTAATGCATTGGATATTACAGTAAAGAAGAATGGCAAGCCCTTTCAAATTGATCACTCTTCACATTATGAAAAATGAAATGCTATAGTAGGCATCGTAAACTTGTGCATTCCAGTATTAAATGTTGAATATGTGCTCTACAGAAAATGAAAGAAAAAGAAATATTAAACAGTGAAAAAATAGCATTTTTCACTGGAATGCATAAAAAGAATGGCATTATTAATGATATCCAAGAATATATCAATCTTCTAGAGTCAGGGATAATGGAATTTTATAGTAAATCTTCATCCATATGTAGTATACTTAATTCAACTATTAAATTTAAAGCCTGGATTTATGCCCACAGAACTGATAATTCTCATTGCTATTCAACACCACTTTCCAGTTGGCTACAAAAACACAATGATATTAAAGAGAAGACGCAAAAGCTATACTCAAAAAATTGATTCTCTATTGAGCAATGTTGATTTCACACAAAGGAACATTGTACTAATCTGAGATTCTTGAATTAAAAAATAACTCAGAAAATCATTTATTTACTTTATCTTTGATCAGAAAATAAACTTAGCAAAATGATTATCATCTTAATATTGATTGATCATAATATCATTTGCAATTTCTCACAGGGATTAAAAATAGATAATATAAATAAACCCAAGAGTATTCGTTAAAGTTTATACTGTCCACTGAAGTCTAGTCAACCCTGACACCATATATACATATACAGTCAAAATAAAATCGGCAGGTTGTACTTACAATGTATGCATGCATGCGTGTGTGAGCCTGTCTGTTTGTCTGTATGTGATGTGTGTATTATCTATGTGTGGTATGTATGTAGTGTTTACTACATTTCATGGTATGTGTATGTGTATAGTATAGTGTCTGTAGTCTGTGTGTATATATGTGTGCATGTGTATATGGAATAATCAAAGACAAAAAAGCTATCAATTTGAGGGGTAGTATGAAAAGAGTTGAAAATAAAATGGGAGGGGAGAATGTGATATAATTAGATTTCAATTGAAGCCTGTTCTTATTTTTAATAACCATTTTATTCATTTATGTTTCAAATGAATTTCCCCTTCCCAGTTTCCCCTCCACAAACCACCCATCACACCCTCCCTTTTCTTTTCTTCTATGAGGGTGCTCCTCCACTGACTCACTCACTCCTGCCTCACTGCTCTAGCATCTCCCTACACTGGGGCATCAAGCCTCCACAGGACCAAGAGCCTCCATGCCCATTGATACCAGATAAGGCCATTCTCTGCTACATATGTATCTGCAACCCTTCATGTATATTTGTTATTAAAATATTCACTCTGCAAGTTAAGAGAATCTTCCCTCATCTCAACTACCTAATGAAGAAATTATTCTGTTAATGTATTAAACTGTTTTCAATGTGTTAATAATATTTTAATATTATATTTTTAAGATAACAGATGAGATAAAGCCCTCACATTGTTGTTCAAATGTAACTAAAACAATGGAAAAATAAGAACTTGGAAGTCTGTTTGGTTTTCGGGATCACTGGACAAGGAACTGAGGTATATGTATTTTACATATCAAAGCAGGCCCCCAGGGTCTATAAGCATCCCTCAGTCCCTGCTTGGAACACCCTGCCCCACCTTCAACTTTTCAGAACATGGGAAAGCTATTCTTATCCCAGAGGCTTCTCTCTATGTAATTCAGTCATTCTGATCTCCTTTCCTCTTTTCTTCTACTTTCCTTCTCTCTCTGTGCATACAACCTTTCTCTCTTTCTCTATCCCACCTCCTTTTCCTCTTCCTCTTCCTCTTCCTCCTCCTCCTCCTCCTCCTCCTCCTCCTCCTCCTCCTCCTCTCTATCAAAGGCGACTCCCCTGGCCTCAGTCATTGGGGCCGATGTACTTCCCTGAGAGTAGATTTCTAATAACCATGGTGCTAATATACTCTAATCTGGCTAGAATTGGCAAATTTCACCTGCAGAGAAATAACCTATCAGTGTACTTGCACAATGTTAATAAGTTTGCAGTAGAAATGTGAAAACACAAATTTGAATCTAAAGAGTCCAGGTAAACCAGGTCCCTACAGTATGTATTTGTAATATCAATGCTTCTATGGCAAGATGGGCTGGACACAGGAAAATCCTTGGACACTCCCAGACCAGTTAGCATGGCACACCTACCAGCAAACAACCAAAGACATCCTATTTCAAACCAAATCTAATGTGAGGTCTACTCCTAGGTTGTTCTCTCCATATATGAGCCTTGTCATGTTTTTGTACGACAGGTTCTTTTTTCCTTAAAACATTCCTTCTGCAGGAACTTCCTTAATATAGAAAGTATTCAAAATAGATATAGAAAGTCCCTAAAACCAATCGGCATCACTAGGCTTATCCTTCCCCACAGTAAACAGTAAAGATTACTGAGTGTCACTCTCAGAGGTGCCACGCAGCAAAGAAAAATCTGAGAAACACACAGCTGCCCTTTAGACAGAGAGAAGAAGACAAACATTCTGAAAGGAGTAAAGACAAGACAAACTACCTGAAAATAAATAATACCAAAGGAGCCACCTGGAAAGGACACTCTCCAAATGCTTGAGCTGTCTGATGGATGATTAACGTACTTCAGGTTTCCAGCTTTTGGGAGCTGTCACCCATGTTGTGGTGAGCTTCTATAATGCAGATATCTGTGTCATTGCTATTTTCATTAGTAATCATTCACATATTTATGTATCATTGAACTTCGGGGATATTATTATTATGGTTTATCAACAGCTCCATATCTGAGGTATGCAGATGGGTATTTTACATCCCTAAAAAAAGTTTCCCACACAGCATGTGGATATATCTATACTCATACAAGTAAATAAGCACAGACATCTCACACAGATATACTTACACAGAGAAAAGAAAAGCTAAAAATTAAATGCTAGTAGTTTAGACAATGTCTAAATTGAATATTTATGTTTACATTTCCCTTTTCCACAAACTTGTACCAGAAAGTACTTCTAGAAAATAAAGAGATAAGAGATATAATGCATATTATTTTGAAAGTTGTTGCTGTTTGAGTTCACTTCAAATTGGACTCTGTAATCAGGCTTTCTTCACCCAACATTTCATGTGTAAGTATTTTTGTCTCAAGTGTCTTCTATGAGTTCTTGTCAGGAGATGGACTGGGCTCCCTTACTTCATGGCAAGGACTAAATAGAGCAATAAAATTGTCTAAGAATAAAAGTATGCCCTTGAGAATAGCTAGAAGGTCAACTACTTCCAAAACAAGTTACTGATATGTATTGCATGATGTAAATATCCTTGCAAGGAAAAAGAAAATGGAAGTTCAGTCATGAGTAAGCTCAACTCTATAGAGAAAGCTCAATGGGGAATTCTAGTCAATGTCCTCCATTTCCCCAGCTGCTTTCTTTTGAATGTTGTACACACTGGTATTGGATAATATTACCTTTATTACTAACATTTTGTCTAAGCTCTGCCCCACAGTTACCAGGAAACAGCCAGATATGCTGGGCCCCACAGTTACCTGGTAACAGCTAGGTCTGCCTGACTCCCTATAAAAAGAGCTGCTTGCTGTCACCTGAATTTTTGATCTTAGCCATTCTTACTGGTGTGAGGTGGAATCTCAGGGTTGTTTTGATTTGCATTTCCCTAATGATTAAGGATGTTGAACATTTTTTCAGGTGCTTCTCAGCCATTCGGTATTCCTCAGTTGAGAATTCTTTGTTTAACTCTGTGCCCCACTTTTAATGGGGATATACCAGTGCCTGGTAAACACAGAAGTGGATGCTTACAGTCAGCTATTAGTTGGAACACAGGACTCCCAAGGTAGGAGCTAGAGAAAGTACCCAAGGAGCGGAAGGGGTCTTCAACCCTCTAGGTGGAAGAATAACATGAACTAACTAGTTCCCCCTGCGCTCATGTCTCTAGCTGCATATATGGAAGGAGATGGCCTNATAACATGTGAAATGTAAATGAAGAAAATATCTAATAAAGAGAAGAAAAAAAAAAAGAGCTGCTTGCCCCTTTCTCTCTCTTCCTCTTACCTTCTTGCTCCTACTCTGTCCCCTGCCCTTTTCCTCCTCTCTCCCCTTCCTCTCTCTCCACATGCTTATGTCTAGCCTCTCCTCCTCTTCTCTCTCTCTCTCTCCCCCCTCTCTCTTTCTGCCATTCTCTGCCTCTCCTACCCTTTCAACTACCCTCCACATGCCATAAATAAACTCTATTCTATACTAGACAATCCTTCCTGTGGCTAGTCCATGGGCCTCGGGAGTGGAGAGGCATGGGCCCTTGGAGGCACACCCTTCTTCCCATACCTGACTATATCTCCAACAAAACATATTCTTCCCTTCTTTATCTTTTTATAAACATCATATATAACTCTTGCTATATATTATTTTACCAGAAAGGTTCATAGGGGAAGAAATTGCTGTGCCCAGAGATGACCTGTTGTGATTTCCAGCTGGCTGCTTCTTTAACAGAACCTCCCCAGTCAATTTCTACTTTATGATTTAAACACCCTTTTTTTTTTCTGTGTCCCTGTACTCCCACCTCTTCAGGTTGTTATTAGTGAATAATCTCAACTTATCAAAGCCAAAACCAAAAGTATGGTTAACATGGTTCATTCTCTACATCATATAGAACAACAACAACAACAACAATAACAAAAAGACACTTAAATTACAATATGAAAGACATGCATTATCCAGAGAGAATCCCTTAATGCTACATTAGACACCTGCTTAGACATTAAAACATATACAGTTACTTTAAAAAATATATTTAATATTTTCACACTCCAGATTTTATCCCTCTCCCAGTCTACCCTCTTGACTGTTAACTCATGAAAAAATAATAACATTTTATACTTTTTTCTTCCTCATTTATGACAACAATTTCTTGTTGACATACTACAAATAGCAACTCCTGAACTGTGCATCAATTTGTCTACAAGATACAGAGGCACTTGTCAGAAAAAGAAAACATAATATTTTGAAAGATAGCTTGATCAAGAAGAAAAGAGCATAGCGTTTAATTCAAATTAGTTATGATCAAGTTAGTTCAGGATACATTTCTCATGTCTCTTAAAACATACTGAACCACATTATCATGGTTGGTTGTTTATTTTATTTTACTTTATTTTATTTTATTTTTGGTTTGTTGCTGTTAATGCAGTTGTTTTGTTTGTTTTTAGACTTGGTTGTCTGTAATTTCCCAATTTAAAAAATATGTGCTTTGTTCAGAATTTAATCATTCTGTTTGGTTCTATCACAAGAGCTCAAGCTAATTCAGTGGTTTACCATACATTTTAATTAATAAGGCAAATTTAATTCACAATGGAATTTTTAATTTAAAATGTTTTTTTTAAACAAAAATCAGAAAAAAAAATCACAGGAACAACAAAGGAAAACTGGTACTTTCTTCTGCTACTCCTCACATGAGATAAAGAGACAATTTGAAATCCGAGAAATTAAGGAAGTATAAAATGATTTTATAAGAGTAAAATGATTGAGTAGCATAAGAATACTAACATCAATCAGACAGGTAGAAGACATGGAGGAAGTTAGCCTCCAGTACACTACAAAAATAGATGCTCATGTCACAAGCAGAGGCCCTCTGGCATGACTTTTGATAGTGGCTACTAAGGGTCACAAGATTTTCATGAAGATGATATACAGACATTTAGTCCATCCATTTCAAGATTTTTTCCCCTTTTTTTGTATTACTTTTTTTTTTTAAACAGTTCAGTCATTACCCCAATCCAGGTCTGTCCTCCCACAGATCCTCATCCCATTTCTCCCCATCCCCCCTACCCCATTCTCCAAGAGGGTGTCCCCACTTCCACCTTCCAACCCTGCCAGGCCTTCCCACTCCCTGTAGCTTCAAGTCTCAGAGTTGGGCTTCTCTTCTCTCACTGAGGCCAGACCAAACAGTCATCTGCTCTGTATATCCTGGTGGCCTTGGATATACTAGTGTATGCTGCCAGGTTGGTGGCTCAGTATCTGAGATATGTCAGGGATCCAGGTTATTTGGGATTGTTGTCCTCCTCCTCAGCTTCTTCAAGAATCACTTTTGAGTTAGGTTTTCAGGTAGCATGCAGATTGCCTTCAACCTTGCTATGTAGCCAAGGATAACCTTCAATTTTCTGTCTCTATATATGGAAAACTGGGATGAAGACCTATACCCTGATGCCTCCTTAATGTGATGCTGGGATCTGCACCCTGGAATTCATGCAGGGTTTCTTTAGGAATTTATCTAGTAAAATTTTCTAAAGGGTTGTCAGATGGATCAGTGAGTTATGAGGCTTTTCATCTAGCCTGACTCCCTGAGATCGGTCCCTGGGACAGATATGATGAAAGAAACAAGCTGACTTCCATGGGTTGTTTTCTAAATTTTCAACTGAGCACAGTGGCATATAAGTGCACATGCACACACAAAAATAAATTAAAATATCATAAAATTAAAATTAAATTCTCAAAATTTAAAGGCTACACATTACAGTCATACAAATAAAATAAAGCAGAAAACTCTTCTCATTAATTAGTAAGGCTTTGATATGAAGAATGTTTTTAGGAAAAACATTTCTTCAAAAGGAAAAAAGATAGCGTCCCTTTATTTTACAATATCGCATTAAAGATAATAGACTTTGGGCATAAAAGGGGGTTCAATGTATAAGCGTTTGTTATTAAACCTGACTATCTGAATTTGATCCTTAGATGCAAGAGAGCAACCATATACAGACACACTTACTTACAATAAATTAAAATAATGAAAAATTTAAAATAATATTTTATTTATAATTTTCTATACCCCTCCAAATCTTTATATAGTTAATTATTTTCAAATTGATTGGCAATCTTAAAATAAAGTTGGGTCTAGGTCTCCTTTGATTAAGTTGAAACTGGGAGGTGATTTGACGTTGTTCTTGATACTAGGGGAACTTCAAATCATGATTGCTGTAGACAATTTTCCTGGTTGATCGATTATCATCCTTGTTCTCCATTTCATTCACAGCTTATTTGCTTGCTGTGTTTAACTACTTTACTCCCTGTGGTTTTGGCAAGATGATGCAAAACTAAGTAATTTAATTAATCTCAATTCATGATGAGTTAGTTCAATCCTAACTAATTCATTATTTACATATTCCTAACTGTTTCACACTTGGCTGCTAAAAAATGATAGCCCATACACATCTAAAAAATGTGAAGTATGATGATTTAGTGGATAATGAATTCAGAGTTTGATAGGCTTGGGAGCATTTGCCAACACAGAATGTCAGTGAACAACTCAATTCAAATAGTAATCTGTGTTATTAAAATAGTCTGGTCCTCAGCTACATAAATTGCTCTTCTCTGAATATTTTAAGTGTTGATTACAACCTCATTCAAATGCTCTCCTATTTGGCTGGCATCAGCAGTTATCTATCATATTTGTGTGTTTTTATTTTCACCTTTTTAAAGGATAGAAATATTATCTGGAGAGGCAAGTAAAAGATCCGAGCCCAGAGTTCATGAATCGTATAATAATTATCAACTACATTAACTAAGTCACTTACAAGGAATCCTAAAAGTCATTGTCTTTGTGTGTGTGTGTGTGTGTGTGTGTGTGTGTGTGTGCCCATGCGCACGCGCACGTGAATACGTGCATGTGTGTATGTGTTTTGAAAAATATATATAACATGCCTTGTCCAAGTTTTCCTCATTGCCTTTTGAATGTCAATGTCTTAAAATAAGTTCCAACTAATCTGGTTATGAAAGAATACAAACAGCATAGTTTGTGAAGCCATAGTGTTTAAAAAACTGTCTGTCTTCCAAGTGTCTTAGTAACTGCTCTTTTGGTTTGAAGAGACAACATGAGCAAGGCAACTCTCATTTTTTTTAAAGCACTTAATTGGGAGTTTGCTTACAGTTTCAGAGGCTTATTCCATTATCATGGCTGAAAACAGACAGGCATAGCACTGGAGAAGTAGCTAAGAGTTTTACCTCCTGCTCCACAGGGAGCAGACAGAGAGAGACACACATGTTTGAAACCTCAAAGCCCATTCCAAGTGATACACCTTTGCCAGCAAAGCCTCTAACAGGGCCACCTTCCTATCCCTCCCTATCAATGCATCAAAAAGCAACCAAGCATGCAAGTCTATGAGCCTATGGTGGCCCTTATACTCAAACCACCACAGTAAGTAACATGTGAGAGGCAAATTTTATATCACTCAGCACTTTATATCACTCAGCATCATAGACTGTCCTTTTCTCTCAAAGTACTTACTTTAATTCATTGTATTCTAGTAGTTTATGATACAGTAATTTTCTCCAAGAGAATGAAAAGGTCTAGGGAAAACAACACACAATAATATGTAGAATTAATTTTTTTTTAAATGTGGCTCTCAAAACTTACAAAAGCACATAAGCATTGGGAGAAAGAGCCTGGAGGTCCTTTTCACTGCTCAGTGGCTACAGAGACTCTGTCTTTACAAGTACTTAACATCAGCAGAGAGCTGGTATGGTGTACACTCTTTTCTCTTCTTTATTCTTTTTGTTAAGGAACCCTCTTTATTCTTTTCTTCTCATAGGAAACAAATAGTGACAGTTGAAGCACAAATTTACTTAGCTAAGCAAGCTAGCAATTCAAATAAAATACAGTCAGTGCGTAAAACTGGAACGTAGCAGCACAGTGGACTTTACACTTTGGACTTTCAGGAAATCTTATGACTATTTACAAGTTAGTGATATTTATGATCTAAGATAACCCCTTTTCTCAGAGAGTTAAGAGCTACAATATAAATAATATGATAGAGTCGGTGTGTTTTCTTGAGTTTGTTGATCCTTCAATAATGCACAGATGTTGGAAAAATTCCCTGATACCTTTGAGATTTTGTTGTTGTTGTTTTGTTGTTGTTTATGTTGTTTATGTTGTTTTATAAACAGAGGATACAACCTCTCTACAACCTCAAAGACATTAACCAAAAAGAGGCATTTTGTCCCTCAGAGGCCATAACTTTCAATATACAACTGTAGTCTTTTTGATTACCTTATATATCACTTAGTTTCAATATTTCTCAAGGTGCCATGGATGATCTCATGACTCTATCTCATGACAATTAATGATAAGACCTTTTATTGTCCCATGATTAAGTTATCCTGTTACTTTGTAAATTGAAGCCCCATCATTTGGAAAAGATCCTGGTTTAATAATATACTATCAAGTAAAATCAGAGCTTGGACTCTGTGCTAGGATTCCTTCTTCCCACATTACCTCTCATTTCTTTCCTGAGTCAAAACTTTCCTATCTGAAATTTCCTCAGTGAATACTTTCAGATCTTAAAGTTTACTACCACACTGGTACTTCCCCTGGGCTCAGCCTTGATGTGAAACAGATAAGAAAGCCAAAGGAAACCAATAACAAATATCCACAGCATATTGATGGAAGGGAAGCAGTAGAGATTTTATGAGTGTTTATGAGAATCCTATGATATGGTAAGAAGGGATGTCTGATGAACATAAAAAGTAAAAGATACTTTCTACAGGATATAGAAAATTGCTAATTACAGTAGCTATTTCTTCATTCTTAAAAATATTTTTAATTTTTATTTATTATCATTGCGTTAGTGTGTTCATCATATTCATGGCTATACAGAGCACATGCATGGCACTCAGAGACCCCTGTGGCCTTCCACACTTTTGTTTTGTTTTGTTTTATTTTGTTTTGTTTTGTTTTTATAGTGACAGGGTTTCTCTGTATAGCCCTGGCTGTCCTGGATCTCACTTTGTAGACCAGGCAGGCCTCGAACTCAGAAATCCGCCTGCCTCTGCCTCCTGAGTGCTTGGATTAAAGGTGTGCGCCTCCACACCCGGCTGGACCTTCTACTATTTTTTTTCAATTTTTTATTAGATATTTTCTTAATTTACATTTCAAATACTATCCCGAAAGTTCCCTACCCCCTCCCCGCCCTGTTCCCCTGTCCACCCACTACCACTTCTTGGCCCTGGCGTACCCCTGTATTGGGGTATATAAAGATGGCAATACCAAGGGGCCTCTCCTTCCAATGATGGCCAACTAGGCCATCTTCTGATACATATGGAGCTAGAGACACAAGTTCTGGGGGTTCTGGTTAGTTAATATTGTTGTTCCTCTTCTAGGGTTGCAGATACCTTCAGCTCCTGGGGTTCTATCTCTAGCTTCTCCATTGTGGGCCCTGTTTTTCATCATATAGATGACTGTGAGCATCCACTTCTGTAAGAGACAGCTATATCAGGGTCCCTTAAGTAAACACTTTCTGTCCTATGCAATAGTGTCAGAGTTTAGTGACTGATTATGGGATGGATCCCCCCACCCCCCGTGGGGTAGTCTCTGTATGGTCCATCCTTTCATTTTAGCTCTAAACTTTGTCTCTGTAACTCCTTTCATGGGTATTTTGTTTCCTATTCAAAGGAGGAATGAAGTATCCACGTGCTGGTCTTCCTTCTTGATTTTCTTGTGTTTTGCATATTGTATCTTGGGTATTCTAAGTTTCTGGGCTAATATCCATTTATCAGTGAGCACATATCCAATGACTTTTTTTGTGGTTGGGTTACCTCACTAAGGACTATATCTTCCAGATACATCCATTTGCCCCAAAATTTCATAAATTCATTTTTTAAAATTGCAGAATTGTACTCCATTGTGTAAATGTACCACATTTTCTGTATCCATTCCTCTATTGAGGGACATCTGGGTTCTTTCCAGCTTCTGGCTATTATAAATAAGGCTGCTATGAACATAGTAGAACATGTGTCCTTTTTACCAGTTGGAACATCTTCTGGGTATATGCCTAGGAGAGGTATTGCAGGATCTTTCGGTAGTACTATGTCCAATTTTCTGAGAAAATGCCAGGGTTCCAAGTGTTGAAATCAGGTCATCAGTCTTGTACAGCAAGCTGAACAATCTTGTTAGTTCCAATGTTTATTTTTTTTTAATGTCTTACTCTTTTTAATCACAAAACAAACAAACAAATGTGTTGCAGTATATGTCTTTATGAGATCAGAGACATTGAAAGCCAACTGGACCAACTCCATAAAATGTTTGCCTAATGTACATCTTTGATCATTTGTCCTTTAAAATATAGTTTCAACATGTAGTTTTGGTTGATTTCCTGCCTTGAACCCTAAACTCTGGGAGTGTAGACATGTACTCTCAAACCTGGCACATAGTCTATTTTAAGCAAAATATATTTGCATCTTTATTAACTGAAAATATACTGTAGAATGCTAATACTCATTCACCATGTCCTTTGTTTTATAGGTTACTTTTTAAAATAAATATAGCAGAGGTGGAAAATGTTGCTGCTGATCCAAATTCAGAGTTCCCAGAACTCAAGAAAAGCACGTTATTCTGCCTGTAATTCTACTTCCATGGGCATCTGACAGCTCTGCTTTTCACAGGAACTTGTACTCATGCATATATTCACACATGAATATATACACATTCACATAATTAAAAATAATAGAAGTAAATCATTAAAATAACATAAATATAAGGTCTTGTATGCACAAATCTTGTATTCTATAATGCTATTCCCAATTATAATGATATAATTATGAATATTTTATGTGTTTAGAAATGTAATGATTAAAAAGGGGTATCAGTTGTACACATATCATTGCATCATACATAGTACTTAAGAAATAAGCATAAAAGCAAAGATAATATTTTTCCCTACAAAACAATTTATAAATATTAATTAGGTATTATAATACTATAAATTCAATTATCACAGTATATTGACCTATGAATTATTTGTGTTATAGTTACAATTTATTAAAATGTATTATTAAGTTAATCACAGTATTTATGTAAAAAGACTAGACAATACTTCCCATCTTCAGGATTCCCCAGTCTGCATTTTCATTCACTCAGAACTCATTCACTACATTTTGTTCATTTAACTGTCTCCTTTAATAATCTTCGATAAACATAATAGCTGATTTTTGCTTCTAATTTTCTTACTCTTTACCCCCTTGGTTTTACCCCCTAACACTAGAAAGGAAAGAAACAAGAATACATAAAGAGAAATTTCTGGTTTCTTTGGACACTCAGTTACGTCATGTGATGTTTTTTTCTGGATACTGTCTTATGGAAGGATGTTTCTGTTGAAGCAGACACTTGGGAGGATGTTTTTCTAAGAATAGCATGAGGTGTTTTTCTGGAGCTAGCCTGGAAGAAAGGGCATGTGATTTTTTTTTTTTCAAGAGTGGATGTTTGAGAGAACACCTGCTTGGAAAGGGTATAAATGTAGACAGTGGACAGTGCTGGACAGTATTGGTAAGCCCTGCCACTCATTGCTCACCACTGTTAGGCTTAGCAGGCAGCATGAGGTGCTATCGGAATGCCTTACCATTCTCTGCTGGTCATCATTTGTTGTGTTAGAAAGACTTAAAAAGGAAACAAAAAAGATGAGAAAATCTGAAAGAGAAAGCAATTGAGACAAATGGAAACAAGAATGGAAGATCACAGAATTTAAAACAAGGCATGGTTATGATAAGTGACCATAACCTAGCACTTGGGAAGGTAATGCAAAAACATAGCAAATTTGAGACAAGTCCTGTATATGTACTGAGACCCTACCTCCAAAACAATCCAAACAAAAAATTATTTCATGCAAGTAAATGTATATATATATATATATATATATATATATATATATATATACATATGTTGATTTACAAACAACCATGATACATTACCATGTGTATCAAGTGAGGGATCTTAGCCTCTATATGCATTTGTTGAGATTCTGTTGAATGTGCCAGTGAATTACTTAATTAGCTTTAGATTCTAGCTGGTAGGAAATTCATTTAAAGCTGACTCTGTGTTAATAGGATTATGCCAAGATAGATGTGTTTTGCTCACATAACTAGACTCACTGTAATTGTATTATTGCTACTATGAACAAAGTGCTAGAGTACTTGTGTA